>CM057809.1:32852860-33452860 GCA_030067965.1 Latrodectus elegans
GCTACATGCCAAATATGTTTGAAAACCAAATTTGCCGATGGCATTGGTCATGTTTGCAACTATTGCAACGTCCGTTGTTGTGCTCGGTGCGGCGGAAAAGTGTCGCTTCGATCAAATAAGGTAATTACTTTCTGTTTTTTTTTTATGATTTTATAGATTCTAAGAGCTACTTGTGATTTAGTTAGACTCATTTCCATAAATTAAGGATAATCAGAACCACACAGAAATTGAATTCTAAAATAAAATTTTCACATGTAGAATTATCACGCTCAACAATAATATGCAAATTACAAGAAACCACTATATGGCACCGATAGTACGTCACAATGACGAGAGTGTAAAAGAGAGTTTTATAAGGAATGGTTGCAAAGAAGTAAAATTGCTGATAAGCGCTTTAAAAGCCTTTCAGTGCAATAACCACATAGTTATGGCACAAAGAAGAACAAAGAATGATGTTTTATGGCCGTCTGAAATGTGGACGTCCACAGCTAGAAGTTTCCGAGGAACTTGGAATCGCCCAGAGTGTCATCTCCAGACTTTGGCAACGGTTCCAAGATCATGGTAATGTGAGTAGACGTTGCAGCACAGGTCACACCCGAGATACGATGCCGAATGAGTATCGGTATTTAGCAGTTACTGCCAAAAGAAACAGACGGAGCACAGCATCAGACCTGTATCGTCATCTATCTTCAGCTACCGCTATGACAGTTTCAAGGCAGACCGCATACAGACGCTCAGGGCACGTTGGTCTATATGCTCGTAGACCTGTCAGATATGCTCCACTCACCGCAACTCACTGTCGCGTGCGGTAAGCCTGGAGTAGAGCGCATGTATTGTGGACACCGCAATAGTGGTCTTGTGTGATGTTTTCCGACGAGTCCAGATTTAGCTATCAGACTGATTCTCGCCAGACTTTCATATGGAAAGGACCAGGTACCCGTTACCACCAAGAGAACATCACTGAATGACACCGTTACGGTGGTGCAGGATTGTTCGTTTGGGGAGGAATTATTCTGAGTTTCAAAACTAACCTGCATGTTCAGAATGGAACCATGACAGGTCACATCTATCGGGATGTCATTCTGGAACAACATGTACGTTTGATTCGGGGCTCTTTGGGTGCAAAATTTCTGTTTATGGATGACAACGTCCGTCCTCACCATGCAAACAATGTAGACGAATGCCTTCAATCGGAAGATGTCACCCGTATGGACTGGCCAGCATACGCTCCGGACTTAAATCCATTAGAGGATGAGTGAGACATGCTTGGTTGACGAATTGCAGCTCGTCAACTCCCTTCCGCATGTCTACCTGAACTTCGCAGACCGTTGCGTGATTATCGATAATTTGATACTCAGCATGCCTAGGCGTTGTACGACCTTTATTACATCGTCCTTAGACGATGTAATAAAGGTCCTTAGTATAATAATGCTCCTTAGAGCATACAATGTATTAATTATCAAACCAACCATGTTATATTAGTTTTTGTTAATATGTTCTTTTTCATATTTGCTCCAAGGAGTAAAAAGCGCAATTTTTTATTAATGATGTCAAACATATAGCATCTATTTTGCTCTTTACTTTTTGCTTAATAGACTTTACGAATAAGTCATATTTGTTTTGCTTCTGTCTCTATCTTTGCCTGAACTTGCATTATCCTTAACTTATGGATACGAGTGTATATTAACTAAAAGAATTTTATTATTCATTATTAAATTCCTCAAATATAAATTAATGAATACACTTTAGATTACATAATTTATTTAATATTTTCAATTAAAGTATTCAAACTTTTCTAAGAAAACTGCATTTATAACTATGTTATTTGTTTTCACAAAAATCTGTTTTTTTTAATAGTACATAAAGTTTATTTTGTATTACTATGGCTACTTTAATATTTAATGTGGTTTTTTTGTATCCTCCTAATACTCACAGAAAGAGTGAAAATTATTTTAAATAATTCATTCGAATTAGAATCAGATAATTTATATCAGTTAGAAATATTTTATTTTTACAAAATTGGGTGTAAACTTAATGTAAAGAACTATAGTCTATTAAACTAATTTTACTTATTTTAATTTTCAAAGTTATGTTATTTTCTACCATAGTAAATGAATCCTTCCTTTATCTTAATGTGAATAATTATGAAGAGCAAATGAAATGCAAAGCATTCCAGCTAATTCAAGTTTATCCTATAAAATATTCGAAATTTCCTAATTCAATTCAGAAATTAAGAATCGCAAAGAATTATGAAATTCAAAGCCAGACTTCGAAAAGAAAAACCTTATTCTATAAAAATATTATATATTGAATTATAGAAAAATCTTGTATTGATTTTGTGAAAAGGCGTCTGAAATGACTGTATTTTGCGGATAATGTGCTTTGAAATGACTTACATTAAATTAAAAATATAATTTTGCTCAAAAATATATAAGTGATTATACTTAAATATATAAAAAGTTACTCAAAAATTAAATATTTTATTTAAAATTTAAAGTATATAATTTTTATCAACAATGTTATTTTATAAGAAAATCACTAGTTATCATAAAAAATGCTCCAATTTGAACTCAGATTTATTAATAGAGTTCAAATCACAATTAGTTCGAACTAGTGAGAAAGTGGATTAGTTCTAACTAAATCTCACTAATCCAGGAAGTCTCTCAGACTTTGCAAGCACAGTGACTTAATTTAATATGAGATTGCGTATATACGCTTTTAATGAAAGAAGATTGATCAGACTTTTTCTAATGAATACAGGGTGTTTCCCTTTGTTTTTGTCATGAAAACAGTGGTAATTATATTTTAAAAGATAAAAGATAAATCAACAAAAAAAATAATTTCCTCCTTTTAACTTTTGGTATTTTGAAATATATATATATATATATATATATATATATATATATATATATATATATATATATATATATATATATATATATATATATATATATATATATATATTTCAAAATACCAAAAGTTAAAAGGAGGAAATTAATTTTTATTAAAAAAGGGGGAAGTTATATATTTATATATATATATATATATAGTGAGAGAAACAGAGAGACATTCATTGCAAGACATAATCGAGATGATATTATTCATTACAATGGTCTTGAAATACTAGTTTTGGAAGATTACATATACTATCAATTGTCCGAAAATCAAAATTCATTTAATTTCTCTTACTAAATCAATTTATAAAAAGAGAAGTAATTATTCAAATACAAGCCAAACTGAGCTCTTTGGTTAGTACTGATATTTTATAACGAAAATTATATCAAAATCAATTAAATCCAAAATAAATTTTAAATCTAGAGAGAATGAAATGTGGCCTCATAAAGCATTATCAATAATAATTTGCTCTGTGTTTCACAAAAAAGAGACCCTTTGCATCTTATATTTAACCGAGATCTTTATCAGTATATATATATATATATAATGAATATACTCAAAATAACTATTTTTTATAAAAAGAAAGTAATTAAATAGCGTAAAATGAAATAAATTATCCTGTTTGAGTTGTGAATAATCCACGTAACAGAAACAGTAACATATTGTTTACTTACAATTTTACTGTTTATTTTACAGGCTCCTTTAAAAATCATTTAAAACACATGGTTTGAAAGAATACAAATATTTCTATAACGAAAACTTATATCTTATGGCTCAAAATTGGTCTTTTGGTCTTGAGCATAACAATAATCAATCATGTTTTATGGTTAAATATTTATTCCATTAACATTATGAAGTGAGCATTAAGAAGTGAGTCAATAACGAAGTTGGAAGGAAAACAAGATTAACATTACATTAGCAAGATGAAAATATGAGTTTGTTGCTTTACTTTTGTTTAGAATATGTTACGTCACCCACACAGAAATTCTGTAAACAATATCTTTAATATCCAATAGAAAATAGCTCATTTATGTACCCAAAATCGAGTGTATATTAATGGACATAAGATATACAAAAACCTATATTTGCGTTTCCTTATAGGAATCTAGTGTCTATTTTTATACTGGTTATTTTCCTCTTTTATTGCTTATTCATTTTATCATTAGTATATGGTACAGCAAAACTTGTGTGCTTTTATTATTTGAAATTTAACGGCTTTCTGCCTTATATAAATCATTTTTATTTTCATAGAAATAGAGGCCTACATTTCTCATTGTCAAACTTATTCACGATTCTAAGTATTTTCTGTTGAAATACTTTCTATATAATATCTCATGTTAATGCAAAATATATTAATTCTATAGCATGGAATTAATTTATTAGACTTTAATTTTATACTTTAATTTTTATCGCCTTTATAGAAAAATATTCAAATTAATATAATATAAATGATAATATATTTGCTGAATTCTTCATGACATTTTTAAGTTCCACTTAAAATGCTCTTTTCTTAAATATTAATTTTTTCATTCAAATCTAAATATACAATTTTGGATTTTATAACTGAAATTAAAAATATTTCAGTTAAATATCTATGTATTTTTCTAGTTTGAATAAGTCACCAAATAACGCTCCGTGAACTTTTTATTTTATATTTCAAATGAGAAAAGCAATCTATAACATTTTTTAAATTGTTTATTAAAATTTAGCTCAAAAATCCTAAAAGAATATCAAATGGATGTTCAATTAAAACTCTAAGCATTTTAAATGTAAGAAAATTTAAATATAATAAAAAAATATTAAATAATATAGAAAATTTTTACTATAGAAAATATAGAAAAATAATTAAGTTGAGAAAAGAAAACATTTCCTTTTATCAAAATTCTTTCCTGATTACGTAAAATTTTCAGTAATTTGTAAATATATATTGTGTTTAATATATGTTACTATAAACCAAAACTATTTATGGATGAGTAGAAGCTTCTGTAAGTAATTGTTCTTAACTCATATATGATGATGTATAAAAGTCACATACTGTGTAAGAAAAATTCGTGTATTTTTAAACTGCAAAACATCACAATAATGAAAAATGTTCTTTAACAAAATTAATTATAAATTAAAATTGCTCATTCTTTACTAAATTAAAAAGAAATAACTATCAAACATATTTCCTTTAAAATTCTGAAAAAATTTTAAAATATTAAGTCAGAAAATATTAATAATTCTAAACTACGTATGTACTTTTAGAAGGATAAAATCAAAAACTTTAACTTAGAGCTATTATAATGGTGAGGTCTCATAAGAATTATCCATAAGACTTCAAAATTGTTCTAAATTTGTTTCAACTGTGTTTCAAAGATTATTCTTTCTGATCACTTTATACTGAAGTAAAAGGCTTCTTCATTTAATTTTTTTTAATTTTATAAGAAAAGATATTTTTTAATCTACGTTTCTTTAAACATATGGGAATAGTATGTGAAATATTCAAGCTAAAATGTCATGAGCATTATAATTCATTACATTTCGTTTATATTAAACGTTAGCTAATGTCACTAAATGTTGTTTTCTGTTGATTATTCCTTATAAGTTTAACTTCGTAATTTTGTTCTTTGAAATATATTCTTACTCTAATAATTATGAAATTTTTATTAACATATTTCTTCACGTAAATATGTGAATAAGGATATCAAAATTATTAGACCACATTACAGAATAAGGACTTTGTTTTAAGAAACAAACTCTATATTAACATTTATTCAATATTACATTAATACACTTTATTACAATATGGATTTATTCATCTGAAATTTCTAACAACCTAAGTTTGATTATTAGGAAAAAAATTTAATAAATAAAGAATCAAATATTATTAATGCGCACTTTAAAATGCATAAAAATTCGCTCATTACAGTAACTACAGAAAAGCAATGCTAAAGAAATTATATACACACACACACACACATATATATATATATATATATATATATATATATATATATATATATATATCGAGAGAAAGTAGGTTCAAAAATTTCAATAACATGTTGTGTATTTTTAAAATTCAAAAACTTTTCCTAACACGATATTCTGTTTTATCAGTATTTTTGCATGTTTTTTGAGTTAATTAATTCTTGAAAATTTCAGGAAAACTAGGCATTTGAAAAAATAAAAGCTCAAAAGTAAATTAAAGTAGTTCTTCTTTTTATCTTCTGTAAAACAATTTAATATATAAAAAGATTCAATCAATATGTTAATATTGCAATTAATTGTTTGTTGTTGTGGTTTATTTGGTCACATTCCAAAAATCTTGGCCGTGTCTCAAAAAAAGCGGAATATCAGTCTAATATAAAATGAATGATAAATTCAACAAGTCAAAAATATTATTTTATTATTAATTTGATGTGCAGTTCCTAAAATTATTTTAACTAATTTTTACCATTTTACCAAAAAAATAAAATAAATTAACAAATATAAATTGAATTCCTTCAATAAATTTGTGTATAAATTTACGTTAGAAAATTTAAAAGTTATGTTTTCTGCACATTTTTTTCTAATTTAAAATAATTTAGAAAATTTTCTATTTATAACATAATATTTAGAGAAAGTATTACTTTTCAGCTTTAAAATTAATTTTTAGGTTTTATTAATGTATATTAAAAATGCCTATATATAATTCAGCTACATTAGAATTCTTTGAATCACAATTGTGAATAAATAGAATTTGTTGAAGTATTCCCGAATAAAATATGAAATATCATTTTTACATCCTTTATTTATGCTTACATTCAAACTTAATTCGATAAAAGCTTTTATTGACTTATCAACATATATATTCTTTGGATGAGGCTGAAATGAATATATTTATAGAACACTAATATGCTTTGAAAATTATTAATAATAAGAGTTTCATGCTTATATTATTATTTTATTTACTTTTCTAAAATATAAGCTGATTCCAGGTATTTCTCAATTACGCCTACATATTTTGCTTGTCAAAAGAAAGCCTTTTTCTGATATTCTCCGAATTCATTTCAGAGAGCGAATAATCGATTTCATTATCTTTTGGAATATGCTTAAGAGCCTTAGGACATAGTTTATTTCGAATACATGCTACCCTTTGATGTACGAGCTTGAAGTTTAAAAATATATATATATATAGCTGTTTTCTTAAGAAAGAGTTGCAATTTGAAATATGCGGCGTAGTTTTCGTTTCGAAATATGCGGCGTAGTTTTCGTTTATAAGATTTTAATAATAATAATCTCTTTTGTGTTTGTATGATTTATTGTTCTAACATTTGAATATTTAGGCTTGATAAAGCCCTTTTAAACGCATATCATTTGTTCAAAGGCTACCGCTAAAAGCATAAAAATTTCTTAGTAACACGTGCGTATGAGCAGGGGAAATCAAATTCTTATACTAAGAATTATTTTTCCAATCCTTGGCTAGTAAAATGTGACGACAGACCTTATGTGACCATTTCTGAAGACGAGACAAATTTTATTCTTTTTATCATCCTCATTATTATCAGAATTAAGGAGTCAGCGTGCCCTCTGCCGAGAGAAACTGACATTACACTCATAAACTCATCACACTTTATATCGCCAATGTAAAAATAATTATTTGTAGCTCGTACGTATATGAAGGATTTTTTTCTAAGTTTTTATTTTTTCTTATAAATTTAAATATTTTACTGAATTTATTTTAACATTTTAATTGAAAACAAAATGAATATTAAATCTTAAGAAATGATTATAATAATTTAGAATTATTAATAATTAATAATAATAATTATTATAGTAATTAATAATTTAGAAAGTGCATTTAACCTTCTCTTTATATTACAATAGAAACGTTTTCAAAACATAACATTTGGTGTAACATCTACAATTTCAATGGCAATTAGTAAGAAAGGATCAAATAATAAATAATAAAAATCTTCCTTGCTAAATTTTATCAATTAGTAAATTTATAATTTAATTTTTTAATGTAATTTATTTTATAGTGAATTCAAATTATTCAATTACATTATTTTAATTCTTTTAGTTATGTGGCAATATTATGGGATTAAATAATTTTATTTATAATATGATAGAGAGCTTTTAAAATATATTTTTATTTTCGAATTACAAGTATTTTCGAAGTATTTATAAAGTTTTCTGCACATTAAATTATTGCTCAAAATTGTAAGAAAACTAAAAATAATACAACTCTTATAAACTTTCAATTAAGCAAATTTCTTCATTTTATTCATATTAATCATGGAATAAAATAATTAATTAAAAATTATCTTTTGAAATTTTATAAATAAGGAATAATTTATAATTAATGATAATTTATAATTTATATATAAATAATGTAAAGTCTACATGTCTACACTGATATAAAGATCTAAATTATTGATATCCATTTATTCATTACTATCATTATAATATATATCAATGTATAAAAGCTTTTTATAGCGATAAAATACTATATAAATTATACGTATATAAATGTATAATAAAAGAGGATTCAACAAAACAAGTTTCATTCATAAAAATTTGTTACAAGACGGTATTACACTTTGTTCAACAAAACATCTCTCTTTATATTGTGCTAGGAAGAATCAGACAATATAACACACTGATTTAATTTAGATAATTAAAGTCAATAGATTTACTTCACTTGGAGGAAATTCTATCAATAAAATCAAATTTCATTTAGATGTATTAAAAAATATATATTTTTGTACTTTTTTTACCCCGCATCATGAACAGTTTAACGGCATTATGCAAATTCGTAAACCATTTTAATATTTACCGTAATTTGATATCCAATAGAACTCTTTAGGGATTCCTATTCATATAACACATGTCCCCATTCCCATAACGCAAGGAAGAAAACCCGGAAATCTCCCTGGCATTCATTCAGGCAGACAAGTATGTAAAATACAGAGCGCAGCCTAAGCTTTCCGTTGTTGAATAATGACTAGTATCGAAGTCAGAATGTTTTTATCAAAAGAAAGTAGTCTTATAATTAGGTAGAGCTCTTCCTTTGTGCTTATTCTGTTTTACTTTTCGAAATTAGAAATTTAGTAAGGAAAATCAGAGTAGTTCGATTATTCAAATGAAAATATCTAGTGATAACAAAAAGAGTTTTATTTTCAAATCTAAGAAGTAAAAATTCCAACTTCTCAAATAATACTTTAAAATAAATGGTTTGAAGTAATTCATATATTAATTCTCAAAACAGATACGACATGCTAATCAAGAAAACCTGTTTTGCTCTCTCTCTTAATAAAAAAAGAACATCTTAGATATATAAGCATTGCAACTCAACTGTTGCCATTCATAACTTACTAAATTACCTGAAAATTTAGATACTAATTAATGAGCTGTTCCATTTGACATTGTGCCGTAACAACTTTATGTATCATAGCATATGTATCATAGGCATTTTAATTCTCAATTTTGTTAAACAAAATATTAATTCCTTTTACTTACTTTCAATGTTTAGAGAAAGTACTTTTTTCTAAATTTCTTTTTTCGTCATTTGTTTTTACTACTTTTTCAATATAAACCAAAAGGAATTTGTATTTCTTTTGGTACCTCCAATGAGTGTCATTTTGGAATTCCTTGATTAAGTTTTGCGAAATATTTCAGATTTGTTTTTAATCGTAATTTAAAAACTTTGAAAATATATAGTTAATCAGAGTTTCGAATGAGAGAAAGCAAACCCATCATGATAAAAGAAAGTTTAGGGTTATTTTTTTTCTTATTAATTTACAAATTTTCGAATAGATTCCTCTCTATTTCTTCAAATTTACTTCTGAATAATTTTGATAATTTTCAAAATCTTGCTCTGTCCTATAAAAAAAATTGTGTTGTTTTCGTTTATGGATAGCATGATCAATAAAACTTTTGCTTAGGTACAAACATATTCCAAGATTTTATTCATTAAAGTATTTTTCCTTACTATTACTATAATTTAAGGTTAATTATAAGCTTTGATCATCCAGCTTTAAATCATTACACATGCTTTAAAGTTAGTGCCTTCTGATATTATAATTAAACAGCTCATCTTGAACTGAAGTCTTAATTCATTAAGTATTTAGTGTTGTGTAGTGAAATGCACACAATGTGCTTCAGGTAATGTTGTTCACAGCGGCAAACAATTGAAAACTCTAATTTTTATTTTTCGGTTTTTCAATTAAATTTAGACAACTCAAAGTAAAATTTGAATAAATTTAAAGTATTAAATAAGAACTTATTACAACTCTTTATATTTCTAATAAATCGCTTACCATAATAGCAGAAAATATAAGAAAATTATAAATTTTTCATAAATGTAAAATTTTACTTCATCAAAATTCTGATAACGTAATAGCAAATGTATTTGAGTTTTGGTCAGTGATTGAATTTGTTCTATAAATTTTATCTTAAAACTTATTCCTAGTTTCTAAAATTTTCTCTATGTTAAGTTCCTTTTTTAATGTTTTATTTATTAAATTATAAATTTATTCTGCTTAAGAATAAATTCAAAAATACTTGTTCAAGTATGTGAAAGTAAATTTTCAAACAAAATCCTATTGAATAATAACAATGCTAAAAATTAAATATTTTAATATATAAATTTACTATCTATATTTAAGGGGTAAAATATTCTGTTCTCTTTGTTAAAATATCAAATAAATTTCAGGGTTAATAAAAACAAACTAATTATAATAAAATAAAAAATATGTATATTAAATTTTTCAGGATTTATTTTATCCTAAATCAATAAATAAACTTTTATAAATAAGTTAATGTATTCAACTTTTTGTGCATCACACTTGCAAAAACATTATAATTTTTTCTAGAATATTTCTTTATTAATTTTAGGTGATTTGGGTGTGTATTGTCTGTCGTAAAAAACAAGAACTTCTCATAAAAACTGGACAGTGGCTCCACAGTGGCATGGCTGCCAAGCAACGAGAAATGGAAAGTGGTGAAATCATGTCACCAAAAATGGATAAGAGGCCAAAACTTGAGCGGGCACATAGTGAAGGCAAGGAAAATGTAGGCAGTCATTATTCAGTGGGTATGAGTAGAAGAGGTTCTCTCCAACAAATACACAGAACAAACAGTCAAAGAGAACTCAGGCGACAGTATTCGCAAGAAAGAGAACCTATCAAGCAAGATTCACATTCAGACTCGAGACACACTGACAGAAACCGGCCATTGAAAGAGAGAAGTCCTCCTCTGGATAGAGACATGAAACGAGCTAGGCCAACTGAAGTGCCTTCTCGTGGTGACGCGTTTGTCCGCTTGCATGGAAGTGGTAGCTTAGAAGGGCGTAGTGGGAGATACGATGGAACATCAGATCCTAGTTATGACAGGAGGAAAGATCGGTTTCCTCCTGAAGCAACTGATCATCGTAGACACCCGGCCGATAGGGACGCCACGTGGAAAGTGTCACAACGATCACGTGACTCAGTTCACAGTGGAGACCGACGGAGCTTTGGTAGGGACCAACATTGGACTAGTCAAGAGGACGATAGAAAAGACACATCCATAGGAAGGAGAACTAGCCAAGAATCACTAAGTTATCATTCAGATCGACACCATCGTGATACACGCATGGGTTATGTGAGAGGAGAAGAATGGAGAGACTCCTCTAAAAGTAGAGACTACGATAGCCACAGTTGTAGTGATGATCCGCGACTCCGTTTGCTTCCGACAAGAAGCGACGAAGACAGAAGAAACCACTTAGACCCAGATTATGTCTCTGATAGCAGAGGAAGAGGTCACAATAATCGTAAGAAAATAGATGCTGTTGTGAGGAATGACTCTTTAAGTTCAGATCAGTCAGAGAGTGTCAGACCACCTCCTCCAAAACCTCATAAAAATAAAAGAGGTAAAAAGCTTCGACAAAGATCTCTTAGTAGTTCGGACGATGAAATAAGATCTACTCCTGAGTGTTCTAGCTGCGAAGACTTAGATGCCGAAAGTGAAAGTATTAGTGAGAAAGGTAAGAGAATTTTTTAATGATATCTTTATTTAACTTATTAAAAACAGTCTTCAGGGAGGGTAAAGAAATTGTAATAATTAAGTTTTTACTTTCTCTTAAGCTTGATTAAATGGGAAATATAAAACAGCAGTTTTGTTTCTTAAATATATAAACGAAATTAAAGCATTGTAATTTTCATTTTTTTGTTTAAAAATTTATCTGAGATAACTTTTTATTCATTGGAAGATTTTATTAGAAAGAAAGTTACTCATTAAAACTACAAAATTACCCATTACAAAATGAAGCAGCCGATTAATACATAAACATTAATTACTTTTTCCTAAGTTTAACCTTCTTTTACTAAACTATAAATGAAACAGACAATCACAGTAACATTCTTATAAGTTCATAACTTTTTAAGATTTTTTGCTAAGTTTTTGAGCAGTGATATACATTTATTTCAAATACATTAACTTAAATGACGTTAATCAAGGAGTCAATTGAAAATTTTAATATTTATTTTACGACAGTTTTAACTGTGTGAATTTAAAAAATACTAATTTCTTCCGAACATTTTTTCTATATTTGAAAATTATTAAGTCAAAGTATTCTTCAATATTTTGGCAGTAAGATATGCATGTAGCTTAAATGAGAAAGGCTATGTATTAAAAAAATTTTGTTAGCAAAACTTGTTAAATATACTTGTTTTTGATGAAAAAAATAAATAAATAAAAAAAACAAAACATATTTATGCCTTTGTTTTAGTAAAAATAAAGCTGGTTTTTTCCTCATAAAAATAAAACACTTTTGCAAATATAAAATAAGTATGAGCTATCGTATTAAAGAACTTCACATAAAAATGTATCTATAAATATTTTAATAAAATAATTCAAACTTTGGATACTCTAATAATTTAGCAAAGTCTAGCTTTCTTAAAATCTGCTTTTTTAATTTCTAATAACACTTTTATAAATTTTAAATAAAAGAAATTAGTAATGAAAATATTTATAAAGTAAACTCAAATTTTAAGACTATTTTATTTAAAAAATTTAATTTTTCATTTAAACATTTTAAAACTAGAGTTTATTATAAATAATTTAATAGAAATAGCTTCATTTGAAGAAATCTTAATAAAATTTCTTAAAAAATTTTTTAATTTTATAAATGTTTTCATTAACATTCCTCAAAAATGTTCTTGTAATAATTATTAGCGATTTTTTAAATATTTCTGTTCTTACTTACAAATTCAAAACTTTTTCTAAATCATTATTAGAAACATAATAGGAATTTTGTTCAGACATAATTATCAACATTTTTTCATTTATAAAAATTTATAAATTAGTTCTAAAGCAATTACGATTGCAAAGTCTTACATATTTCATTTTATTTTATTTAGAGGTACAATATTATATTTTACTTTTTACACAAATTTCAAAAAATTTTATATTAACGTTAGTATGAAAATCAATAGACTTACAATGTGAAACCTAAAATAAGTAAAAAATATTAACATCAACCATATGTTTTAAATAATATTTATTTATTACGAGGAAAGAAGCTTAAACAAATTAATTTATTGTCAATAAGTAATCAATTTTTAAAACTTAGATTTTTTACTTCATATTCATTGATATTTGTTTGATTAGTGTGATTAGTATAATTTGATTGCAAGTACATGAAATCATCTTGTTAACATGCAGCAAATTTTTAAAATTATAATACATTTTTTTTTATATTTTAATAAGTAATATTAAAAGATTGTCGACCAAAATATAAAATACTGTTGTATAATTGAAGCTTTATAGGATTAATTTTATATTCCAGTATATAAATTATATGTAGTATATTTTCCGATATTTTGCTTCATAACTAAATAAAAAATAACTCAGCCATACGTTTAAGTTAAAAATTATATTAATGGGTACTGTAATTCAAATTCCTTAACCTATCATTGTTAATAATAAATCGCAATAATTTTTATAATTTGTTTATTTATTTATATGATAATTTACTTTCATGTTTTATTCAATTTATTGTACTTAACACTCTGAACTGAAACTTTTATTTATATTAATTGAGTTCATCTATGTTATCTGTATTGTTTTGTACATAAAGCTTGATTAAAGATCGCACAAGTATTTTACAAGTTATGATTTTGGATTTGATATATTCTTAATTAATTTATTATGTGAAATAAAAATAAATTAAATTATTTTATTACTACAAAAATGTATTAAATTTTTAAAATTTTAATAGTGAGATAACACAGTTATATAATATTCGAAACTGAATACCATTATCAATTAGAGCAATTTTTCACCAAAAATACTTTTGAGTTTGGAGTAACAAAATAATTTGAAAAAATATTATGTAATAACAAATAATATATTATAGCAAATAATGTATAATAACGAAATAATATATAATGAAAAAATAATTTTAAAAATCAAAGTTTTGATTTCACTTTTACAATTAATATAATTTAAAATTAAAATATGGATTTTTTATTACGATAATTTATTACATTTCAGGAGGGTAAAATTTAAATGCACTCTTAAAACATCGAATGATTAAAAAAAACCACATCGTAACAGTTTTCTCTAATTCACTTACGATCTTATATAAATAATTTTTGGTATCTAATGGAGTGAAAAAAGTTTTATTAAGATTCGAATGGTTTGCACTCTGACTTTCAGTTTAACTATTCGTGAACCCGAATCCTACCTTGGGTGTGGATGTAGTGTTTCGCGGTTTGCATTTTAAACTGTAGGTTTTCATCAAATTAACCCTCGAAGGCAAATATGACCGTTGAGAGAAACACAAATCAATGTTTTAAGTGTGACTGAGATTTAAGTAGTAAAAGATAAAGTAGTTAAGAGTAAATGTATTTCAATATGGTTTTTATCATGAATATATTTGATTATATTTGAAAAATGTAAAACAATTTCACATATACACAATCTTCTGATAGAAATTTTAAATTTTACTGCCCGTCACTTACGGAGATGCAGTCGGCAAACTAATTTTAAAAATGATTCCAAGCTTCTTCACTACTGATGGTATGAATATCATTTCACTATTTCTTAAAATATATGGATTTTGTGTTGAATCAAACTCGAATACATTTCTATCCACATAGGTTTATTTTTTCGCTTTTACTAGACATGCTATATCCAAATCCACCTACTACTCTGTTCAAAGCTTTTATTAAAAATTATAAAGCGCGCTTAAACGTATTGCAGTTATAAAAAGTCCATAGTAAGTTTAATATTTAACGTAAATTACAAAGCCTAATCATAAAAAAGTGATATATCTTTAACTGAATAGCATTGTCCATATATGGAGAGTGATTTCAAAAATTTAGTCTACATTAAATATTATATACTTATTAATATTCAATATCAGTATATATCAGGTATTGAAATAAAAGCTGAAACATCTTCTGTTTTATGATAAAATACAAAATTCCGTAGGAAATATCATTATTAAAAAATTAGTCTATCAACCATCTTTTTAAAAAGTACTTCATAATTACATTATGATTAATACATTTCTTTTCATCCTTAACTTAAATTCATATGGTGAATGAAAATTCACAAATAATAATTTATTTAGTAATTTAAAAATAAAAGAAAATTTTAGCTTTATTGAGATATTTTAGTTCATTTTTATTTATATATTTTGAATTCTGCAAAGATATGAAATCAATACATTTTAAACTTTAATGTCACATTTCTTATACGAAACTTGAAAATCTTAATCTAAAAACTATAAAATACTTTAGTTAAAAATTTTCTTAGGATTATATTTACTTTTATTCATTATAATCTTTCATTTTAAGAAAACCATTATGTGTTTATGAAATGAAACTTCCATTAAATATAACTTAGAATTATTAATTTAATTTTGTGTGATCTGATACTGAATACCAAATGAAATATTTCAAATTGCATTGTAAGAAATAATGACCCTGTATAACAAAGCGTGTGTTTCCAAGTAAGCCTTTAAATATTTCTAAGAATTCATAATAAGCTCTTCCTTTGCTTTTCAAAGCCAAAGAATGGGACAATGTCAATATTGTTTTAATATCCATTAAGTGAAAGTAAATATTCGGTCACTACAGTGTCTTCAGAAGATAGTTTTTTCAAATTAATATTTTAGTTTTGTTAAAAAAAAGTAAATATATTGTATAAATTTAGAGGTATTTCTTGCAATATTTTAGTCTTAAAGTTACATATTTATATTTCTTTAAAACACGCATAATTATTTATGCATTTGGTGTTTTTTACCTATTTTAATTAGAGTTCTTAATGCATATTTTTGTAAAATATATCTTACATTTTATTTTTATGATTCTAACAAATAAGTAAATTCTCTTTTCGATGCGTTTTCAGCTTTCAGAGATCTTACAATTTTATAATTTTGACATGGAACACGAAAATTTAGAATTGTTATATTTAATTCAAAAATGTTAAATTTATATTAATACCTAAATATTTTGGACTGCTTGTATGAGCAAATTTCAAAAGCAAAATAAAAATATACTTGAGTTAAATAGTTGAATTTATTTTTTAAGCATTTTAACCACTTAACTCTAAGCTTGTACGAATTAAAATTTTGTTTCATATAACAAAATTTAATTCTATTGTTCTTTGATTTTTACAAGAGGAAGCAAAATTAAAATTTTCTTTCATATAACAAAAATTAATTCTATAGTTCTTTGTTTTTTTATAAGAAGAAGTAATATTAGAATTTTCTTTCATATATCAAAAATTAACTCTATAGTGCTTGTTTTTTACATGAAGAAGCAAAATTAAAATTTTCTTTCATATAACAAAAATTAATTCTATATTGTTTTGTTGTTCACAAGAAGAATCAAAACAGATTATCCTAAAATAATTTTATTTTCAAAAGAAATATATAACAAATAAATTTTAATAAGCAGTATGTTTATTTTAACATCTTAGATTAAGCCAATTTTCAAACAAAAATTAGTAAAGATACATATTATGATTTAACTTATGTTTAAGCAATTGTGTATACACAGTCATTCTTTTCTTTTTCAAATATTAGTTTTCAACAATTTTGTAACAGTTAATTTTGCGAATAAGAATTTCTACACAAATTTAAATATTCTACTTATATAAATTTTACTATCGAAAGCTATGTAACAAAAAAACGTTATTTAGAAGAATATAAAACCTTTATAAATCATAGTAAAAAACAAAAACATTTTAATTCTAGGAAAGAATTCATTAAAATTCATTTTAATAATATTATTCTACAGTTAATTGAATCAAAAATGTCCTTCAGAATATTTTGTCTTCTCTAGCTGCATAAAAAGCAAGTATTTTTAGAAAACCTTTTACTGAGATGAAAACAGATTAATTTTGTTAATAAACTTGTTAACCAAAAAAAAGATACCTTAGAAAATATAAACTTGTGTACAACAATATTGCATTCAATAGAATATGAAATTTTTTACATGAAAATAATGTTATTTTCATGTAACAAATTTCATATTCTATTGAATACAATATTGTTGTATTCAAAAGAATATGAAATTTTAGAAAATTAGAAATAATAAAATTTTAGAAATGTAACAATTTTCCATTAAAACATTAAATTTAAGTTTTAATGATACAAGTGTAAAATAATAAAAATGAAAATAAGTAGAGTTTACAAGGAAATCAATTTTCACATCTTAAAATTATGAAACTGTATATTTTTTGGTATTTTTGGTCTTGCTGATAGGCCACATAATATACTAGAGCATGAAAATTAGAAATTTCAGAATTAACTAGGATTTTCAATCAAAATCCATGCATAATTTAAAAGGTCTTATATTCTTATACTATTCAAATCATTTAAGCATTTAAAAACTCTTTCTGTTTGATCCCTTTAATTGAATCGAAAAGTGTTAAAAAAAATTTATATTTATCATTAAATTTTGTTATTTATACTGAAGACATTCATTGAAGTAAAGGAGTTCAACTTTTTAAACTGGATTAAATTTTTACTTAACAATAATATTTCATTTTTTTTCTTTATAATTTATAATTTTTAACACCACAATAATCCCTAACATCAGCAGACACCAGTAAATAAAATTACTCATATTTCTGTTTTTCAAAAGATTTGCTATTATCGCAAAGTGGAATCAAATATTAACTATAATGGGAATATATAAAGAATTTAATGGTAGAAATAGCTAAAACTAAACACATTATAACACTGCAATTATTGAATATATATATTTATATATGTGAATATATATATATATATATATATATATATATATATATATATATATATATATATATATATATATATATATATTTATATATGTGAATATATATATATATATATATATATATATATATATATATATATAATGAATAATAATAATATTTGTAAAATTTAATTTATTTATTCAAAATGATGTCACTAACAAAAACGTTTCTATATATTATGATTCCTAAAATGAACCGCTATGGAACAATTCTGTAGAATTAGAAAAAATGAAATTATCTAGTTCATTTCTGTAATTAAGAACATGTGTAATTTCTCATAATGTTACTTTGATAGAATATAACAAATCAGGTTAATGGTAGAAACCTTTTGAAGGAAATGGATAAATAAATCACTGTGAGCGTATTCCATGTGTCTAAAAGTATTTTTATGCAATTAAGTTTGTTATAAATGCTCTCAAATTAATATTTAGTGATATAAAAGTAGACCTATTTAAAAATGATTGATGTTTCTGGTATAAATTTGTGCATTTCATCTTTTCTGTATGACATCTCGGTTCTTTTATAAAAAAAACATGTATTCTCTTCCCTAAGCTTTCATTTCCCTTTCACATTAATTAGGTCAAATCTCAAAAAGCTACAAAATCTCAACCTCTCCAAGTTTTGTGAATTCACAACTTTTATTTTCCAAAAATACTAAATTGATGAATTTCTATCGACAAATATATATCTCTGTCAGAAAAACTTAATTTTTGTTTAATACCCTCAAATGGATTTTTGAAGTTTTCTAGTTTGTTAAAAATGTTTGCTCCTTTCATTTCTATGTTTCTGTCCTCGGATTCACAGACCAGAATTGTATGATATCTATGTTTACAACACTTTTATCAAATGTAGGGTATGAAATTGTACTTAATTTGCCAATATTTTGCGAAATTTTATTCATAAGACATTACTGCTTATAAATCTTTCTAACAATTTAAAAGAAGATTTGATATTTATTAAATAAAAATTATTAATCTTCAATTTTAATGAATAGTTTGCTATTGACGCAAACAATACGAAGTTGAAAAATGTTCTGATAAAAAGGAAATCGATGACTCAGCATACAAATAATTTAGTATATTAAAAATAATGATGTAAAACAAAAGGTATGGGGTGGTAAAACAGGTATGAGATATATTTACGCACATGAATATTAAACTCGAAATATTTATAGAAATTTTAGGATAAGTTGAGTTAAGAGATACTCAGCTTAACTGGTCTCTCTGCGCTACACCGCAACTAGTTTTCTACAATAAAATCTCTCACTGTTGAGGTGCTATGAGATGTATGCTATGAGATGTGTAATACGTACGTTTATATAGATAATATGATGCTTATTTCAAATTAAATATTTGTTATCTTTGAATCATATTGTGATCATTTCTTAAAGACCACGTGTAATAAATTATCGGAGATAACCCTATACCAATCTCTGCAAATGCAAAACATAATTTTTCATAAACTTATACAAGACTCTATTAAATATTGTTACTTTTCTGAAATAAGTGGGAATTTTGCATTTTTATAAATATTTTTGTTGAAAAATATAAGACAATTTCCAGATTATATATTACGAAATTTTCACATTATTCAGAATGAAACATAATTTTTAAAGAACATTATGGGATGATTAAAAAAATATACATCTGCATTACTTTAAGAAATTATTCAATCCAAAATTCAGACTGTCTGAGTATAAATATTTCTTTTATTAATTTGCCAAGGTATTTAATAAAATTATAATTTCAGTTAAGTGTAAAAAAATACTTAGTTAATTATAAATAAAATTAAAATTATGTTTTTTCAATATTTTAAATTAAATTTCTGAAATTTTGTTAAAAATATAAATTTGTGTACTTTTTTCAAATAAACAAATTTCAAAACAAAAAATTTTAACCCACTTGTTTATAGTAAAAATATTTAAATTTTAAATTGAACTAAATTATATTTTGCTTAATTTGTAATAACTAATTAAAATAATAACATTTCAGTTCAACTTTCTTTAAATTTTTCTACTGAAAGTAAGTAAAATTTGTTTTTCTAAGATCAAATTCATAAGCTAATGCAATTTATATCAATGCTTATGATGCTTTTTTTATAATTTTACAAATATAAAGGTAAGGCTATGAATGAAAATATTTACTTTCTCTAACAGGAAATTAATGAAAAATGTAAACTATAACTTCTGATTTTAATAAAATGTTTATTCTTAAAAATTTTATTTACTAACATCATTCATAACATCAGTGAACATAAACTTTCTTTCAAAGTTTTCTAGTATCTTTATAAAGAATTTTCAGACACGTAATGATAATTGCACCATAAAATACTTTACTGAGTACCATAAACTTTATTGATCGTCTTTATAATATATTGTCAGCTTTTCTGGGAGCTTTTTGTCTTGATATTTTATCTCACCTCTTTTCAATAGTGAATTATTATTTTATCTCCTATTTATGCGTGAAGCAAGAGAGATTCACTACTTTTATATTAATATTAAATTTTGAAGTTTTCGTTAGAATGAATAACTCATTTTATCTTTATTTATAATAAAAAAATGCATCACAAGATATTTAGTTACACAGACATTTTCATTCAATAATTTAAAATAGATAAATTATTGAATATTTCAGATTAATTACCATTTTAAAATCAAGTTAATAGAATTGTGAATTTAACGAAACAATATTTTTAGAGAAAAGTTGCAATCACGTATGTTGCATAAGAGTTAAACAACTTTTAAAATTGAAGTTAATCAAAATTTTAAAGTACACATTTTAACTCTCTTGCTTAAGCAAACATACAAACGAATTTTAAACTTTCCCCTGAAACTTACATATACATGGAAATCAGAAAAAATTTATAATTCACTAGTACATTATTAAACTTTTACAAAAAAAAAAGTGCATAATTCTTCCAAAGGAAAAATATTCAGTAACAGAAACATTCATCTGGACATAATTTTACATTGTAAATATTTTTATGTTAATATTTGGAGATAATTTTATTTTGTATTACTTTTAATAAGAAATACGAAACTTAAATTATATAATATTCCAATAGTAGCGTATATATAATGTAGCTCATGATTTCATGTAATTCATGTACATGATTTATTAAAAAATTCAAATTCAAATTTTGTTATTAAAAAATTTATTAGAAAACTAAAGTTATGATATTATTATAACTTCGCATGTGAATCAGTTATGCAGACATTAAAATAAGCTACTCACCAAACATAAATTATATTATTTGAGGTTTAAGAAATTAATAACATAAATACTTAAATCCCTAAGAGTCAACATAATTTATGTTCAACTGTGTATGATTTGCTTAAATTTGAACAATTTGTGATTTAAATAAATAAAATGACAGTTATTAACCATTAGCACAGCATTAAGAAACAAGCTCTAATAAAATGCAAAAAAACTGAACTTTGAAAATACTAGTTTTGATGTAGGATTTAAAACATTTAGCTGAAAAATTAAAAACACTTATTAACATCATAAAATATGGTTTGAGTCACAAAATCTAATGTTTTGCACATGTGCTTCAAATTTACAAATAAAATAATATTATTTTCTTGTGGAATACGTTTATTTATTTCAGAATAAAATCTCTATAAAATGAATCAAATAAGCCTTAATACTTTAAACCTCAGTTACGAAAAATTAAATCAAAACTAATATTCTTTATTAAATTATCCTACTGAAAGATTTTTTACTTCTAATTGCTAATTTCATTACTGAAAAGTGATTTAATTAACTTCCATAGTTAAGAGGAAACTTTTATAGCAAAAAGACTATATAGGGTTTTTGTGAAAGAGTTTGATCAATAATTAAGAAATAATTATTTTCAATAATAGAAAAGAGCAAATTATTTTCTGAAAGACCTTCTTCAGTTATAATATAGAGTCTAATCTAAAACAATTGGTAATCAATT
This sequence comes from Latrodectus elegans, assembly GCA_030067965.1. NCBI lineage: Eukaryota > Metazoa > Arthropoda > Arachnida > Araneae > Theridiidae > Latrodectus > Latrodectus elegans. The sequence continues at coordinate 32,874,959 of CM057809.1, forward strand.
TAATCGTATACATGAATATAAATATTTGCAATTATGCTTCAAGAATAAAGCAAATTTTATTAGTGATTATGCAGTATCAACTTATAAAAATTTATTATTTAATATCATTTCTTTTGAAGAATAAGAACAGAAAAATTATAAATAAATAAAGTTTTTTTTGATACAAATACATACAGAAAAACACAATGTAATTTAAATTGCTTAAAACATTATACAGGAAGAAAAGAGAATCATTTAATTAATTTTATTACTTAAATTTGTTAAAAATTCAACAATTTGATCTTAGAAATTCATTTATGCATTCTGAGACCCCAACATTAGGTTTTAGAATTCATATCACACAGCTAAGTTAAAAACGAAATTTATCAGTAACAAAAACTATAGGTTGGGATTTTCATATTAATATTTACATTCATACATTTTTTTATGCATAAAATCAATAAAATATATTTTTATATATCATTGTATTTAAATGATAAGCAAGAAATAAGAAGATTAATTTCCTGTAAACGAATTATATGACAGAAATACTTTTAAAATAGTTATTGAACCACTTAGATATTGAAATTTAAAGAAAAAGTATGCATCGAAAATATTTAATAAGCGAATTTAGTTAAATTTTTCAAATTTTCTTCATTTTTATTACTTTATTGTTATTATTATGATTTTTTTTCTAAACATTCGTTTTCAAATTTATTTAACTTCGATATTACCACGTACTTCAATGATAATAAAATTTTAAATGTATGTAAAAGAATTTATAAAATTACTTGTATTGGTAAAGAAGTCTAGTATATAAAATTAAGCATTATAAGTACTAAAGGCCTTATAAATTGAGCATATATTTTAGTAAATTCTCTATAGATATATATTAGTTTAGGTAATAAAATTGTGTTCAAGCTTAGAAATGTGCACAATAATTAACGGTGGCAGTAATAATTAATCTAAAACTAATGTAAAATAATATTTCTCCTTTAAGCAATCAGAAATATTTATTTTTATTCTTCAAAGTTGTTCCGAATGAAATGTGGACACACATGCATGTATATGTAATAAGGAGTGTAAATGTAAATTAAATAAGTCCTTTTGTTAAAAAAAGGAATGCAGAATTGAAAGTAAATTAAAACGAGAATATAGAAGAAAAATTTTAAAAAATTACCATATCTTTGAAGAAAAAAATAGAATAAATGAAATGTTAGTGTTAAATATATTGGCATAAAAATAAATTTTAGAAGGGTGAATAACAAATATTTTACTCCTAATACATTAGAAATGAAAGAGAAACCTGTAAGCAAGATTACATACAATGAAAAACTATGAATACATCAATATATCAGAATTAAAGTATAAAATAGTGAGTTTAAATTTTTTAAACTAATTTTAAAGTAGTAGAATTATATTTAAACTCGTTTAACTAGAATTTAAAGAATATGAGAATATTGATAAACTAAAATTATATAAGAAGTTAAATTATAAATTTCAATATTAAAACTTTGATCTATAAATGACATATTAAGTATAATTTTTTAATATATAAATATTTATTTTTCATGTTATTTTGTTAACATTTGATTAACAAAATTGGAAATGAGTAGACATAATTTTTATTCATTATTCTTCTATCCATCACTGTATTATTATTTAAAAAATACTGGATAAGATCTAGTGATACATGGTATTCTACGGATGCAAAAATTGGTTCTGACCTCTACATATAACATAAACGCCGAAAAAAATTCTATTTCTGTGCTTTGAAACAATGAATAATTCTTACAGTAGGACATCACTATTATATTGAATAAGAATTTGTGAAACTTATATAACACTAATTTAATAAGAAATGCAAATATAAGACTTGTGCCAGTATATCTTCCAAGAACTATCTATGTTTAACAATGTCATTTTTAATAAAATTAAAAAAATATTTATGTTTATGAAATTTAAACAAAATATTTCATTTACATGAAATCTATGTCTTATTGTATGAATTTAAATTCGATATTATATAAACCGGTTATATGATTGCTTGCAATTTTTTTCTTTTTAAAAATTGCCACGCAGTTTGTAATCACTCTGAAATCTAGATTAGTTGCTAATAAATTTCTAAACCATTATATAATGACAGCAAAGCCACTATAAAAATCATCAAAATTATTAATTTTATTTTTGTTTCTAATGTTAATTGGTCTCACTTGCAAAGTATTGAGCGTCTACAATAATATCAATCGAAATAGTACAATCTGTCATTTCAGCAACATTCGTTAAAATTATTCAATCGTGCAATTTTCTCTGTTTATGTAAAAGAATTATTCAGTAAAATTTAAAATACTAATTTAATACAAATACTTAATTTTTTGTGAAAAAGAAAATAAAGAACACTTCACCAGATTATTTCAGAGTTCGTTCGCCTTTATTTCACGGTTACGAGATATGACCAGTGTTTTTCTTCCAAACACAGTTTAAACAATAAGATACTTTTAATCTTGTTTACATTTAGAGAATTTTCAGAATTATTTTAAAATATGCCTATATTTAGGTCAAATGTTTGGCACAGCCAATTAAAAAAGTTAGTTGGATTAAGATAATTTTTATGCATTCAGTTTTTAAAAAAAATATTATATTCCTTTTCATTCAATCTTTATAAATTACCGTCTTTATTTCTTAATTTTTACATCTTTATAATAATATTTACATCTTTATTTCTTAATTTTTATATCTCTGTTGTATCTGGCAAGTCAGTGAAAATTATTTTTAATTATAATGATTATGGGCAAGTAAAAATTTTATTTACCCCAATGTGGATCTTTTTGTATGAGATAGATTTTAATAGAACCTACAGTCAAAAAGTGAATTTCGAAACCATCAAAAAAATGCATACCCAACGACATTATTTAATCAATGAAGGAAAAGGAAGATGAAAAAGCCGACTGTTCATCTATCAGCGCTTTCCAATACTGTAAAAAAAATTAAGAAAATGTAACAGTAGTGATTTCGAGATTTTGTAATAATTCTACAAGACTAGCACTATGATTTTTCTTGTAAATGCTATTATTTGAATACCGAAAAGTGGATTTTTGTGCATACGGTATTGTGCATTAATATACATTTTTAAGTTCAACAGTTTGCTGATGGGCTCACTTTAAATGTAGTGGGATGCAGATGGTTGCAATTCCCTTTAAATTACAGATCATAATCAAATTAATCTTCCTAAGAAGAAAAATACCTTTGAGATTTTCTCTCTAAGATAAAAAAAAATTTTACAACGCACAACAAAATTTTTTTTTGCTGTACATAATAAATATCAATTTTACCATTATGCTAAATCATAGGCATTGTTCTTTTTATATTGCAATTTTTTATGTTAAAAATAATTTTATTACAGTGAAACTAAGACAATTTTGGTACAAAAATGCGAGATTAGGTGCAGAATTGAAAAGTACAAGAATATATAAAAACATTGCTGTTGGTACTTCGTTCCATTTTATATCTTTCTTAGACACATTTTTCTTTTTAAATTTTCCAAGTATTTTCAGTATATTGTTTTCCATTTGGTATTTTGATTACTAATTTTATAAAATATAATATTAACTATATGTATATATATATATATATATACAGTAATATTACAGATAAATATTACAGAGCTCTTGTGAAATTAGTTAGTATGTCATTTGTAAAAACATACTAATTAATCACACAATCTTGGCATGAATTATCCCTGACAAAATTTTTTCAGTACATATCATAATTCTCTTAAGCTTCTCTTGTTATTTCTGAGTTAATGTTGAACACTTTTGAACCTGGAAAATTAAAAGTGATTTTTTATAATTAAATAACCTAACTAAAAAAAATTGTAAAAAATTGTAATTTTCTCCCGAGTTCTAAAATAATCTAGCCTAGTACCTAGTAAAGTTTCTGTGAGATTTAGGTTCGCAAAATTAATAATAAATATTTAGATGAAAAAGTCTAGCAAATTGATAATTTTTTCATCTGAATTTAATTGGAAATTGCAATGTCTACAACATTAGCACAATGCAAAATTATATTGCCCCAAATTTGTTTTCTAAAAGTATTATAATTTCCTTTCGAGTGCTAAGCAGTTAAATTTATCAAAATTTTGTTCGTATTAATTACTTTTGAATGGATTTACAAGGAGCTATATCGATGTTTCTTAATAATGTGCACAACAGTGAAATCAATTCAGCCAAAATAGGCATTTTGCATACATTTCACAAACGATACAATGGTAGATAAATATTACACACTTCTTGTGAAATTAGTTAGTATGTGTGTGTGTGTGTGTCATTTGTAAAAACATACTAACTGAATTATCCCTGACATGTCCATTTTTGCAAATATTCTTGCATGTGTAGCCCACTTGTGACTACAAAAGAAACGCTAATCCTTCTAATAAATAATAGGCTATCCAACTTGTATATTCGTTGCTGTTATTTCCATTATTTCTTGTCTGACCTCATTGTAAAGGATTCCTTCCTTATAGTTCTCACTTCTAATTGCCTTCTTATTTTGCACTGCCTGTGTTATTCTATTTAACTACACTAAAATTATTTCGTTTTTCCTTCATTCCTTTTTTTTATAAATAAATGTTGAATTTTTATGCTTTTTTAGGTACCATTCCTAAATAAATTTTCAGTTGGATTAATCAGAAAGTCTTTTATTTTACAAATAAATTTGTATCTATTCACAAATAAAGAATCAGATGCAATGAAATTATTAACGCCACTCAGAGTTTATCGTTTGAAAAATCTTTTAAACATTGTTTGTTATTCATTGCAAATAGACTTCCGAGAAAACTTTTCATAGATAGTGGCGCGTAATAATTTGTTATGAATTAGGATCTTTCATCCTAAGGAATGAGATTTCTTTACTAAGCTATATTGAAGTCATGTTGCTTCAAAATAGAGGAATCAGATTTTATTGTGAAAATTGTAGTAAATACAGTTTGTAATCTGTGAAAGAAATACAAGCCAATAACAAATGAAAATTATTTTAACACATAATTATCTTAATCATAAATGTCATATTTCTAATTTATTTTCAGTTTTTGTAATATTTTATATAGAAAGTAAGGAAAAATCATTCAACAATTGTTTCCCTTGTCAATAACAAATGAAAATTATTTTAACACATAATTATCTTAATCATAAATGTCAAATTTCTAATTTATTTTCAGTTTTTGTAATATTTTATATAGAAAGTAAGGAAAAATTATTCAACTTTTGTTTCCCTTGTCTTGATAAAAGTAATGTAAGCTCAATATTTAGTTTTCCTTAAAACAATTTCTCATAACTAATGAAACATAAGGCTAAAGACAGACAACAACTCAATTTCATCTTGAGGCTTCGTTTTCAGTAGTCTCTGATTTCAATCATGTGAAATAAGCAAAAAACTAAACATTTCATAAACCTGAAAACAGACGTATTTTATTTTCAACACATTTGAAAGCAGTTAAAAATTACATATTTTTAGCAAAGTTAACAGAATGTAGTTAAATAAATATTTGTGATATTGTTGATTATAACTTTTAGGAAAGTTCGTCATTGGATTCACCATGTTCCATCGATTACATTTCGCCGTTATATACATAATTTATTATGGAAAGGATTTCGCCTAAAATGTTTCATTTATTTCCAAAGAAGCTTTCGATCTGACTCTTTTAAAAGATGTCTTTCTAAATATGTTAAGCACATTTCATCTATATATTATGAAACAGAAATGATCGCGAATAGATAGTATTGCTATCATACCTTATTTTCTGCATGATATTTCCTTTCCTTTCAGCAAATCAGGGGCATTTCCTCATGAATGAATGCATATATAAGTAACAATACTTTAAATACTTTAGAAATACAAAATCTGAAACACCTAGCATTTGAAAGATAGCATGCGTGGATAGAAAATATTTCAAAAAAGATGGAAAAACATTTACAAAGGGTCAGAGCATACCAAAGAAACTATTTTCATAAAAGAATGTGTAATTCAAAAATGGAATGCAGACGTGCTAGTGTGCTTGAAAGGGCTCTCTTTACACACTTTAAACAATACTTATGCTTGGATTCGCCAGCGAGAAAGGAACAACAAGCATGAAAACATAACACATGGATGAAGACGAACTGGAAAACCTTTGAAATGAGGAATCCATAACTCATCATGTTTCACAGTAATAAAAAGCACCAACTCCAAACATGTAAATTTATGTTTAGAATACAGTCGTTCTAAAAGCTGTTACAGGTGGGATAATTGGGGTACTGTAGCAAACATGTAACACGTTCGCATTTCCTTTTACACCATACATTTTTATTTAAAATCAGTTAGTTTGCTGTGACCATAGATTCATGAAGTTTTTCTCACCTTTTTTAAACATCATTTATATGTGTATTTGCATGTACCTAACATTATATTCATATATGTGTGTGTGTTTATTATCAGCAATTAAAACAGTCTTAAAGTGTACTTTCTTATTCCATGTTTATTTAATATAAGCATTAAATTTTATTTCTAGACACTACGTCTCAATTTTCGCTTAAATAATTTTTGCTTTGATGAAAGAACTTCTGAGAAAGCAAATATTCAATAATCTAGATTAAAAATAATATACCATTTTAAGTTATATTTTTCTAACCAAAAAGTAAAATATTCAAGCAAAATTTCAATGATACCTGGTTATACAGCAATGCATAATAACAATTTTAGAAAAATGTATCATTATGTACCCAGTTTTACATATTTAAATCAAACAGAAATTGCTTATCTTTTATGAAGCTGTTTCGAAATTTAAAATCCATTCATTGCTTTTTACTTCAGCTATTTTCCAAGTTGTGAGTTGAAATACTTTAGTATGAATATCAAAAGATGTGTTTTCCATAAAAATATTGATAAATGATATAAAGGTATCAGAGAAAGACATAACAAAATGAAAAGATTTTAGTATGACATTATTATTATAAGGGTATGTTAATATATCAAGTAAGAAATATCTTGATTTTAAATCAAATTTATGTGCAAGCAAACATTGATTGTTTAGAAATTTCATCTCCTATACATGAACAATTGACTTTTAAATATTCGGTTATGTTTAAAAAAACTAAAATTCAAATTAATAAGTCATTGACCATATCAGAGAACAGCTTACTTGAAAGCTGTTCTCTGATAAGGTCAACTATACTACTTTAACTTTTTTACTTTTTGTTAAGAAATGAAATTGCTGTTCATGTAACATTTAAGAGAAATAGATGTAATGTATCTGTTTTTCGATCAAATTAAAATGTTAAAATATATGTTGCCCTTAATCTACAGTTTGGTTTATTGATGATAGATCACAGAATACAATTCTAAGACTCATATGCATAAAAGTTTTACTTCATAATTTTGAGCTACTGTCTAAGAATTATATCAACTCCTAAACTGCACCATCCTTTTAATTTATTTCAGTAAATCAATGTAAGAGTGATGATCATTGGCCATATCAAAAAAATTATAATTGGATGAATAAAGAATATGTGAAACTATATTCCAGCTGCAAAGTGAAGACGTTACTAATAACATTTTTAAAGGCCTGTTAAAAATAAATCCCTTTGAACATTTCCTATTGTTTTTCACACATTTAGAATATTTTAACAAAAATACAAATGTGTGAATAATTCTAAGATTTTCAAATTTTTATTTCGCTTTAATTGAAATATTTCATTTTTAATAATATTTTTTGTACTTTAATTTATGAATTAATTTAATAAAATGCCTAAATTTTGAATAAATTACTTTTATTGTTACAGATTTTGCGATAACAGAAACACAATTAACTTGATTCAGATGAATTCAACTTATTTGATTCTTAATATATATATATACATATACACACACACACACACATATATATATATATATACATATATATATGATGCATTAAAAGTATGAAATGACACATAAATTTTTATTATATAAAATTTTTATTATAATACTATATTTACATAGAAAAAGTAATGACATTTAAAAATTGAATTTAAATAATCAACTTCCTTTAAGTCGACACAGATTTAAATGAAATGATTTTTCTTATGCTATTAATCATGCAAAACTATCTATAGCTGAAGCGAATTATATAATTTGAACTTTCAGTAAATGGCGAAATAAATAGTAAGGAAATATAAATTTACTTATATTTTTATCTTTTTTTAATAGAAAATTATGTCTAATATAATATAAATATTTTTAATATTTCAATAATTACTTGCTTTCCAATGCTATGGGACAAATTTATAAACTATAATAGAGTGTTTTTAGTTATTTATAAAATTTTTTTAACTTTTAAAATCAATATAACTACCTTCTACAAATTTTGAAGTTTGAAGTTTTATGATTACACAGGAAACACATATTTAACATAAATATCCCCTGTAGCGAAAAAAATTTCTGAAAGTTTGATTGTTAGATGTTCACAAATTACTTTCCAAATTTATTTTTACTGAATCTTTATGTGGTAGTGAATAAAAAATGTTCCGTTAAAAAGTAATTTTATACATACCGATCATTTTAGAAAACTAAAAATTGAACTATAGATTTATGTATACATTCATCATGCCTTGGCTTTCCCTAGAAGTGAATAGAAATTAAATAAAATTAATTAAAATAAATAGTATGAAATAAATATCACAACTCAAAATAATTAAGAAGCTTTTAAAATCATATAGAAAATTTCTCATTTGCTCCCTTCGCCAAAATTTCTATAATTTTCTTATATTTAAACTCTTTTCAAAAATGTTCTTCAACTGAATTTGCATCAATTAAGAGCATCGAAACTTAATTAATTTATCACTAATTCACTAAGGAATATAGTAATGTAAAATTCATTCCATTTTTTTTTACTTCTAAAATGCTTTAAAATATATAAAATATTTTAATACTCCTATGCATTTAAGAGAGAATATTTAACATAAACTAATCACAAAATTTTCTTGCATAAATATAATTGATTCGATATATAGTAGTGCGAATCTTTAGAATACCATTCTTCTGAATTTTCTCTTGGAGGCATTTCAATACCAACATCTAATTTTAGAGCACATAGTAAGACCCTGCGAATGACAGGTTTGATCCAATTTTCAAGTCAGAAAATACAGGCCTGAAATGAAGAAATTGGTTCTAAAGACCAATGAACATTCAAGCGTGATCACTTTGTCAATATCTACGCCTTGATTTGCATAACAATTTGGAGCCATATATAAGAATGTGATTAAACCTTATAAGCAGAATTTTTGCATTGCTTATCAGGATGACAATGGGAAGTAATATCAAGAAACAGTCTAAATTCATTTCCAAGTGTATGTCATTTATTTTGAAATATCTCACATTAGAATTATATAACAAGGTATGATAAATACGACTCACTTTAAATCTTATTGGAATTGAACTTTTATTTCGAAAATTTAATGCACTCATTTAAATATATTCAAATAGTTTGATATGCAAATTTTATTTAAAGCTTCTTGAAATGAAATTTAATAAAAATAAAATTCCTTTTGGCATACGCACACACACACATATGTATGTATGTATAAATATACACACACATATATATATATATATATATATATATATATATATATATATATATATATATATATATATATATATATATATATATATATATATATATATATATATATATATATATATATATATATATATATATATATACACTTAATTTGTAAAAAAAATTGTCAATTATTGCAGCCAAGTTTATGTTACCGAAAATTGATTAGTATCTGACGATTCATATAATATGTTCTTTTTTTTCTAATGAATTATTTATTTAAATGTTTCAATTAATACGTGTTAATCAAAACTAGATAGACTGGTTTTTGAAATTTAGTTAAATTTTATACTTTTCTGATACAAAGTTTTAGTTATGGATTGGATTGAGAATTTTTTTACCGACATTTAATTAATTTTTTGAAATAAAGTTCTAGGGAAAATAAGTTATCTAATTGCTTTAAATAATTTTCTTTTTTCAAAACACACATATCCCTCCAAAAAATAAAAAAGCCAAATTCATTTGTTTTACTGTAAAATATTATAATTTGTGTTGATATGCATATAGATATCATAAAACTCAATATAGAATTATATAAAGTTATTTAAAATTTATATTATGAGTTTTTTTCATCCCTGAGTACGAAATTTGAGAATTCTTTACAATTAGTATTTAATGAATGTCGCAGTATCAGTTTCGTCATGTTTTGTTTTAATTTATTATATTTTTTTTCAAAACTTTTAAGCAATATAAGCACACTTTTTAGAAGTTGTATACCATGTGAAACAAAAAACGATACGTTTTCTTTCTTTTTAATTGCAGCCCATAAAAATAGAAATTTTCCTCTAAATACTTAAATTTTTCTCATGTATGGTTTAATAATGAAAAGAAACTTTAGTTTCAGCATATCCATTAATCTTAATCTCATTGCTGCTTAAATATTTCTTCAAATTTTCTCCCACAGATTTGTAATGAAAGATTAAATAAATTTTTAAGAGTGTAAATAGATAATATTAAATACCTTTAATCAAAAAATGAAAATTATTCCTATAATATTATGCTTTAATAAGAAAACATTTTTTAATTTTATAACTAATCTCACTGTTTAGATACATAATCAATCTAGAAATAATATTAAATAATTCATTCGCATCATTCATGGTGCGTCAGCCCAGGCTTTTGAAATAGAAGCTTCCAACCACATCTGCTGGAAACTAAATTTCGAATTCTTTGTTCTGAGGATCAGACAGTTTTCTTTTACTGCATCTAGCCATCGAAGTTTAAGTCTTCCTCTTCTTCTTGTGTGAAAAGATTTCCCTCAGCTTAATAATTTCTACAGTGCTCTATCGCAATAAAAGAAATGTGCATTCCATGAACCAAATATCAAATTCTTGATCTTTTTTTCAATTTCATCTACGAGAAGAGCGCCGGCTATTTTCTGGGTCAGACTTCGCAACAAGGAAGTTTTTATGCATTGGAATTATTATTTCCACGTCCAACTGCCAACCTATGCCACCAGGGTGTTCCTCCTCGTCTGGTGTCTGTCCTTTGACCTGTCCGGTTTGGATGACCCTGTCAGGAGCCGAAGATTCCACCGGCATAGCAGTTAGGGTTAAGGACACATACAAACTATGCAGCCACAACAGGCAACTTTGGTGGGAAATAATTCATTTAGAATATTTTCAATGTGTAATCAAATTTACTCAAGATAAACACTGAGAAAAACACGACATTGTTACATTCATGTCACTAAAAATTTCTAAACATAAAACATTATTTTAGAAATATACTTGAAATGTTTATTTTACAAATTAATATTTTCAATGTTTATAAAATCAAAACATTCAAATTTATTATATAAGACAAATAAACTTTTTTGTTTACACACTTTGCTAAACTAGACCACCATTTTTCAAAATTTACGCATAATTAATAAACAAGTTTCTGAGAATATTTGACAACTTCCTTTTTAATATTTTACAGTCAAAGCATCTTCTAATATACATTTCTGTGTAAAATTCAAATAGCACTGTGAACTTTGAGTAGATAGCCATGAAATGGTCGAAAAGAAATTTCTGCGATCAGTCGCATTGCTTTGGAAAAATCATGCGTGTACAAACGTCTTCACCAAAACGTCATAGGCAACATAAGTGCACGGAAAGATCTTTTAACTCAAGGCTACAATAAAAAAAAGACAGTGACGCAGTTACAGATATTCTGTTGAGTTCTTTCATGGAACCTGGCTAGATGAAATTACATGGATGACTTTACACGTAGAAGAATGATCAAATAGATAAAGGAAGGATGTAGTGTGACTTGTATAGCTAAAGAGTTCAGAATCAATAAGGATGTCGTTTAGAGTGGATGGAAATCCTTCCAAATCATAGGTACAGCTGTTAGAAAGTTTAGTGACAACCCCAGGGAAACAATTGAATTGGATAACCGACATAGCATTCGACAGGGAAAAGAGCCCGGAAAAAGAAAGTGTCATTAGTCAGCAACAGTGTACAGCGACGGGCCGACAAGAGTCGAGGTTTACTGTGTACAGACACCTTCATAAAAATGGCACAACTATAATAAATTTTTCCTTGTTAATGATTCGATGAAATATTAAATTCTAATTATTCATATTTGAAAATAGATATTGGAGCAAATATGATAATAACCTTTTAAAAAGTGTACATTTAATATTGTATTCCTAACGTATTACATGTTTTGTGTAAAGTTAAATAAAATTTAACAAGTTTTGAAATGCCAATTAAATTTCCATATTAACAAATGATATCAATTAGTAAAAAAACAATTAGTCGTTTTAAAGCAAATTATAGTAATTTTTATGTTGATTTTCCTGGCAAGAGCATAAATTTTTCCGTAAAATTCTTAAGTCTAATAATTACCATTTTTTAATCTTATTTGACTTTGTTCATTAAACTTAAATATATTTTGGAAATTTTAAATCAAATATTAAATATTTTAAATCAGCAGAAAATATGTACATATACCTCAAAGATTTCAAAGACAATTCATTCAAAGATTTTATTTTAATGTAAACAGTCAGGACAACCACAACTTCTTATAACCAAATACTAGAAAAAATATATTGGCATGTTTTCATTCCTAAGACAGTAAAAGGAAACAATCAATCATCTATAACTTGTTTAGCAATTTTCTTTTCCAATACGGCGTTAATGAAAATAAAAGGCTGTTATTTTCCCATTTATAAATATTCTTGTTCCCTAAATGGACTCGTTAACGTCGCAGCTTTTCATTTTTTATTGCATTAACTATACGAGAATGTTAGTTTCTATTATTCATTGAGATCTTTTTTAACTTCAAAAATCATGTATAATAAAACTACCTACACTTATAAACTATAAAATGTGAATTCAGTATTATCAAGATGGAAAAACTTTAATGATACGATCCGAACATACGGAAAATTGATTTATTAAGATAATGTTTACCCGCCGCATTAATTCATATGGGGAAAGCGAGTGGAAGTTCATGTTTCTGATTAAGATTAAAATATGCACTTAAGATAATCGCTATTCATGTTAAAAGGAAAATACTCTATTTAGGCACTCTCTATCAGTGTATATTGTTAGTAGAAGTTTACTTGTGTAGTTTCATATTTCTTGTAGAGTAGAAAAAATGATTGTTAATTCTAACTAAGTTAATTCTTTAAAATGCACAGTTTTGATGAAAGGTTGTCTATTTTTATTCTGATTTAAATGAAAAAATTAAATTCCTCCATCGAGTCTATATTTTTAAACTCGAAATGAATTCGAAAACATTAGGTATGTCTGCATTATTGCTTTTAAATCAAATATAACTGAAATCTATGAAATTTCATATTTAGCTAATGAAATTGCAATTTATAGAAATGAATTATTTTATCTCTCTTATATACTCTAATTTTTTCTTAAAGTTAAAAGATAATTTGTATTTAATTATGTATATATACCATTACTTGTATTCTGTGCTAGATATTCTTATTAAAATAATCTTTAAATATTCCTGTAAATCAAAGTCATTTAGTTTTAATTCAAATTATGCTAAATTGTATGAATTAAAATAACAACAGTACATTTTAAATGCTAAATTGTACTGTTAAACCTTTATTAAAAATTTTTCTTATTTTTGCAATTTAAAGATATGTTTTAATTTACTTAAAGTATTAAAATTAAAATCTCTATTATATGATGTTTCTTTCTTATCACGTACGACATCAATAATATGCATATTTCAAACTTAATTCCATTATTTGCATAGTTTTTAATCAGTGGATGAAAATATATATGTGCGGCAACGACATTTTTCTGTTATCTTTCTTGTAATTATCTTTGTCTTATCTTTCTTATCTTTCAGTTAATTTAATCACTTTTATCTTAAATCTGAAAAGAATTATTTACGATTTCTTAAGTTTTTCTACAGAGATCAAATTTATTAACTAAGAAAGGCAATTGTGAGCACCATTTCTAACTTTTTTGTCACGTTTTCATGTTTTTTATTAATTTACTTTTTTTACATGTAATTGAAAAAAAATAGAAAATACAAATTCATTCATACTAACTCTAAATGCTCAAAAAATAATTTCTCTAAAAATAAAATTAGCTCATAAAAACGTAAATGAGGTATTAATGAAAGAGAACGTTTTGTTAAAAAATTAATTTCGAATATTCGTACGTATTTAAAAGTGAGAAGAGACACATGATTATATAATTTAAACGAGACTGCCTTTCATATATTTTTAACACGAGAATTATTTGAATTTTATGCGTTATTATTAATTTTATGCATTAATACGTTATTTTTAATTTTATGCATTAATATTTTTTGCATTAGGAAAAGAAGGCTTTATAGCAATTTGTTATTTACGATTAAATTTACATCGAAGCTGTTAGACTCCAATAAGTTTTCCAAAAGTTATTCTATTATTCCCGGCGAAGAAGCATTTTGTTTAAATTTTTCCTAATAGAGGGTGCTGCAAGCACTCAAACAACAAAATTCCATTGAAATCTACGTCTACAGCCCTGGAATTTTATAAGACGAAAATGATGAGGTAAGTAGAAGTTGGAAAAAATAAAGGAAATGCTACCAGAGAGAGAATTTTCTAAAAAGAAAATTGATACTATATGTATATATATATATATATATATATATATATATATGTACATATATGTTTACTTGTACATATATTCTATTACTTAATAATTTAAATAGAAATATAAGTAACATTCATTGCAATCAAATTTAAAAAAACTTTCAAGTATATTTAATTTATTTTCATTCTTCTTCGTAAATTTGAATCAACTTTAATTAGTTATAGTTTAATATGGTTATGAATAAAATATCTAAGATATTTTTCTTTACATTTTGTGTTAGTAATTTTATTTATTTTCTCATGTTCTGGTATGAAAAAATTAACCCTATTTTAATGAAAATCTTCATTTGTTTTCTGTAAAGCAACTTCATGATAAATTTATTAAGAAATATTGAAGTTATTAAGTCATTCTTAAAGTTATAAAAAACACAAACGTGAAGAACTAAAGTGTAAAACATTTTCTTCATGGCATCTTTAATTCACGAAACTATTTTTTAATACAAAGCAGTTAATTATACATAAAAAGTAGCTACTTTTTGCAGCATTTTTAATATAAATCTTATCTAGTCGGTAATTCACACAGGGACTCCTTCTCTTATTCAAGAAATTACTTTATCTCATAATTTACAACCATTAATTTATATTTCTTTTATTTAGCTAATTTTCTACTGAAATTATGATTTCTCATTTTCAGATAGCTATATTATATTAAAAATATTTAGAATCAGCTCTATGGAATCTTTTCTTTTGTATAGTTTATCGTCATTTGGTATGGTGATAAGGAAAATTGAGGAGTCATCATCTTAGTAGTGTACTTAAAAAACTTATTGGTAACAAAAGAATAATTCAGCAGTTTTACTACTGAGAAACATGAGCGAATGAAGATTGCTAAACTAATAAACATAGTGATACATTAAAGTTTCATTGGTGTTGAATAAAAAGTACTTATTTAATCACAAGAATATATATATATATATATATATATATATATATATATATATATATATATATATATATGTATGTATGTATATATATGTATGTATGTATGTATATTAATTTTCTAAAAGATAGCTAAATTTAAAATTATTCTTTAAGATGACTTATTCAAAAGCGAAGTGTTTTTCAGTTTGACTAAATAGTTTAATAATATTTAAAAAAGGAAAACTATTTTTCAATGTACATTATAAAATTGTGCATTTTTTTTTTTTTTTTTTTTTTTTTTTTTTTTTTTTTAGTCATTTTTAATAGCAAAAATATCAGGTTTTATATTTTTTTAAAGGATGCCAAACAAAGAATTAATAGTTGAAAATTTAAAAACTGAGCTGGTCGATGATTTAAAATGAAACTATCATTTGAACATGAACTTTCGGTTTTAGCAACATGTTATAATTTTTTAGACGAAAAATAAAGCGTATTTCCTTTTTTAACTATTTAACAAAACAACATTTTAAATTTATTCTGTTTCCTATATTTACATATAAATCAGTTTTTCTAACACTGATAATTACTTTTCAATGATCAAATGATATTGAGTCTTCTAGAAAAATCATACCGATTTTCGGTAATGGTATAAGGATCTTTTTATCAATAGCTTTCCCGACAATCTCATTACATTTATTTCACGTTGGAACATAAAAATGCTTGAGAAAATGTATGAATATACATTCTTCAGTAAATTTTACTTAAAAAGTGAGTTATATATTATAGTCTCTATATTCCATACTTATATGAGTTTGTGCAATCTATTATAAGTAAATTTGTATGAAGCTTTATTAAACTCACGTTAAAAGAAAGTAATGAAACTGCTTCATGTATAACATATTTTGATTATTAGTTTTTATCGTACTTTTAATATCTAAAAAGTCTTTTTGAATAATGAGTATCTCTTGTTTTAAAATCTTATGATACTGTTAACCAGAATAAAAATGTCCATCTCCATTTAATATTATTAATTCAGAATAGGAATGTTTCACACACGTTTGTGATGCTTCGTATTTGTAGTGCTAAAACTTTATATTATAAAAAAGTAAAATAAAAAAAATTTACCACTAGATATAAAACATTACATGATATTTTTAAGAAAAGAATTTTAACAAATTAAATTTTAAATCTGGATTTTATTAAATTATTTATTGAAGAAGTATATTTTCCCACACACAAAAACTGCACATAATATACGACAAATTTTTGCTTAAAGTACATAAAAGAAACTTCAAGAAATCTTTGACTCAAGATATGGTATTTTAAAAAAATTAAAAAAATCACATTACAGAAAGCGCAATACAATTTAAATAACAAAAGTAAATTTATTTAAATTTCTACTTCATAAAAAATGCATTTTATAGCACCAAATGTAATTCGGTTCTTTGTTTAAATTAAAGTAATTTTCCAAAAGAATCAAGACAATAATTTTACAAGAGAATAGAAATTTTACTGCGAATTTAAGAGAAAATAAAATCTCTCACTTATTATTGTTACTTAAAAAAAAACTACTTTCTTAATACTGTTTCTTTTTCATAGACAATTACAAATTTTTTCTTTGTACTTAAATCTAGAAGAAAGTTGAAAAAGTACAATGTCGTGCATGAAAATTTTTGTGTGATTTCTGCAACATAAACCCAACATTTCATAATGCACAAAGCAAAAAATGTAGATATATTAATATATTTATGAGTGTAAATTAAAGCACGGAATTTGCAATTTGCTTGAAAAATGTATGTTATATTTGTAATTAGAGTACACATTGCGTGCAAAATGGCACTTTATTAATGAAGCAGTTTCAGTTGCACGACATCATTTCGTGGCCTGTCCACTTGATTTCCAAGGGATTTAATTCACTGAAGTTGGTTATGGATTCAAATACTAATAGAAAGTGATTTAAAGTATTGCCTGTTAACATGCTTCCGCGTCAATAGTTAAGAAATAAAGAACTTGTTACTGTATAAAGGTGAAAGAAATACTGTTTTACTATTAGTCTTATAAGAATTTAAAGTATATAACATAAAGCATATGAAACATTTTTATTTAATTCTAAATTATTACAGGTGTTATAATCGTTTCTACAAGCACAACATTATAAGCAGTTGTTTCTTTTTTCAAAACTTTTCTGGATATTTATCTTGAATAAAAGCAAAACTGAGCCAAGCCTGTTTTATCACAACTTAAATTTAATCACTTTTCTTTTCAAGTATGTTCTCCTATGAGTGCTATATCGATATATTATTGATCCATTAATTAATATGTGCAATGTGTAATGAAATATAAAAACAATAATGGGAAATATGTATATAATGTATAAATACGAGATCTATCGTTAATTAACAAGAAATATTAGTATTATATCATTTATAAAATTCGAAAAAACTGAAAAATCATGATTTTTGTCTTCATTTGTTTCATAAATAGAAATGAATTTTAAACAGAAATTCACATCTTTCTGTATTTCTTATGTCTTTATTAAAAAATATTCATAACTAATGGTTTAACATTTTTAAGGAACTAACTCGTGTTTGCAGAAATAAAGCTCTTGTAAAAAATAATTTGAGCGAATTTTACATGCAAATTTCTACCAATGAAGTAAGCAAATAACGATATTTTCAAAGATAATAAAATTTATTTCTGCTATGGTGCACGTTTTGCTACGAAACTTGCGTTATATGAAACTGATAAGAGTTGTGGAGTTTTTATCATTTCTCCTTCATTACCTTAGAGAAAGAATGAAAAGAATCCTGGGAAACAAAACGAAGGCAATTGCGAAGTTGTCGAAGTACTATATAGTCAAGTGGATGACTTCGAACGTGGTTATCTAGTCCATATGCGTGAACCTGCGTGGACAAATCGAGTAATAAGCCATTATTTGAAACCATAAAGTTCTGTGCAATTATTAGCAATAATGGTTTGACATCATATAGCACAGCTTGATGGGCGAAGGCTGTGGTAAGGAGTTTTAGCATTCACGACGTAAATTGCCTTCCAAGAGTACTTATAATAGAGAGTATGTGGTATTCGCACGTCGCAAAAGAGAAAGCCCGAAAAATTCTCAAACACCCACTCCGAGTGACGTGCATGTAGAAGACAGAAATGCAACATCCTCTCCCGTCTCTCAATAGTGGCTGGGCTCGAACCCGTGATTTTTTACTCCGAAAAAAACGCTGTCATAACATTAAACCACTGTGAACCCTGGCAATAATAGTGGCTCTAAGAAAACTAATCAGCGAATAAAAGGCTGTGGAAAGTTAAGCTGCATAAATCAGGAGCAAGATTTATGAATTTTTACCAGCCCCAAATTGGCCCAAGATCATCATTGTGAAGAAATGAAACAAGATCATCCATCATGATACTATATCAAACATACAACCCATGGATTATTTCATCATCTTAAGATGTTTGGCTGACTCTTAAGACATCTGCCATCAACACACTACATAGTTGGAATCGTCTGTAGGGGTGTCAATGCCAATTATCATGATTGTCAGCAGAAAAGCAGTTGTGTTCTGCTATGATTTCTCATTTCCATTTCTATTCCATTTCTCTCTTGAATCAGATAACTATAACATTCGTGTATGAAGTTTCCGGCTCCAGCGCTCTTAATCAGTCTTTGTTTACAGAAGTATACACCATTATCCCCAGTGTGGTGGTGTGGGGTTCTATCTGCAACGACAGTGGGTCATTTTGATTTATCTAATGTACAATTTTAATAGCGCAACTATACTCTGATTGAATCCTATGACCAGTAAGGGCATTTTCCTTCCTCCTGGGCATTGTTTTCCACGAGTAAACTCCAGGCCCTATATGAATCGCCTATCTATGAGCCTCTTCTGTTTTTACCAATCGAAAATGCCCGGAACATGGTAAGAAGCCTAGATTTAGACACTCTAAAATATCACAGATCTGGAATAACTGTGGATAAATGTCTATCAGAATGTCATCAGAATAATTACAGGTTTGGTAAAGACATGCAGAGTATAAACGCAGTAGAATTAGGTAGATGAATGCAAAAATAATTCTTCTATAAAGTATCTAACAAAAATTATCTTCTGCAGGGAAATAACATTTATTAAAATTATTTAAATCATAAAAGAACTTGATATGATGCGTAATAACAGCAACCAACTCTCGGCCGTTTAACTGCCACACAATCTCTCTTATCTCTTAAACATAATGGTAAGAGCACCTTATATATTTTAAATTTGGTCATTCTTGCAGTTAAATTCAGTACTTATTAAAATATACATAAGATCTTTAAAACTATACGACTGAAGTTTTAATTTAATTTCCAGCAATTACATCTACCATTCCATGCCTAGACACTGCTGACACTGCAGAAATAAACATTGCTGTGAAGAGTTGTTTTACCTATCTTTGTTTAAAAATACACTGCTCATTTGTTCTTTGTTGATAGGAGCCCTGTGACCTTGAAGTTTAAATCATTTTTTTAAATGTACACAAGCTAAACAGATATTTAATTTCATGAGATACTGTTACTTTTATTTATTTATTTTGCTAATAAATTTCATCAAGCGTTTTAATAATATTTCATTTCAAATTTCATCTTCTTTATTAAAAATTCGAAACAAAAATATTTCTTTTTTTTTTTTTTTTGATTTTTTTAATTCCCTTAAAAAGTGGAAATAGTTTCAGTGAATGGTCCTAAACTTGATACGTTAAATACATTTTTATATTGTAATAAGAATTATGTTATCACTATGATAAGTATATATATATATATATATATATATATATATATATATATATATATACTTTTTTAATACTCCTTCAGAAACTTTAACTTTATTGAAACAAATTAATTAATATGCCATCTGTTAAAATCTCCATGTAACATCAATTACTACTTCGCAAAATGTAGTAAATATTTTCGAGTATTTTATAAATTGAGAGAAAGCTTGTTATGCAATCTTTATTTTCATTTTAAATTACTAAGAAAATAATGTAAATATGATAATTTTTCTTATATATAATTGTGTGTGTTACAAATTCAACCAGTAAAAGCATTGCAACAATTCTTTCAATTTATTTTTTTTAATTTACTCTCAAAACTTCCTTACCGTATTAACTTAAAAAATAAATCAACTTTTTGTTAGTATTTTTTTTTAAATTCAAGGATATTAAGGTTATAAATATACATAATTTGTCAATATTTGTATAAAACTTATACTCATAAAAATATCAATATTTAAAAATTTATTTTAATTTAAAACATATATTAATTTTTGGAATAGTTTTTCGAACATTTATATTAAATAAACTAGAAATCGTACTTCAATAATTGAAGTTCATGATAACAACAATATAAAAACAAATTTCTTCAATTATGTTATATTACATCAAAAAGTTTTAAAGAACAGAAATACACATTTTTTTTTTCTAATTTAAGTACTAAATGTTCTTACGTCTCTTTGAAATAATGTTCAATTTTGTGTATTAAAACATTCTCAAATGTATCCATGGAAGTTCTTATTTATAATTGATTTTTGTGATTTAAATGAATATATAATCTAAGCAAATAAAATATTATTAATGAAAATGCTCAAAATCCGATTTTTTACGTGTTGAAGAGTTTGAAGAATTTATAATAAATCTCAATATGTTGTTAATTTCCTGAATGATGTGATAATATTCCTTATAAAATTTTTTGAATAATTAATCCTATTAGTGAAGACGGGTTTTTATATTAAAAAACCTCACATCATTAAACGACTTTATATCAATTTTGAAAAAATAATTTTATTTCTTAGTTTTATTTATTAGAATACTAAAATATATTAGGGCGAGTACGTAGAATTTTTCTAGTTATTCGGGATGTCATTATTTAATTTAATATTTGTAATATCATCCAATTTTTTATCAGTAACGTAAAGTAATGTGCAAGAATGAATATAAATGTGTATTATTTTTGGTAAGATTCTGAAATATGTAATTTAATTTTAAAAAATATAGAAAAATTACAATACTGTTAACATTTTCAAATCAATTGAAAAATTTTAATTAATCAAATAGACTGGGAATATTTATATAAGTTTACATTTTAACTAAGTTTTAAGAGACTAAGAATATTTTCCTTGATATAAATAATAAATTTCAAATCTTCTGTGCAACATCAAATAATTATTAATTGGATGGAAAAATTTAAAGTAGGAAAAATTCGTATAAAAGTAATAAAACAAATTGAAATGAAATTTCATAATATTATATCTGATTTAATTGCAATTTCAAAAATCGCTTACTTTAAATCTGAGGAAACAGTTTCATGTCAGACTTTTTCTAGAGAAAAGTATTGACTGAAATTCAAGAGGAATTGATATAATTAAAGTAGCATATTTTTTGACTTAGTTATTTTTATAATTAAGATATATTTTATTTTGTAATAAAAATTTCAACATCTTTTTAATCGTTCTATTAAAATACTATGATGCAATATTTGTTTTTAGTTGTATATATAATTCGAGAATGATTTTTCACAGCACAAATACTTTTAAAGTATTATATTATACATTAATACATTATAAAAATTTAAAATATCTGTTCGCTTGATTGAATACCTTTAGTGAAAATTTATTTCATATCTAATTTCATCAAATTGTTCTTTTAGGAGAAGACGCCGTTTCTGCACAATGGAAGAAAGAAGATATATTAGATGCCAAAATTAAAAAGTTCCTCGCTGTAAGTTCAAACAAATTTTATAAGTAATAGGCACAGAATATTTTATAATTTCTTTTATTTAAAATGATTTCTTTGCATGTAAACTTTTGTTAGGTCACATTAATTGAATAAATCTGCCAACACATATAATTATTAATAAAACATTGTAAATGGCCAAAAATGTTTGCTTATTATGAGTTATAAAGTTAAATTTGTAGACCAAATTTAAAATACAGAATACATAGCGAAAACTTTTAAATTTCTTATTGACTGCATGTCTTTTATAGTGTAAAAATATTTTATAAAAAACAGTACTTAAAATAGGTTCAGATTAAATTATTATTTCTCTTGTCATAAAGTTATTACTATTATGATATTAAAGTATATTTTAATTGTTTATAATTATGACGGAAGGATAATTAGCTATAATTAAAAGTATTAATAGTTTTGAGTTGAAATATTTCTATTTGCAAAATATTTCAGAATTTATCCTTTATTTCCAAACGTTAAATACCTTTAATCAATTCAGTCTTAGTATAGCTAATGGTTGTCCCACCGAATCTTTTTTGCCTCTCTTTAGGATGCATTTGATTAATAGCAATGAATGCAAATAGAATTAAAGTGAATCAAATGAAAAAATTGATTAAAAGCTACATGTAACTTTTTAGGAATATTTAGAATCTTATAAATATTGTTAAATATATTTAAAATTAGATGATTTATACAATGAATGAAGGATTTCTGCATTGAGGAAATAGGCTATCATGAGAAAAAGTGCTTTGCAAACAAAACATTTTAAAAATAAATTTGGGTAATTTGAGAATTCTGTAACGGTAAAGCAAGACATATCTAAACATATGCATGAAAATCTGACATACTCTCATAACGAACATTCGAAATATGGCTTTTTTTTCAGAGAGGAAGTTTAAAAGCTCTGTTCTACTATCATAGAGCAAGCTTGATACAAAAAAAAGAGTAAAATAATTTTTTAGAAACTTTTTTTATTTATCTGTAGAGGCATAAATACCATTTATTATCTAAGAAAAGAATTACATGAAGACGAAAATAAGATTCATCATAAAAAATACATCAATTTTGTAAGATTAAATGATCACGTGCATGTAAACATAATAAAATTTAAAAGTTAATGCTATTAAGCAAGTCATGTCAAATTACATCATCAATATGACATACTTCTGCCAAACTCCATTTTGCGAATATCTGCTTATTGAATCATGAACTTTTCTCTTAAAATTAAAAATTGTTCAGGAGTAAAAAAAAATGTTTCAAGGATTTTGCTATAAAAATGAAGCACATTTAGAAAATAAGAAATGATTTACTCATTAAATACTTTTTATAGTACTTTGTAAATGATATTTCCAATGAACTCGGAAAAAATGAATTGTCTTAAATCGAATTGAATCCTGAATATGAAGAAATTAGTAAATTCATTCACTTCATAGGGACAAGAGATGTCAAAGTCAAATTTCCTTAGAAATAACGCACAGTATAGGCGTTATATGTAGACTCAACAGGCCAGGCAAGGAATGCAATTTGTTATGAAACGAAGAAATCTATAGGAAAATTCTGTCTTCCTTAATTGTAGCTATAAAAACCTCAAATTGAGAACAGATAACAATCTTAAAAATTAAAAAGGTATAACTCTGGATAGTTAGTGTACCCGTAATATGTGCTAGGTGGATTTAGTATATAGCACCAACCCCACATCTTTCCAGGTGGATTTGGGATATAGTACCACCCCCACATCTTTCTACTTAGATCAGAGAAAGGAATGCATCAGGCAGTAGTTAAGCGATATCTCTTCACAGTGTTCGCAAACTCTAATACATTCATTATGCAAGTAGAAGCATCATGCAAGTTTTGCAAGTAGAAGCGTATTTTTTTCATCAACATAATACCTTGCCATTTAATTGCATATCTCTGTCTTTCATTTTACCTTTGCAAATGCAAATACTTTTGATTCATATTCAAAATTAATCAAACCTACAGATACCTGGTGGGCCTAAAATTGCGTTATAATCTACTCTAAATGACTCATGCATTTGTCCGTTGTTGTGATGCAAGGTGTCTAATGGTTGTATTCACTGTGATATGATTATGCGTTTATCAGAACGCTTCATCAATACTATAGGAACAAAATATCTGTCTTCCCGCTTGCTGATGTGACAGGATTGTACAATTACTCCCATTCTTCTTTCTAGATTCACCAATTCCATACTCTTAAGACTGTTACTTGGTCTAAGACAATGTACAATTTCTGTGAAAATTAATCCACAAACATGCTTAATTGGAAAGATTGTTTTCCTTCATGAAGCATTATACAGCCCATGAAAAAATATAAAAAATACCTCTCCCTCTCTCTCTCCCTCTCTCCCTCTTTCTTTCTCTCTCTCTCTCTCTCTCTCTCTCTCTGTATAAATAAATTTATAAATGCTACCGCAGCTACCTGTGATGTACTGTAGACCTGAAATTGTAACTGTTTTCATTTCCTATAACAGCATACTACTGCTGGTTCTACCGATCGTGCTATTTCTCACGATTTGGATTGTATTTACAAATGCAGCATTTTTAATAAACAATAATGTAAAAATGTTTTCCTTAGTAGCACATGTAATGAAAGATTAACATAGCTCGGCAACATATTTTTAAGCATTTTCGATGGTCATCAATGTGGAGTTTTCTTTTAAAGTATTCTATTTTTATTTGCTTGTGAAAAATTTTTTGTCCTTGTTTTCTAATAATAAAGAACTTTTAAAATTAACACAGAAACAAACAGCAAATTTATAAATCTTAATACAATTAAAAGCTCTTAAACTTATTAACAATGCATAAATTTTAATGGATACTCCAAATGACAAATAAATGTGATCAAATTTGCATCCATTTCAAGTATACCATGTATCTGGCTTATATTTAATATAAATTAAAATCTTGCTTTCTATTTATTCAATTCGTCCAATTCGAGGTAATACAAATAATTCTGCAATATGTTTAGTGCTACATAAAGTTTCCATTTAGGTACTTTTTGAGTAATACCTTCAAATAGGTTTTATTAAATGGTATTTTCTATTCTACAGATGTTTATATTAGATAGTAATTAAATGTCTGCAATATAAAGTTAACAAAAAAATTATTTCTTCAATGTAATTTAATGTTTTTAATTAGAAACTACCAAAATATATTCTTTCAACATTAAAAATTTATTTGTTTTAAAAAATATTTGTTTCTCTGAAGCTCTTTACTTAAGATTTTAAATGCAAATGCAAAACGTGTATAAGCCTTTGATTTAAACTAATTGGACAAAAATTTCTTTTTTGTTCTTATGTAAGACATTTTTGTAAGAACTTGAAAGTAATTACATCTAATTGTTGCCAATAGAATAAATAATTCAACCTCCATACAACCATATTTTCAAGTGATTATAAAATCCTATTCACTCTTTTGATTCCTTTCGTTTTCTTTTTTCAGTTTTTGAAACATAATAAGTAGCTTTAGAATTCCTTTTAGACCTAAGGCTTAAACTTTATTTATAAGTAGAATTTATTTACTCGTCAAAACAATTTTATGAATTTACTTAAAATTCTGTTTTGGTGGTGTTATCTTTTTTCCTTTTTTTTCTCTAATTAGGCAATTTGTAAAATAAAATTGTACGAGGTCATAACGGAAAGATATTTGGTTAGAGGCTTATTCATTTATTTCACTACAAATAAGTTCAAACTATTTTGAAATTTTTTCATGGGTAAATATAAAATTCTTCAAATATTAATGTACATAATTAAATTATTTTCAATTATATCAATTCTGAAATAACCACAATGTTTTATATACTAAAATAATATGTTTAAATTTATAAGTGGTAGTTATGAATCTTAGGATTGCATTTCAATAATAACTTTAAGTTTTATTTGTAAAAATGTTTTCATGTGTATCAGAAAATATCCATTTTTCGGTTTTCGAAAACTATAAAAATATTCCTTAATAAATGCAAAACTTTACAAACATTACATACATTGTGAACTTTACATACATTGTGATTAAATTAACATAAAACTTTAATGAAATTCAAGGGACCTAAAAGGATTTTGATAAAATTCAAGGAATCACATTACTTCTCGTTTAAAAATGATAGTTCATAAAATTTTCTTATGCTCCGTATTTTAAAAAGTAGTTTCAGGTATTTTACACATTTCCTTTTTATAAATATTCCATACTTTTGAGATTTTTAAAAATTCTGAAATATGTACAATTCATAAAAGAGCTGGAACACTAGCATTTTTATTCAGAATCTAGAAAAAAATTATTTATATAAATATGCTTTTTGCCAAAAAAAAACAAGAATTATTAAATAAAATTAAAAGAAGGGCTCAAAGTTCTCCACCTGAGCAATAGGTAAGTGTTAAAAAGCTCCTGACATTTAGAATAACAAATTAACATCTCATTTAGTATTTTCTAATCAGCTTAAAATCCCTAGAAAAGCATCATAATAAGATAACATAGAGAGGAAATGTTTAATCAGGATAGGTTACATGAATTGTGTTGCTTTTAGTGGGATTTGTAAATAAGAGTAAAACAAGTCTCCATTTCATGTTTAGTATGTGATTTACATAGCTTATACCATTCTTGAATCATCATTAAATTAATTTTTTATAGAAATGATTCAACAATGGTTTAAAAAGCGGTTGCTGTAAATGGGAAAATTCTATGTGTTTTTATTAAATAAATTAGGAAATCTTACCAAATATAATCCCCCCAAAATAAATCCTGATGTTGTTGTTGTCATGGGTGCGCTGCTCCACTTTTCCAACTAAACCATATTTTGGTGTGGAATCCGACTTCCTCAGTACACACATGCCATAGGTACCCGTTTATAGGGTAGGCAAGCATTCACGACACATTCATACAAAGAAAGGACAAAGACAGGATAGCTACTGGCAAGATAGCGACTATAGGTAGAGAGATAAAGTACATCCATGCCCGAACCGGGATTCAAACCCAGGTTATCCTGATATCCATGTTATATTACGGGAGAAAATTTACAACCTAATTCTTCATTTCAGCAGGTCAATGGTAAACTTGCAAATACTATATGAGTCAATTCTTAAAACAAATTAATTCGTCCACAAAAATTCGCGATTTTAAACTAATGGAATATTTATAAAATTTATATTGAAAATAACATACATAGATTAAGCTGAATATATAAAGAAACAGAATCTGTGCATTCGCTGTCAAATGAAATTTATTTTTAGTACTCGAAAAAACTCCCTACTTAAATGAATTCGGTACTTATTCAAGCATTTGAAAATAATATTGCCGTAGTGGTTATTGAAATTATTAAAAAGACATATCCTTATATATTATTTCAAATTTTTACAGTTAAAATATAACAAATTTAAGAATCCGAATAATAATTGATTTCGCATGGCGGAATTTTATTTATTTTATTTTTATATCATAAGCGACATTTACTATTTTCGTGGAATAATTACGACATTACATATTTTACTTGGACCAATTACAATAATAAAAACTATTTTCTTTAGAGAAAACATATACATTTTAGAAGAAAAATAGAGAAATAATATATATTTAAATCGAAAACATTATATGTTACGGGTTATCCTTAAATATTTGCCGAGGATTGCTGATGGATAACACAGAAAATGTTACTTTTATAATAAATCTTACGAAATGGTAATATCTTCAAAATTTAAAAATGTATACAATAAAGTTTTTTTTCTTTTTTCTCTCTCTCTCTTTTTTTTTTTTTTTTTTTTTTTTTTGTTATTACTTTTTCTCATTTAAATTATTGAAAAAATAACACAGAAAAGAGTAGAAACAGTATTCTGAGGTATAAGTTATAAAATATATATTTTTTTTCATATTGATTTTAATACGTGTATGGAAATTTAGAAAAAAGCAATATTTGCAACATTTTATATTCTTCTTAACATACGTTATGCGTTTTATTATGTACACATAATTTATACAAAAATAAAAATACAGTTAAATGAACCAATGTTCATTTCTTTAAATGCTTTTCAGCTTTATTTTACAACTTTCCCTCAAATATTTTAGCTTAATTCATTTCGCATACACATTAAGTTTTGTTTAATTAAATCTAAGTTAAGGTTAATTTAAATATTAATTTACCTTTCAAAAAGTAACAAATTTAAAGTATCTTATTTAATATAAACTAGATTTTCAGCTTACGCTATTTTCTCTGTATACTCTTAAAGGAAATTCCACAGATTACATAATATAATCAATTTACTTTATTAAGAATTCGTATCTTGAAATAGAAAACTGTCAAATTAAACACTATAAATTAATTAAATAGAAAGTGTCTATATTTTTTAAAAACAATATGCTCATTACTCAAGGGAACATTATTGTAAAGACTTAATCACTAGTAAAAGAATTTTCATCAATTAAATAACTCTATACTTAGATTTATAATTAAATTATTGCTCGAGGTTGATGACATTTTTAAAGACTATTTAAACTTTGTAAATCAGATCTATTTAATTAGTTGAAAGTATTTC
Organism: Latrodectus elegans; assembly: GCA_030067965.1. NCBI lineage: Eukaryota > Metazoa > Arthropoda > Arachnida > Araneae > Theridiidae > Latrodectus > Latrodectus elegans. The sequence continues at coordinate 32,903,838 of CM057809.1, forward strand.
CTCGTAGTTCAATTAAAGAAACAAATAATTTTTCATTTATTGAATAAAACAAATGACATGCATTTATTTATTTCACAACAATTACTGTTTGTGCTCTACTTAGTAAAATTTTTTCAACATTTTTGTTTTAAAATATTGAATTCTGCACATTATTTTAATATTTCTTATTCCTTTTATGAATACAATTTGAACTTACATTCATACTTACAGTACTTATATCTTAAAATGACTTCCATAGTTTTATAAATCATGTTTAATATAAAAGCATTAGAAAACACTGTTGTCCTTAACAGACCACTTACAAATTTAGAAAAAAGATTCTTTTAAAATGCTATGATTAAAAAATCATGTTATTTATTAGCGTCAATTTTTAAAGTATTAATTAGTTAATATGATCCATCAAAGTAATATTATTTAATTGATTTAAAAGAATTTTTTTAAAATAAAATTTGTAACAAATATTTTTCATTTTTAACTTTTATGTTTTTTAATTTAACTATTTTATGTTTTAAATTTCTATTTTGTTTAAATTAACAACAAATTATTAAACATTTATAAAACTCTTCTTTCTCAATTGACAAATAAAGCTTTAAAAACATTTCTAACTCTATTTTATTAAAGTTTTGCTCAATTTCACTTCTGTAATGCTATATTTCTTTCAGTAAAAAAGGGAATTCAGTAATATTTGAACTACTTACAATTCATTTGATTCGTAAAATTCAAGAATGCTTATAAAGGTAGTTTTAAAAGAAAATTCATGATTTGATTTATGTACAGTTGACTAAAAATTTTTAATGCTTAACTTATTGTGATATATTAAAAATAAACTGTTTTCATGATATGAACAGGCAGTTTTAATTTAATGAAATTACTATTTCTCACTAAGAAATCAATATTTCTTGGTTTCAAATATAGCTGTTTGTTTTTAATATATAAAGTATTTTTAACTAGTTTTTCTCTCTCTCTCTCTCTTTTGAACTCGTATTTTAACTTCGTTGGAGGGTTAGACACTACAAAAAAGAAATTCTTTGGAGAGTTAGACCCTGTGAAATGTGTGCGTGTGATTGTTTTATTGTTCATTTTTCAAAACTTAAAAATTTACATAATCTGCATTTAGTGTGTCATCATTAACTGCAGCTCTATAAGTGATTTAAATGAATATTAATATTATTGAACAATCGTAGAATAAGCGTTGCCTATTAATTATATAATACCTTACTTAAATATATAATCAATAAATTTTCTGAAATTAATGTTTATTCATCTTAAGCAACTTTATACACAGTAATGTATTTTTCAACTTATTAGTCACTATACAATTATGACTAAACTCATAAATGATGAAACAATTATGATTAAACTGATAAATAAATTATGTTGGTTTTTAAAATTTTCAATAAAACATGCCTGTCTTGTACAAATAATGTTGAATTTTTGTAATTTATATATGAATATTTATAATATAATAAAAAATTTCCTATACAAAACGTGTCTTACATTTAAAATAATGATGAATGAAAGATTCCAAATGCTATGATATAAATATATTTTCATATTATAAAGTTAAATAATAGTTTTCTAAAAATTATGAAATATTTTTCAGCACATGTTTATTTTCTAATACAATTTATTGAAGTATAAATAATTAAGTATTTATAATTTTTAATACTCAACACAGAAAAATAATTAGATTTGAAAATGATCTTCATGTAGCATTTAAATTGGATGTAAAAATATTATGCAAAATAATTATTTGAATATTTCCTTAAATAGACTTAAATTGCCCATTACTATTCTCCAATCCTATTTAGTTTAACAATTTCATTCAAACTTATAAGAAATCTTTATATTATTATACCTTATTTTTTCTTATTATTTATTTTCTATTATAAATTCGGATATTTATGTATATATGAAATGCGTTTAGTAAAAATACTTTATTTGACCATTTAAAAATGTTAAAAAATAAAATCAAAGGATATGTTAAAAATTTAAAATATTATTTTTCTTTTGTCTATAACTTTTTTTGAGATTATTATTGATTTTTAAGAGAAAGTTTCATTACAAATATCATATTGTAAACATAATACTCAAAGATAAGTTGTAAGTGGTTAAGTTTTTCGTGATATTTTTGTAATGAATAATTTTTGAATAATGACGTAAATTATTATATCCATGCAATAAATTCACAGCATCCAGTATCTTGGCGATACTCTAAAGACGGTTACAGACTCATCGGACATATGATTCTGAAGAAGCCTTGTAAAGAAAATATGGAATCATCTTCAGGAGCAGCTGTACTTGGCCTTAGGATAGTTGGAGGGAAAATAATGGATTCTGGTCAAATGGGTGCTCTTGTAGAAAAAGTTGCTCCCGGAAGTATAGCAGATACTTTAGGTCGAATTAAAGTTGGTAAGTATCATTTCCCACACTTTACATTGACATAGAATATTTTTAGACATTATTCATGAAAATTAATACTGCTTAAAATGTAACATGTATTTTGAAATATTTAAACATAAGAATTCCAAAATGCTGAAAAGTATGTTTTTCTATAAATATCTAGGAAATGATGTGTATGTTGAATATATATATATATATATATACCAAATGATTTATTAATTATTCAGCTTGTAAAATTAATGGTTACTCATAAAAAGTCTCATTGTTATTTATATGAAATGATTCACTTTTGGAGTTTATAATTTACATATCGAAAAATTCTTTCAGGTAATTTTTGTTTTGTAATTTCTTGTTAGAAATCAAATTTCGCAATTAAAAAGATAAAAAATTTTATTACTGAATTAATGAAAATGGCTTTAAGATAATTTTTATTCTATAGACAAATAATGTGTGTCTTAAAATTTCTTACACATGAAGATTTAAAAAATATTATACACAATTTTGAATAACTGAAAAGAACAAAACAATTATGAAAATGAAAATAATCAAAGCATTATGTAATTTAAAGATTAAAAACTGATGCTTATATGAAGATTAAAATTTTCTAAGTACTTAAAAAAATATTTATTGAATTTAAGATACTATATATTTATTGAGAACATCTAAATCAAATAATTAATCAAAAAGATAACAGTAAGAAATTTTCTTCAGATAAGTAAATCTCGCTCTCTCTCAAATATATTTTAAAATTTTCTAAAACATTATTTTTATCATAATACATCTTTAATAAGTGAGGATATAAAAATACAAAGATAGAAACTTTAATATGTTAAAAGTTATAGGAAGAAGAGATGTTTTAGTGGACAGAAAAGAATCTGAGTCGAGTAAAGTGAAGAAAAAGATAGTCATGGGGAACAAGGAAGGTGCCACCCCTTAGGAAAACATGAGCATAGTAAAAGAGGGGCGCGAACATAGCCAAGATAAAATGTCACATAAAAAACTAATTTTTATGACTGAAAGACATACACCTGCAAAACAAAATACATTTTGACATAATTATTAATGATTAATATTAAATTAAAACAATTTAGTATAAAGCAAGACTTATTATTATTTTACTTAATTTTGTAAATTTTGATTAAATTTTGATTGAAATTTATTAAAACTTAGTAAATTATAATAAATTTAATATTTCTTTGAGTCTATCCTGTGCAGAGCTAAGTTTATCAAAGGAAAGTTTAATATTAGAAACAGAACCCTCAATTTTTTTCCATATTTAGCTAAGATCTATACTTTATTCTCAAAGAAGCCACCCCAAAAAATCCAACTTCACAAAAGTAGGATATTGGAAATGGTCATAGACTGCGAAATGTAGTACCAAAAAATAAGCCTCTACTCTTGTCCAAAATTCAAACAGAGATTTATTAATAAATTGTCCTTTGGTTTCATAACTGGTAAACCCAAAATCTAAATATTCTTGCGAAAATTTTATTGATTTCATTTTTCGGACTTTCGTCATGTACTTGTTGATGCTTGTCTATCGTCTCATGCTCATTTACGAAAATATAAAAAAAAATGTATCCAAGTTTCTGAATAAATTTTCTACCTAAATATTTAAATTGGTGAGTTGCTATTAAAGTAAATTTATATAACATACATTTTCAGATAGATTCCATGGCGATAAAAGGAACGACTCGAAAGAGACGGGTAGGAATTGAAACTGGCGTTATCGAACATCCTCCTTCACCCTATGAGGAAAAATTTGCTCACTTCTGCGAATGCTCGAGACGACATCTTTTCGAAAATCCAGAATGTTGAGACAAATTGAAATTTCTCTCAAAACTACGAGAATGTCCAACATGGTGGACACAAGAACACATTCTGGTGCAAAATGGCACTGGATTCTTGTTTTATCAATGCTGAAAATTTGTGTTGCTAAATGTCAAAAAACGTTCATTATTCTTGGTAGTTTGTAAGGTTTAAAATTCAGCTCGTAGTATAGATTTAGTGCCGAAATACTCAAAATACAATGTATGCATTTGTTGCAATATTTTATGTATTTTATTGTACACATGGGGAGGGAGGGGTGATCAAAATTATGACTGAAAATTGGGGCGTGAATAATGAAAGACTAAGAAACACTCCTGTACAGTATTTCAAAATTTCTTTGATCACAAGAATTTTATAGCTAACTTCAGACTTCATTTCCATGGAGAGAGAGAGAGAGAGTTTTTATACTTTAGAAGTCTAATAGTTAACTATAAAAGCAGTTTTAAAAGTATGTGCTATTAATGTATTTAATTTTTAAAAAGCAAGTGTTAAAATTGCATTTTTTATACAGAATGCTTCAATAAAAGTGATTTAAGTGTTTTGCTTATACCGAGACTTTTAATGATAGGACAAAGAATGCAAACCGTATAACAACATATATATATATATATATATATATATATATATATATATATCATAAAAAATTTATTCAACACTGAAAATAGCATCCATTTTTTATAAATCTTTGTTTTTCTTATTATGAAGAAAATAAAATGATTATGAGAGCTTCACACTGTAAGAAATTATCTAATAAAAAATTGACAAACTGAAATTTCTTTAGCTGCCAAATGATTTTACTTATTTCTTTTAAACATATTTGATTAGTTTTTTTATTTTAAATATTTATTAAATGAGTATATTAAAGAACATATATTCGTAGAATTAATACAGGTGTAAAATTTTATTATTCTAACTATTGTGCTGTGAACCGACCGATGGAGGAGAGGTTAGCGTTCCTAACTTGGAAGTAGTAGGTTTCGTGTTCAAATCCTAGTTCGGGCATGGGTGTTTCTTTGTCCTGGTATTTCCTTATAACTCCACTTTTGGGGTGAAGATGGCGCACCTACTTGGTGTCTCAGTATATGAGGTTCCATCATTTCGCCCATTAGAGAGTTGAATAGGGCAAAGGCTAAGGGCAGTCGGGCATTAGTAAAAAAGCTAATTTGCTGCGATTTTTATCTTAAAAGTCAGTATTTTCCTGAATTATTCAGTTCATTATAACAATCATTTAATTAAATATTTAAAATACAAAGGCTTTCATCTCATGTCTTAATTTTAAAAGATGTTTTTTCAGTAAATATGTGGAAAGGTTTATAGCATAAAATATTAGAAATTCTACTTTATTTTCTTGACATGATATGTATTAATTAACTCCTAGAAACAATAGTCTAATGTCGTTTATAATATTTTATAGAATACTTTTTATTATGACAAAAATATATTATATCTTCTTCTGCAATAAAAATAATATTCTGTCGATTTAAGAAATTCAACGAAAAAGTTTTCGGAGTCTGTAACAAAAAATGTTTTACTTTTTAAATTATCTAAACTAATAAATAAAGTATTAAGAAAATGCCTAAATACTGAAGGCATATATTTTCTATTTTCCTAAAGGTGATGAAGTTCTGGAATGGAACGGAAGAAATTTACAAAATAAATCCTATGAAGAAGTATTCGAAATCATTGCTGAATCTCGCCAAGAACCTCAAATAGAACTTATTATTAGTCGTCCAATGAGGTAATTACAGTTTAAAATATTTAAAATACTATTTCTAGCTACCATTTTAATCCCTGTTTACATGTCATTTTTAATTCCCATTTATGTGCTTCAATGTTTTTATTCTCCGCCCCATTTTTGTAGAGATCCAAGTCGAATCGAAAGGGACCAGGCACTGAGACGTCATACACATATTGGTGCATCATCTTCTATGGCGGACAGAGGTAATTATTTATAAATGTGTCTGTGTGTTAGTTGAAAACTATATAAATAAATTAAAAGCAAGCTAACATTATCATAAAATATTTGACTACAATTTTTATTCATAACTAGTTTAATATTTTATGTCAACCAAAATGCTTATCAATAATCATTGTTATTGATAAAAATCATCAGTACTTTTTCGATTCAAAGGGATATAAAAGTATTTTCTGATATTGTATTTGCTAAAATCACTAAATACATTTGTTAACTTATATTGTATAATGATTATTTTGAAATATAAAACCGCAAATAAATGAAATCCTTATTTCGATACATTAAGCGGAACAAGCTTTGCTTGAGATGCTTGAAATACTACATTCCATTCATTTTGTGAAATAGCATAAAATACACACAAATATTAGCAAGAAAATGTAAATGAAACTCCCGCAAGTATTCAAAGCTTTCTTAACAAAATAAATCACGTTATTTTTTCACTAATTAAGGTATTTAAAAACTTTTTATAACGTTTTAAATAAAAGTTTTAAAAATTTATATTTGTGTTTACATTATATTATACATCAGGGCTCAAAATAAAATCTTAATGTAAAATGATTGTAGCTTTTTTTTTTAAGTTTTTTGATTTATCCAGTAAAGAATGCATAAAATTACCAATTAAATTACACCTATGCGAAGCATCAGCTCTCAAATTTGAATCAAAATATCTTCGTTTCGCAAGTTTCTTTTAAGAGGAATCGAATCCTTTTTTTAAATAAGCAATCTTTTTTAAATAAAGCAAATGAGAAATATTCTCAAAATTAAATAAGCCCTGCACAAAAGCCTTTGCAAGTTGAATTATAGCTTTAAAAAATTCTTAAAATGAGATTATGTAACGCAATTATCATATTCATAGTCTAATGAATATTGGTTAAAGTAGTTTCATTTAATTGATTGAGGTAATGAACTTCTGAATATATAATTGTATTATTATAACTTTTGAATTACGTTTAAAATAACATTACGAACAATTATGCAGAAGTTTATTACTTTAAGCAATTATATAAAATTACTTTAACCAATAATTCTTAGCTTAGTAAAATAATTTTTGGCGTTGTGTTATTTTGCACAAACATAAAATAGTAAAACTAAAGTTCTGAGAAAAACATGAAAAAATATTACTTAACTTTATGTCAAAAAGGCTTAACCAACTAATACTCAGATTCCTGTGGCTGAAGCTCAAAACAAGATAAGACCAGAAAATGATCTAAAAGACTTAGAAATCAGATATTAATATAGGATTAAAAGGAGATCAAGCTTTTATCCAAAACTTGTGTCGTAAACATAAGTAGAGATACTTTAAATGATTTTCTAGAAAATGAATCTTCATGAACTAGTCGGAGCATTTCGATAAGATTAACTTGTCAGATAAATGTCGAGTACACAATTTTTTTCTTTTTCATAAACAGCCTATGTGATATGACATTAATCACTAATTCAAATGAATTTTGAAGTTAGGATTTATATCAATTCTTGGAAACATAATCATTTTCAGTATTCTGGAAATACTAATGGCGCCATGTCACCAATGTCATGTTCTATGGTAGTGGGCTGACAAAGCAGCTTAAAATGTTTATAATAAACAAGTGTGATTAATCAAAATTTATCAAAAAATGCTGAGAAACTTGTTATATTTATATGCTTTTATTGTTATATATATAAATATAAAAAAGTACAAATTTTCCAAATATCACATGAACAGCAATAAAATACTAATATTTAAATTAGAAATATATGGCTTGTGAAAACTAGATGTAACATTTTTAAAAAAGTTAATTCGATTCGGAAGCTACTTACTGCTCCTTAATAATCTTCAAATATTTATAAATTTCATTCAAATCTTTGCAATTATTCAGAATTTAAGAATATTATCAATAACACTAATTTATATAAGCATATTCTTTTAAAAAAATTTTAAGAACAAAGGTTGCATGTAGTTCTATAATTCAAGAGTACATATTTTTCTTATAATTTTTTTATTTTGATTGAAGTCATTAATTTTTTATTCAGTTATTTCATATATTAAAATAATTAAATTAAACCTGAAAACTGAAAATTTTTAGAATTAATAAATATATAATATCACATATAATGTCATAATTATTTAAATTTCATTTTTTCCAACATATAGAACATGAAAATCTGTTAAGAATAACATATCACTTTTTTTTAAAACGGAAGTAAAATTTTCGATTAAATTTTGTTTATCTTACAAACAGTTCTTTAAATATATTAATAATATGTCTGATCTGGAAATGCATTGTTTTTTTTATCAATAGTTAGGTTATTTCTAAAATACTGACTTTAGCAACGATAGTTATAACAAATAACTATCACTACTAAAGCCAATATAAGATTACAGAGGGCTTTAGCAGCAGTAATTATAAAGCATGTAAGAAATTTTAACAAATGAAATTAATAGTTTTCCTATTTCTTGTAAGCTGATAATTATTTTCCTAAAATGGAAATTCTCTCAAAACTTTAATTTGTCGTTAAGTATGAAGAAATAGTCTATTTTCTTAACGAAAACTTCCAGAAAATCTTGAGATTTAATAAGTATGGAAGAGTGTCTAAGCAAAAATAGCATGTGAAGTCACTTTCTGCTAATTATATAAGACTTTAGTCTATTTATCATTAATGGAAAAATCCTGTCAATATAACTAGCACTTTTATTATTATAAATATTGTGTTCTTCGTTAAATACAATTCTTTCTGGTGCATTTAAATTAACAAAATAGTATTATTGTATTATTTTTAAATGTTTTATATATAATATTAGATAAAACTATTTCTAGTTTAATAAACAAAAAATATATGTTATAACATCAGTAGTAAATTAAATCATGTAATATTTATTAAATATTAAGTATGTTACAAATTGAAAATACTTGAAAAAACATCTCAAACTTCCATATAGTTCTCTTTTTTATGCAATCTAATGATACATAGTAGGATATAAAGGATTAAATAAAGGGAAATATAGTTCCGTCTACTGAATCATAAAAATTCAAGTTAATTTATAGTTGCATTGGTTTTGTATTTGTATGAAAGTTTAAAGTTTCGCATGAAATAAATATCATAAAACAAAGAGAGAAATTGTATTATAATTCTCACATCTAACTTCTTTTTAGATATGTATGATCTTTTAATTAAAAACATTTCAATTAATTTCTAGCACAAATGGAAGGAAGTTTTATTTACAAATTCTAAACTTCACGCCCAACACGTGCACTTTCTGAATTTTTTTTATTTCGAAAGTTCTATAAATCTGTAGTCCTCAACCAATGGACTTCTTTTTGAGTTTCTAAATTATTAAAACTAATTCCAAAATGTCCATTATGCATTTTTAACAATTACGTTGCTTTCATTTAACCAATATTTAATTTTTGCTTTTTATTTTTCATCTAGCATTTTGTAATATTATTATAAAATAATACTTTAGCCAAAAAGTTGCCCAAAAATCATCTTCAATTATTGTGTATCTTCAATAATCGTCTGAGAATTGGGTTTATTTTACCTTATACGTTTGGATAAACGGACACCCTAATACTCAGAATAATTGGAAATAGCGCAATATCAAAAAATATACCATTTCTCATTATCATTGCATTCAAACACACCTGATTAGAAAAGAAGACATTATCCCTGTACCGCATGTGTGGCTTCAGATAATATGTGAATTTTAATGACCTAACGTTAAATTCTACTCGGTTAACTAGTAAATTTCTACTTAAATAACTTTTACATGACTCATACAAATAATTTATTTAGCGGTATTTTATATTAATAATAATTGTTAAGAAAAATAAATTTTATTCACTAAGTTAAGTGTAAAATTTCAGAATTCCCTTTAAAAATAAGCAATAACTTTTATTATTTTGACAAATTACAATAAAAATAGATTATCACTTATTCTCAGTGGAAAATTGACGTTATCTTACAAAGGGAAAAAAGATTTTACGAATAAATTTCAAATGAAATTTAGAATGATAGGGAAATACTTTTAATTCTCATAAGTATACATCAATGAACAACTAGGGTGAGATTTATAGCCTCCTTTTTGATATCAAAATCTAGATGAAATTTTTACATATGTATTTATATCCCATAATTACATATGATCACTTATAGTTTATCGAATTATTGAGCGTGACATGAAAAATAAAATCTTTTACCGAAGGCTTAGCTTAAAAATTGCTACTTTTTATTGGCATGCCCTTCAGATTATTTATAGGGTAAGAAAATATTTTGTATCATGTCAATTTCCAAAATTGCAAAAATTTCTAATCAATAAGTGATAATTTTATAAAAGTAAGAAAGGGAAAATTATATATTTAAGTAAATTTTTGTTAACCTTGTTAATCTTTCATAGGTTTTCATTTCATTTCAACCTTCTTTTTACTATATTACAAATAATTATTATACTTAATTGGCATTTCAGAATATTTGATTAATTTTATTTACTTCAATTTTCAAATTTACGGCAATACTTTTCGATATTTTTAAGATGAATTATACAAATGAAAATAAGCATAATACTTTATATACGACAGAAAGAAACGTTGAATGAAATGAAAAATTAACATTTCTGTCAATGATATATAACAGTATCCATTTTGGGAGAATCTCGGACATTTAATTAATAATTTGGCTCTCGCAAATATATTAAAGTTGAAATTTTGAATTTTAAGCCTACATTATATTTGGTAAAAATAAAAAAATTGTGTGCCTTTTTTAAAGTAATAATAATGAGAATAATCTCTTAAATGTTGATGAAATATTAAAATCTTTTGGTATAAAAAGACAAGGAATTGTAAGAATGTCATTATTTTTAGATTACAGAAATATCAAAACTTTATGGTAAATAAATGGTAAAGAATTAAAAATTTAATTATTTTTAGTTAAAAAATATGCTAACATTTCTTGTTAATTTGATACGCAAATTACATAATAATATATCAATAAGAATAAACAGACTATAAGGAAATTAGTCTGCAGCATTTGTGATTTTTAAACTATATAATTGCTGACGAGTAAAAATCTATCAATCATGTCAGACTGAATAATTCAAAATTAAAACTAAAATATTCTAATACAAGCATTTATCAAATCACTAAATTAGTGTTTAGCAATTCTAACAAAGAAACAAAGTTTGGTTATTTTAATAGTTTAGAAAATTTAATGCAACATGCAGACTTAGTTAATCGAAATAAAATTTGATCAATTAATTTGCTTAGTTACGATAATAGGGTAAGTTTAATTTTTTAGTTTTGAATTTATCAATGAAAATAGTAATAATTACATGAAACAATGAGAAAACATTAACAGTATTAAAATCTTAAATTTAGAAGCCATTAAAAATTTAAAAACTTTATTTTAATTTTTAATAATAAAATAATTTAAAATGAAATTTAAAAAGAAAAATAATCTTTTCAATAATTTTTTCTTATTTTAAAATAATTGATTAAAACTTTACTTAAACATGTCGTAATCTGTTTCAATCAGTAAGGAAATTTTTTATTTTTAGAACACTAATATGCGCACCTTCACTGCGAAATATGATTCATTGTAAACTTTTATTATATTTCTTTTAATTAATTTATATTATTTTATGGTTTTGTAATTTTAAATTTTTTCCTTATGTGTTTATATTTTAATTAAGTACATAATAAATCAGAGAACGCGCAATTCTTTCAAATGTATTGCATCTGATTGAATCTGTGTAGCTTGATATGGTTTCATAAATTTTGTCTCCCAAATCTCAACCTTAAACAAATTATGGTTCAATATGAGAAGAATCTTGGAAAACTTTAAATAAGAAATTTCTTATAAAGATTTCCATTCACTATGATTGAGATGTCAATCATAGCTTCTTATTACGTTTAATATATAACATTATAATGATTGGTAATCTTGTAATTACGATATAATTTTGATTTTTTTATTCCTATGGTCTAAATTTTATTCTTGATTTTTGTTCTAAAAGGATGGATTTATCTAGTCAAATATAACTCAGCTTTTTAAATGTTTCGATATCAATTCTTTAGAATAATTTTACTATTTTCAGCTGATTTACTTAAGCACAAAATTTGCATAGTTATAATTTTTTTTAACTATAATCTGAAGTTTTTAGCATATGTAATCCTCATTTTTCAGATTGGCTCGCATCTTTAGATCCTCGGAAACAAATGAGCCTTCAAGAGGATCGAAGACCGAGTGTCATGGTAACGTCCCCAACTTCCCCTGAGAAGAAGCCACCAGGACCTCACCATTCTCCTTCCATCGGTGGAAGAATTTTGGTAATTCTTGCTATTATGTAAACTGTATGATAATGGTAAAATTCTTTTTTTTAAAATATGACTGCATGCATTAAAAAGTATAAGTAAAAAAGCTTTTAACTGTACTTAACCTTATCCCATAAATATCATTAACTTATTCTTTTAAAATACTCACATTTAACATTCTGTGTTTATTATGGAAATGAAAGTTTATGTTTCGTCTTGAAAATGATTACCTATTAATCTGGAAGTTATTTCGATATTAATTGAAATGAAAATATTTTTCTTAAATTTCTTTAAGCACTTTTGAACTTTTTCCCCTCACAGTGTGATTTGAAAATTTTCCTTATCTTAAATAACTGTTTAGAAATTATTATAGAAATTTTATCCTCAAAATTTCAAATTCTACTACTATAGTTAAAATATTTAAACTTTTCATCGTTTGAGGTTCTTACCAATCATATATTTAAGGATTCCTACAATACCAGCCCTTACTTGAACTTATGTAAGCATTTCACAACTCATGCTCATATATGCATGCATATTTTATATTTCACAACTTGAAGCAAATCAAAGTATACAGTATCTTCATTCAAATGTTACTAAGGTATTGAAGTCTTATAACTCAAGTAACTTTCATAAGTATGGCTTCTGTATTCTTAGTATTAAAATTTATACAGTATTTCCAGTTTATTACTAAGCTGTTGTAATTATTTTAAAGGAATATAAATTATTGAAATTTTACATAGGAATATTATCAATCGTTTTAACATTTCTAAGTAAAACATAAAATAATATTTCTGATGCATAAGATAATTTTTGCAATCAATTTAAACAAGAGAATAATTTTTGCAACTACAGTTTAGTTGTATTTTTCAAATAAAATGTTAACATTCATATTTACAGTAAGTTTTATTCTTTTTTACAGGTGAAATTGTGGTACAATGCACGATCTTTACAGCTGGTAGTTACTATTTTACAAGCATGTGGCTTATCACCTGGTCGTCGAGGTAGAAAAAGAAACCCGTATATAAAAATGTTTTTACTACCAGATACAAGGTACAATTTTTAAAAGAAAAACTGTTCTATTTAAGATTTATAACTGTAAATTGATATTCAGTTTTTATATTCAAGTAGAATAGAAAATGCGAAATAATCCTTAGAGTAATAAAAATCAACGCATTAGCTGCCACGCATGCGAAGATGAGTTCATAATGGCACTCCGCAGAAATGAATTTTTTCCAGATGCCACTTTATTTCCTGTAACAAATAGGAAAATTTTATTCAAAAAATTATAATTTGAAACCAAATCTTTTTGTAAGCAATTTCTTTTTGTAATCTTTACTCAGCACCAATACCAACACACGAATCAAATATACAATATGATGCAGAATGAAGCAAAGAATGAGAGTGAAGATCCATCAGAAAATGTTTTAAAAAACACTTTATAAATTTTGCAATAAATTTCATATTTTAAACAGCATAAGTAAAAAGAAGTAATCATTATTTTCCTTTGCTTTCATCAAAACAAATAGGATTATGAGAATTCAAATAAAATGGTAACATTAGAATATTCTTCCAGAATTTTTATGACACAATTATTTTAACATTGAGATATTTTTTATTCCAATCAAAATCAATCAACCGAGTTCAACAATATTTTTCACTAAATTAATTTTTCGATTCAATTACAATTAATATTTGCATGAAGAGATTTATATTGCTCATATCACTGTTTCCTTTCTAGAAATTTTTGAACACTTCGTTATTTTCTTTTAGTGAGAAAAGCAAAAGACGCACGAAAACTATTGCTAATACAAATGAGCCGAAGTGGAATCAAACTTTTGTATATTCTCATCTCCGAAGATCAGAATTACATTCTCGGACTTTGGAGATAGTTTGTTGGGATTATGATCGATATGAGGCAAATGATTTCATTGGTGAGGTAAGAAATATGAAGTGAACTTCATATATATATATATATATAACTATTTTTATGAATACATAACTGTTTAAACTGCACAATTTTATTCAAAAAATAATAAAAAGAATCCATTGGTTATATGTTTTAAATAGAACATAAATTATCATAAAAATTATAAATAAGTTTGAAACTTCAGATGAAACAATAGTTCTTTAAGCAGCATATCTTAATAAGACATACACACAGTGATGAAATATTAAGTGGCTATAACATTAACTGATTGTCATCCTTTCTAAAGTTCTATTTAACTCATCATAAACAATCAAATTTGTTAGATTATTATGAATAATATTCTTAAAAACAGAGCTATATTTTAAAAAATTACCTGTTAAATTTAATGATTGAATTAAATGCTTATGAATTCTTAAATATTAAAGTATTGTTTCCATTCTGATTTAATCCTACAAAAAAACCACAGGTTTCTGTAGGATCAATATGAATTTTTTGTAATTGAATTTGAATTGAATTGGACGCATATGAATTTTTTGTAATTTCTTGTAAAAGTAATAATTATTTTACTCTAATATAAGATAATACAAATTATTTTTTTTAAAAAACAAATTTTTATTTTTCAATTAAATTATTAACTTAATTAACTTTGATTTATTATAATTATTTAATATGTCAAATTAAAAAAGTTTAATAAATTATGTAAAATTCCTAACAATTTTTCTTACAAAATTTAAAAAATATTTCACAATGATTGTACGCGCAATTTTAAAATATTAAATTCATATTCTGAATTGTTTGAGAGAACGCCATTCATAAATTTAATTTTTAAGAGTTTTGAGAAACTATTATATGACTGTAATCAGTAAACATTTTTAATAATAAAGATTGCAATTTGTCTCTTAAAATAATAACAAGATGGAAGACTAGCTCTCATTACACAGATTCAACAATGGGCCGAATTTTTAACTTATTATACTCAATATTAGATTTTATAAAAATTTCTTACACTCTAGATTGCAAAATAGATTTCAAAAGTAAATTTATAGTTGACTTTTTCAATAATAGACATAAAATTTGTCACAAATTAAATTTTAATTATTGTGTTTTAAATGTGAATATCTTCATTTGTGTTGAAATTTGTTTAAAAGATTCTCTTTTATTGGTAAACAAAGTATATATTCAATACAATATATGCGTTTCCAATTTGCTTTAGCATAGACATTTTTATTAAAATTTAGAAAAGGATTATTATTATTTCATTTTTAACAGCAAATTGAGGTGATAATTTAATCAAAATCCTCATTATATAAATTATTTAGTTTCTGCAAGTTAATAAGTAATATTTTTTTTTATTTCAAGGTATTAATCGATCTATCAACAGCACCCATGAATAACGAATTTGAGTGGTACAGAATGACAACAAGACAAGAAAGTCTAGCCGCTCAATTAGTAAGTTATGCAAGTGGGATTCTTCTATCTAAGAAATATTTCATTCATTAAATTTATGATTATTAAATTTTAATTTATTTTCTTATTACTAAAACTCAAAAAACTGTATGAAATAATAAAAATGTTAAAACTTAATTTAATATTCCAAATAATTTAAGATATTTTATAAAAATGAATATATTAATATTTGATTAATAATATCATACGCACTTACCGATATATTATATGTATTTAATAGATATCTAAATGAAGTATAATCCAGTAAAACCGATTATTTGTAAACATTACTTAAAAATAATTTACCAGAATTGTGATGATCAACATTTAATAAATTTATAACAGTAATTGAATGACATTATTTTATTCAATTAGTTTCGAAAAATGAACTATTATCAAAATTTTATACATTTATTTATTCACAGTTGCTTACACTTAAATTGAAGGCAATCTAATAATCCTTTTGAAATATTTATATGTGCATACAAATTATTTTTTATGTACAAAAATTCTTATATATATATATATATATATATATATATATATATATATAATGTTATAATACTTAATTAAGAAAAGTACAATTATTAAAAAATTAACACAAAAACTTTAACAAATACTTCTCTGATTTCCTTGGTTTATCAGTAAAAAATAATATAATAACTTCTTTCTCTAAATAACAAATTAAATTGTTCATTAATTACAGGACTCATCAAATTTTTATTTTTAAAATCCTTTGTTTTTTTTCCAAAAGTATTCTTAATATTAATAATTTGTTTTTGCTAGAGTATTGCTCTTACGACTTCTTACAAATTTGTCACCGTCTTTATAGATTAATTCAGCATTAAATTTTAAAATTTAAATAAATGAAATTGTATTCTTTTCTTGCTTTCATTATGTGAATAAGATTTTTTATGGTTTACTTTTTTTGATATCATTTCAAAACCCACAACAGGTAACTTCAAATATCACTATTGATTTATTTATTAGTATTGCTATTTATGTGTTCTAATGAAGATGCATACATTACTCCATTAATTTAGTTTTAATCCAATTGTTATTCAAAATTACTAAAATATATCGCAAAACAGAAATTCAGTTACATCTTACTTACTTTAATTTATATATTACAGATTTTTATTAAAATAAAACAAAATATTTTTATTTTCCTTTTTTTTTATAAAATGTTACAAACAAGCTTAAAATAAGTAAATCAAACATTTAAACTGCTTTAAAAAGAACATTTTTTTCTGTCTAATAATACACATGACTAAATTACTGCCCTAATAGGTTTAACATTAGCATAAACATTTTCAAAATTGTCAAAATTAAAAGTAGAAAATATTTGTAAAATAATCTCATCTCTTCTTCCCTTTTCTAAACTCGGCATTTTTTCATAAAATATTGTATAACAAAGAAAATACAATTTTAAAAATAATCAAGTAACATTTATTGTGAATCCAAATTTATTTTTAATCAGTATTCAAAATTTTCTTGATATTGTTGAAACCTGTAAACTTATAATTAGGCCAATATCATAGAAAAGGATGTAAAATTTAGTTTATAGGTACTAATTTTCAATTTCCTTTATTTAGCAGCGAAATAATATGTATCTCGAAACTGAGCTTTCCAGTTCAGTAACCTCCGTAGACCGTCTCTCTCCACCCTCTTCCATATCCGTATCCCGACTATCGGACAGTGATATCTCTGAGCTTGAAATTGAAGAAACTCTTCCCGTAGCAAGATTAGGTTGGTACAACTCTTTTCCAGTCAAGTATGCATTTGTCATGAATGTTTTTAACAGACTAATCTGGATACTAATACATTAAAACCTGATTTCTAAATAAATGTATGAAAAAAATACTGTATGAAAAAATTCAATAAACTTGGAAGGAGCAATGTACTTATTACATTTTCTTTGCTTTGAATAAGCGTATCAAGATCCCATTTTCCATGTTGATTATCAGTTTAACAGCTGCATTTCATAAGAATAACATTGTGGATCAAACTTCCTCCTATTTTGATGATTAATTTTTAAACTGCTGAAAAAAATGAATTCCCACAAGTGTAAAAATAAATATTAATATTTTAAGTATATTGGCATTTGAACAGAAGAAGAAGCATTTTTCATTAAATAAATATATGAGTATCGGCAATAACATTCTTTTAAATTCAAAACAATTCAAAAATTTTTAGAAACCTTAGAATGTTCAATGCTCAAAGAACAAAAATTTTAATTATTATAAATTTTTTGAAATGCAGTAAAATTTGAAGCTGCGTGAAATAAATTATAAAAATCCTTTTTTTTTAATATGCCATCATACCTAAATTATTAAAAAGACATAAATAATATTTAGAACCAAACTTAAATATAGCATCAATTCTTTATTTCAATGAATAAAATTATAAATCAGATTTTTGCAATAAGAATTTTTATATACACATATATTTTCTTTTATTAGAATTAGAACATAATCAGATTAACTCATGAATATTTTTTGGAAAAAGAAATATTCAATTTTAATAAAAGAATGAGAAAAAATCCAGGCAGTAAATTTATTAAAACTCTGGACTCTTTTTTAGATATAAATAATACTTTTTAAATGTATAGAATATTATAAGCTTTCTAAGGAAAAATTAAAATCTAGATAAAAAATGTGAAGCTAAATTTTACATTAATAAAAACCTAATAAAATAATACATTTAATATATTTTCTTTCTTTTAGATAAGAATTCATTATTATTCTGTTTCTGTGAAAACAATATTTTTATGAAATTTTAATAAGAATCTGCTTTAATAAGTAACCCATACAATTCCTGTTAAGATTTAAAGGCCGCAAAAAATTATCTAGTTTTTTAACTTGGAATTCAAAAAACACCCGTTAAGAAGAAGATTTCTAAATTTAACTATGATCAAGAGTAAATTTGAATAAAGAGAAATTGAAATCCTATTTTTAAGCTACATTTCAAACTAAGACTAAAAGCAGTGTGATTAATTACATACTGAAAAACAACTCTCGCGTATTTATATCTATTTTCTATTTCCTAAATAAACTTCACCGCAATGAAAAAGAATGCATTATTTATTATTCGTTAATAGTCTATTCAATAGTTGTAGTTGCTTTTTACTATATTTTACTATAAAATTATTTTAAAAAATATAACTAAGATTATATATATTTTATTTTATGTTTTTCAAATATTTTACGTATAAAGTTAGAATTTTATTAGCATAATAATTTTTCTATGAAGTAAAATATTTTTCCCATTAATATTATAATCAACTAAAATTCTAATGAATTTATTTCTAAAAGTGCAAAAATTTTTAATTGAAAGGTATTTCCTAAATATTAAAAATGTGATTACATCAAAGTTGTATAATTGTACTGTTGAATCAAATACTTAACACACGCTTCAATTCCGTTTTAACATTCATTACTTCGTTTCTTATAAGTTAATTGTAATTGCTTGTCAATAGGGAATAATATAAAGTAATGCAAATCATACTCTAAATCATATTACAAGGAAATAGTTTAAAATTCTCAAGTTAAATAGCCCTAAAATTAGAAAGATATTATTAGAAAAATCCTCTAACTAAATAACATACAATAATAATCCTCAAATAAATTACAATTTTTGTTAAAGTCCCTTTCTTCCCTAAAATGTCTCAAGTACCTGAATGTGGCTCTTTACATACAATTTTAGAGCTTGCAATCTGTAAAAATATAATTCATGGCACATTAACGGTCTAAATATATGCTTAATTTAAAAAAATGTCGTCTAATAAATTGTCTTAACGATTTAATTAATTTTAAGAAAACACTTTTCTATGGAAATATTTATAGATATCTATCTAATAGTATTCTACGGATGTTACTTTCTAAAAAAACTAAAAGTTAAAAATTTTAAGTACTAATAAAACTTCTAATTAATTAAGTAATTTCATTAAATTAGAAACTCAAATTAAAACAAACCATTGTAAAAATTTTATCTCTGAAAAAATATTCCTTAAAAATGTACAGAATGGTAACACTTTTAATTGTATTATATTAACAACTTTAGGTAGAATGATTTATATGCATATCCATACATTTTGCATTTAATCTTATAGATATTCTTCTTAATTCTGATCTTCATTGCCTATGCTTCGTTATATTTCCAATATGGTGGGAAATGTGCATGATAAATTCCTTTAGAAAAGAAAATCAAATTAGTCAAAATTAGAGAAATCCCTTGAAAATGAAATTTTTTTTCATTACGTTTTATTTAAATTTTTTCTTTAAGAATGGTATAGCTACAAATATGAATTAATTTTGATTTTTAAAATTAATAACATTTCAAATGACACATTTCATTCATCCTGTTGGACATGTGCACAGATATTTTATTCAATTTCATGATACAATATCTTCAACTGAAATGAGATACGAAATTCCAAAAATTAATTAATCAATCTATAAGCTAATAACTACATTCTTAACTAAATTTCACAAAAAAAAACTTTTTAAATTGTTTTTACGGATTTTCTCTTTGATTACATTTTTCTGTTTCATATGCATGTCTGAACATAATTATCAATTTTAAGTAAATCCAATGCTCTATCGTATATACACAATTCAAGATTTTATCATTAAAATATCATTATTTTCTAATAACATATTATTTATTATTTAGAACGTAGATATGCTTCAGCAGATGGTGGTGGTAATGTCAGTTCTGTAACCAGTACTCCAACACTAGTTGGAGAAGACATTATTTCCGTCGGCGAAAGGCGGTCACGAAGAGATTTGTGGCCAGATGATAGAAAAAGATCTAGCACAGGTATATGACTAAGGAAATTTCATTATATTTTTCATTATTACCATTCTTTGATAAAGCATATATATAAATTAAAATGTTAATCATCAGATTCATAGGTAAATACATTTCGTAGTTACAATTTTATTCCTTACTTTTATTTATCTCATTAATAGATTATATACGATTCTTATGTTATGTTAAATTTCGTGTTGTTGCATCTAAGATACAATAGATGTAATTTGCATTGAACTTCATATAAATTTTATGACTCATTTAACAACAAATTTAAATAAAAATTGAATTGTGCACCTAAGGAAAAAAAATTTACAGTTGAAATATGATTCTAACAAACATTAACAGATATTTAAAGAACATAAAAGATATGTATATGTGATTAATGCTTATAGAGAATAAGATTAATAATCTGTATGTATATATATACATACATATATATATGTATATATATATATATATATATATATATATATATATATATATATATATATATATATATATATATATATATATATATATATATATATATATATATATATACTACAACAAGAAATTTTCTGCCATATTTATGAATGAAGTAACTTAATATTTTTTTTTTATCTATTGCAAATTTGTTTTTGTTTGATTAAATATCTTTGATAGCTAATTATCTCCTTTGAAACCATAAAGCATTTTACCAAATCATAGACTAGAAAGAGAAAATTTATTTTTCGACTTTTAAATTTGCATAAACTTATATATAAATTTGCAATTTTAAATTTGGGATTAATAGATCTTAAGAAATAATGGTAAGTAAGCCATTTATATTTTACAATAACTACAAATTAAATTGAAATTACTACTAATTTCATGGTAACTGAGCTATTAGAATTGCCATTGCCAAAGAGGTTTATTACGGTCTTACTATCCCACATAAAAACACAAAAACTGAACCTGGAGCATGTAATATTTGTAAGCTGCAATTGTTGTATTAATAAAACTGTTTTCACAACACGAGTCTAATGCACCGATTTCAGCATTAGAATTCTCTCTTGATTCATAGCGTTAGAATTATCTACTACAAAATATTCACGTGATGCTCACTTTTAAAGTTTTGCATTGTCCAATCTTCAAACATGCAACAATTATAAGCAAATATTCAGTAATATATATAGGAATTTATATATTTACCTTGCATTTAATTTAGAGATAACTCTGTAAACTGTTAAAATATATTTAAAGGAAGTTTTATTTAATTAATAAACAATCTGATCTTACTTAGTTACTTATTTGAATAAACACAGCAATTGTGCATAGATTGGTTCTTGCATCTACTTTTTAATGTAATTCCGTTTTAAATCTTAAAAAATAGTTTAGAAAATTATTACAATTGATTAAATTTTTATGCAGATTAAATAAATAAATTTAAATTTTGTGCAGTGCACCCCAGAGATATGTATTCCTATGAAAGAGCTGAAAGAAGAGACATAGTGTCAGGGATGGACTATCCCCCTAGAATGTCCAGTCGAGTCAGATCCAGATCGGTTGTTCCAGATAATGGATCCTTATCTCGATCTAGGTCTCCTTCTCGAAAAGTGGTAGAAGCAAGTGTTCACAGATCGGCATCTCCCATGGAGCAAAGGTAAAATGTTATATAACACCTTTTAAATTTGTAAGACTAAAGTATTCTTCGGTGATATTCTTCAGTGAAATATGAAAGTAGAAAATATAGACTTAATTAAAATTGAATGAAAAATTAATATATTTTCAATTCACAGCACAAATCAGCAGTAGAATTAAATTATTTGATATAAACTAAGAATATGTAAGCTCTGGACTGTGACAAAGAATATTGCTCAAATTTTAACATTTTAAATTGTATTCTTACTGAATATAAAAGTTATTTTATTTTATCAATAAAAATACAATGTAAAATAGTATTTTAAAAGAAACAACTAACGCTTTTTCAAATTATGAATAGAAATGGAGGCATATAAAATTATTTTTGAGTTTTACTTAAAATATTCTTTGAAAGTTTTCCACGGAATTTGTAGGAACTTAACAATTCCAGGAATTACTAATAAGGTTTTTAGTAAATTTAGAAATCATTTTCAGTTGAAATAAATGGTAGTTCTAAGGAAATACGCGTACTATCATAATAATGAATTGGATGATGAAATAGTAAATTCAATTTTGAAAAATCTAGAGATATCAATAAAAAATTGCACTAAAAATCCCAACAAATAAAGTAATAATACAGAAAATAAAAAGGCTAATAATAAATTTAAAAATCAAAGCATTACAAAAATTACTTAAATAATACATTAATTGAATACAGCTTTAAATGCATATTTCTCTGACAATACTGTTCAAATATAAGTAATTCTTCAATATTTCATCACGGAAAATTTCCATTTTACAAAATATGCTGCAAATTTGAATCCTGTTTTCCCTTTGCTAAAAATTTTAAGAATTTAAAAAGTAATGAATAGTTTCTTGAGTAATTCATTATTGTATGAAATTAGCTTTCTTCAAAACAAATCCTGATATAATAACTTAAGTAAAACAATTAATGTAAAAAAATTAACAATTTAATATAATTTTATAATTACATGAGCTAATACGTTTAATAAATACTTTTGCATGGTTAATTTTTATAGGCGATAGCTATTCGACTGGTACCTACACTTTGATGTGGATACCAAACCATCCTAAACACCGAAGTTCAAAGTAGGAATTGAATCCACAAACTGTTAAACTGCAGGTCATAGTACAAACCTTTCATTGCAGCTCAACAATTACTTAATTAGTTTTAAATAACTTTGATTAATTTTAAATAAAAAAATTTTCTGATTACCAGATATAATTATTATTAGGTAAGACACACAAATGGTCTCATATTTTTAACTTTATTGATTATGATAATGATATCTGTATTTTTTCAACCTTTTTTTAACTATATAAAAATAATAATAATTCTTTCACTACAGTATTGGAGCAACAGGTCGGCAACCTTCTGGCACCTCATCTCCGAAGAAAAGACAGTTGCCACAAATTCCACCAAAGAGAGCCACAAGAGACCAGATGACTTTAGAATTAGAAGAACGAGCCAGACAAATGAAGTTAAGAATGCAAAGAAAGCCCGATGGTATTTTTATAGCAATTTTTATTTTTTGTCAAAATACATAAAATTTGAATCTCAAACACTTTATAAAGTAATGTCCTTTAAAAAAACTTAATGATAACATTATTGTGATCGTCTTATGTCATATTTGGTTAACATTTTATTATCTGCTTGTTTGTCAAAGTTGTATTGTATATTATATAGGACTATATAGTTATTGTAGAAAATATCTGTAAAAAGTTCTAAAAAATAAGTAGACAAATAAGTGATATTGTGAATAAGTAAATTTTGTAAATAAATTTTCAAATAAATAAGTTCTAAGAAATGACATAACACATCAAGCAAAAGAAAAGTATTAGATTCTGAATAAAAAACAATCCAAATTACAGAATAATATAAAATATAGCTTTGCCTGGAATGCAAATAATCCTAACTACCATCAAAATGGAATTCTAAATAAAAAATAATGAGTACAATTGATCTACTGTTATATTGCACATTATTTACTTATTTTTAAGAAGTAACTGTTACGCAGCACTATCTTAATATTCCTTAATAAAAATAATGGGATTATTTTCCACATTGTATATGTGTGCTAAAAATAATAATCTATATTAATTAAAAAAAATACTCTACTCTATCAAATACAAAACAATTTTAATGCAGTTTTCGAATAAAGTGAATGCATACTGCGATTTTAAGTAATCTTTAATTTTTATAGGTGGATCTACAATGATTGTTTCTGACAGTGAAGTGTCTCCCCGCCACAGCATAGATAAGCAATTCAATGTCCACCCCCATCCACCCCCAAGAAATTCTCGTCTGTCTCCTCATCCTCCAGAGGCTTCTACAAGTGGCAGGATCCGAGGAGCTACATCTTCCGGTGGAGCAGAGCGAGCCGAAAAAAGTAGCAGTGCAGCACCAGTTCACGAAAGTGACGAATCAGAAACAAGTTCTGTTTCCAAATATAGTGTCAACAGTGCCTTTTCTTCTCAGTCAGAGCATCCTAGGGGCAGCAGAACTTTAAAGTGAGTCAATCTTCTAACTGGAACATATTCGAGCACTTAATATAAACCAAAATCAATTTATTTCACTTATTTTTTCTCTAATTTTTAGAAAATATCAACTGAATTTATATATTAATGTGACTCAGAAAACGTTTTCCATGTTCATTACCAATGATTTCGATTGGATTTGAACTAGATGGTTATCAGCCCCATTCTTATTGAATTAACTTTATAATCAACTTCCTATTACCTTCACCTCCATTAAAATGTGCTAAAGGTCCTTTGGTGTCATTACTATATCATTAAAACAAACTTACATGTTTAGTGTTTCCTTTTTCGCAAAAATTAATTGTATCTCTTTCCTATGTACATAAAATACAATTTATTGTTGTAAGAAAGAAAAATATTAAGTAACAAAATATTTATTTATTTGAAAGATATAAAAAAATGTGTTTATGCAAACAACAACTGATATTTTTTATGCAACAAAACAGTATGAATACCCAATCTGAATGTCGAAAGCTGTAGTAA
Source organism: Latrodectus elegans (assembly GCA_030067965.1). Taxonomy (NCBI): domain Eukaryota; kingdom Metazoa; phylum Arthropoda; class Arachnida; order Araneae; family Theridiidae; genus Latrodectus; species Latrodectus elegans. Next base: position 32,929,162 of record CM057809.1, read on the forward strand.
AGTTTTTCTGTAGCCATTTGTCTCCCAGAAGAATATTCTATTAATATTGGCCATATTGATGTGTCGTAAAGGAGGAAATCCAGGTAATTTCCAAGCACACATCCACACAAATGAAAAACATACAGCAAACGTAAACACAACATTCACTTCCTATTGTTCAGCTTTCACTCTGAAGGGATGAATCCAACCTCTAAACCACAATGAATCCTGAAATACTTATATACAAAAAGTATCTTTCTTACATTTATTTTTAACAACAGATATATTCCTGAGAAAAGCATCATTGACCATATTATGTCTTCTACTGAATTTTACAGTAGGAATAGAAATATGAACTCGTATCGTTTGCCTTAATTTCTTCAGTGTAACACCTCCCATTACTTACAAAAAATTAAATTTATATTCTTCAAAAAAAGAAGCTATTTTTTACCAATATTCCTCTGGCGAGTATTTATTAATGATTTATGGTAATCTGTGTGTGTGCTTAGATCTTGTATATTCTGTTGTCTCACTTTGATCATGAAAAGTTCCTTTATTTTTAAAATTAATCTTTAAAGAAACCTATACACACTAATAATAAACGTCTTCAAAATACATCTTATATTAGTAACGTTTTACTGTTTTTATTGATTTATTTTTTAACCTGCTTATCTCAATTGTTAACTTTTACTTCATTAATGTATATCACTTCACTTCTTTCAAATCTTCTACTTGTTATTTTATCTTGAAATCTGCTGATAGTTTAACGTTTTTTTCCAAAATATGATGTCTTTACTTAATACTGATACTATAATTAATACTGAGAAATTTTCTGTAAGTCCATATATTTTTAAGAGCTTTTCTCATTTTTAATCAATTAAACATTTTTTCATAGAATAGAGATTGATAATTCGTTTCTCTTTTTTGATATGTAAAACTTTTTAAAATTAAATCTTAAATATTTTTTATGCAAATCAAATTTGGACCTTTTGAACAAAGTAACTTTGGCGAAACAATATCATCTAAGGGATATGTAGCATACGATCTTTCATGAAAAGCATTTAGAATACAAAAAATGTATTATTATACAAATGATGATAAAAAGAGACTATATTCAAATCTTAACTAGGTAAAAATGCTTTTCTATATGAATTTTTCTATAACCAATTTTGTATTTTTAATTAAAATCAGTCATTTGAGAATTTAAATTTCATAATCATAAAAATCAAAGTTTCATATAAGTACTTTTTAAAATTAAAGAGTGTGTTACCAAAAACATTAGTACTTTAATTTATTTCATAAAAAAATACTTTTCGTTATTGTCTGCAATATATCAAATTATGAATTCATTTTAATTTAAGCTTATTTGAAAGACAAAATCCAAGCTTCCGATAAAATACTCTCTTTCGCCGAAATGTTTATTACGCTTTATGTGAATATAAAAAAATTAAAAGGGGATATTTAATTAAATCATAATAAAATATTTTAATAGCACTATTTTGCATTTCGATGACATTTTCTAAAGAAAGAATAATAGTTAAATAAACATTATATTTATTTCTTCGTATTAAATTGCGTTATTTACTTTTAAATAATTATGCTAAACATTTCTATATTTTTTATAAATTTTTAAAATTGCGTTATTTACTTTTAAATAATTATGCTAAGTATTTCTATATTTTTATTTAAAAAAAATAAGCATTTATTAAGAAACAAATTTTTTAATTTAAATTTGCTAGATGTTTTAAATATTATAAACATACAAACGTTTTGGAAATTTCAGAATTAACTCGTTAATAACATACTCTATATTACAATGCATATAGCAAGGAGAATCTTTTTCGGTTTTTTCTTTTAATATTTAAATGAAAGCAAATTCCATATTTTTAATAACAATATATACCTTTAAAATATATATTCTCGAATAAGTTACCACACTAATTAATATAATAACAAATTAACCTTTCATCTTTAAAACTTTATTTTTGAGAAATATTCAGATATTTAGGCAGAAGTGAAAATTTTAATCTTTTGCACATATTTCTCAAAAAACTTACCTGTTATTATTTGCTTTGCGCTATTCTAAAAAATAATTATTTGTGTGAATAGAATTAACAGTAAAATAATTCACAGGGAATTCACCTCACCCACACCAGGAAATGGACCAGTTCATCCTCCAAGACCTTCTCGAGGTTTTTTAAATAGGAGTAATAGTGATGGTGCAGCCAACGAGAAAACCAATAATGGTAGTTTGTCTGATACAGCACTAGCAGCTGATAAAGGAACGAAGCAAGGACAACAAGGAACGAGCACTGGCGGTAAGATCACTCAGTTTGGGGGTCTATCTGCCAAAAGAAGTAACAGCACATCCCAGCTAAGCGTATCTGGTAAGACATGTCATTCATAGCGACAAGTAGAGCTAGTTAGAAAACCCGAGGTAGTCGTAAAAGTAGTGGACAGGTATCTCCCTTAGCTTCAGGTTTCAGAGACAGAATACAAAAGTGGTATTTCAAATACATAAAACTCCGAAAAATGGCTATGTTCTTTCTTCATAGATTCATCATTACATTTTTACAGATCGATATACCTTTCAGTATTTCACCACAATTCAATATGCTTCAAATCAAAGTTAAAATATTTTATTAAATAGTAAATTTTAGCTGGAACTCAGACAATGTACATTATTTACTCAAATATAATGGATCCATTTTTCTAGTTTTTTAAAATATTTCCACACATTATTAGCTTATAATTTAAATTATATTAACATAACGCATAAGTTACCAATCCTTATTTTCAACAATTATTTAGAAAACAACATATAGAAAAAAAATTAGTAATTAAGCAAAAGACTCATATAAAAAGAAAAAGCTCACAAACAATTTGAGTTTCAATTGAATAATAATAAGAAGGGGAATAGGAAAAAAGAACAGGACACACTGAGATAGGTTCAGAAATTTTCATATACATTTATTAAATAAAAATAAATCATTAAAACAAAAGCGTCATTCAAAGGACACAAAGACGTTAGTTACTCAACAAACGAAGTAGTAACCAAATGTCTATTACGATAGCTTTGGCAGGTAGGCTCTGATTTAATAGTACTGTTTTATTTACTATATATTATTTCTGTTAGTCAAACAGTCAGTAAAATGATGGATATAATATCAACAGATTAGCTCTAGAAATGCACTTGAATCTCTAACTTATTTTTAAAAAATTAAATTATTTTTCAAATTGTCATATATAAGTAGTATTTCTTTCAATTTTAAAGAAAAAAGAGTTCAAGTTTCAAAAAAAAAGTTCTTCCTTGTGGTACTATTGTGATCTTGTCCTTATTTCCACTAACCAAAAATGTGTGGCTATTTACACCATAATGAAAGAACAGAATTGTTATTTGAAAGATTTACAGATGAGTTTAAAATCTACTTCCATCATCCTATTGACTAACATTTAATTAAAAAGAAATTATTAAGTATTAATTAGATTTCATTTGTGTTTGAAGTTAAATTTTTATAAAATACAAATAAAATAACCATTGGAGAGCTCTTGAGATAGTTTTTAATTACAGGACACAAGAAACGAATGGGATTTCGAAGAAAGAAATCATCAACTATAAACGTCCATCGAAGTGAAGAAGTTGCCCCATTAGAATGCCGTCACCTTGTCAAACAAGCTAGTAGTGTATCATCAGACGGAGAAGGTAGTCTTAGTGGTGACAGCTCTGTGTAAGTAAAAGTATAAAAGTATTTGATAAAGAATTTCAATAAGAACACAAAAAGACACAATATAAAAATTATCAGTATCCAATCCGATTCACTTAAAAACAATGTAAAATTTGTAAATACTGTACCACTCTTAATTGCAAGAAAGGCATAAAGAGGTCTTAGAATTTTGTAGTTTAAACTTGATTATTTTCCCTTCATTTAATAGAAATAGAATTAAATTCTAACTCTCAAACTTATGTGAATTTTTTTCAGATGGTTACCATCAATTAGGCTGGTCCCTGAAGGTGAATTCTCAAATTTCGTTGAAGGACTTGGAACAGGTCAACTGGTTGGACGACAAGTTTTAGCTTCACCAAGTCTAGGTGATATTCAGCTTAGCCTTGCAGACAGAAAAGGCAATTTAGAAGTTGAAGTGATAAGAGCTAGAGGCTTACAGCCAAAATCTGGGAAAGTTGTTCCAGGTAAATACTTATGCGACAGAGAGCATAAAAATTATAATTTCATTTAAATAGACTTCCATCATACAGAAAAAGAAACGGTCATCTTATTATTCTGCTAATGGTAGTAAGTTAAGATTTTAAAAGAAAAATATTTACACATTTTATATAAAACTTTGTACCGAGTGATTTCAATTATATTTCATAGAAAGTAAGACAAGTAAAATAAGAATAATTAATTATGACTTTTTGTAAAAATTACTTTATTTATCAGAGTTATTGTTCGTACACACTAGATAGTAAGAAATTTGTAATATATGAATAGAAAATGTATAAAAATAGCTGATTTTTAAGTAAATCTTTCAACCGTAAAAAATTAAAACTTTGATTTTCATTTCAACATTACTTAGGTTTGGCCAACTCCCACATCCTTTATGGAATGTGGTTCGAAATTTACTTTGACTGTAGACCCTCGTTGAATTACTTTCCTCGTCTGTAAAAAATGAAAGCAGCGAGATAAACTATCTAAATGAAACTTAAAAAATCGATTGATGAATGAGAAAAATACATGATGGAAGAAATTAGAGTGCTACTTTTCAAGCCTTAAATGTAATCGTTTCTAAATAACAGTTTTAACATTTTGCAACTTGTTTCGCAAATTTATCCATCAATTAGGTTATATTTTATATTAATAAATTTTAAATTAAATACCTCAACCTCTTTTATCTTTATCAAACATAATTTTCTATGATTTTCGGACTTCTTTCAAAGTATCTAAAAATTATGTATTTAAACTAATATTACAGAAAAGTACAAGTTAAATATTGAATAGAATCTGCGCTGCGTGAATATAAACTTTAAATTGGAGAAACATTTTAAATATGTTAAAATCAAATTGTGCAAATTTATCAAAATTTTTACTTAAAATTATCATGATTTGGGATGCAATTGGATTTCACATCCCTCTAATTCGCATTGTGCTGATATAATGAAAAGCCAACGTTACTTCTCTGAGGTGTCGGAACCTGTGGTGTGCCTATTGGAATATAACTGTTTTCAGCAACTGATATCATCTATATTCCAACAGGATAATGCCCAATCCCACGCGGCACGCAATGTTCAGTAGTTCTTTATCCATAAGATTGAATTGTTTTCTCGATCTGCTTGTTCGCCTGATTTATCACAAATCAAATATGTGTAGTCCATGTTTGCACAGCTGAATCGGAGTACATAACTCGCTACTAAACCACATCAATTTTTACAATGTGTTTAATCCACATGGACTATTATACCTTAAGAATACATCCAAAATCTCTTTGATTACATGCGTGGCACGTGACAGCATTTGTGCCACACAATGGTGCCTAATTACTGAATTTTTTTCATCCACACTTAATAAGAAGCTGTAATTTCAATCACTTGATCTTTTTTGTGTATAACATTTTATCTTCCAAATCAATTTCGCTGCGATATCCTTGGTCATCCTGGGTGTTACATTTCGGATGGTCAGCAGTGTAGTAACTTTTTTTCCATTATTAAAAATTTAAGATTAACTACAATATATTTTACAATAAATTTTATAAGCTATTACATATACAGTATACAGTATATTATTTTATAAATTTCTGTCTATGAGTAATTAAATAAATTAATTTATATGAGAAGTTTATACAAAATTTTATTATGAAAATTTATAAAATATATCATCAGTGTAAACTCACAAAATATTTATAGGGACAAATAAATCTTATTCCCTTTTGAAGTTTTTAAATAATTTAAATAATAACTATTTAAAATATTCTTCAGCAAATTTAATTTCATGGGGACAGCTTAAATTTCTATGAATTCAATTATAGCTTGTCATACTCAAAAATATATGTTTTCATACAACTTGTGTTCAAATATACAACATATCATATAATCTAATAAATTTCAATGTATAAAGTTGGAAAATACTGTTAATGCAAATCTTATCTCACTCACAGAAGAAAATGAATTCTAAATTTCAGATGAACTCTTGTTTTTTCAAACATGTTCCATAAATTCATGAAAATAAGTAATTCAACTACATCAATTTTATGCTCCTTAGGTAATTTTTTCATGAAGTATAAGCAAGTCTATTGTCTTGCTTAACGTAATTTTGATCATTTAAAGTTTTTGACCTGGAAGGATTTCTTGAATTCTAACACGAAATATGCCCTTCCAGATCACCATAGAAATGAAGGTCATGATTCTCTTTGAAAAACTACTGCGAACAGAAGATCCTTATTAGAGGGATTATGTAAAGAAACGAAGAAAACTGAAAAACCAACATGGTTTTATCCAAAATATCCTGGAAAAGAAGAATGATCTCGAAATTCCAGGAGATAAGTCTCCCATTATGATATGTAGAAATCCCTTGGAATTTACAAATATTAATATAAGACTTGATTTAGTGGAAACTGTACAGAGAAAGAGAGACATTGCACCAAGTGTTTTAAAACCACTTACCTTAGAGACCATTGCATCCAGATATCTGTCTTATCAATGGCTGCTCATTTTTACCGACGGGTCCCAGTTTGGCTGCCATTTTAATGTTGGGGCTGGTGTTTTTTCTTACCTTTTTTTAATTTTATGCCTCGGCAGGTTATATTAGTACCTTCTTCGACGGTGAAGTTATTGCGGTATGCATAGCTTTGAAACAATTATCAACTATTCATTGTAAATTTTCTAGAGCAATTAATCTTTCTGACTCTCAAGCAGTCATCCAATCAATCTCTACAGTTGAAACCCACGAACAACTGAAATTCTACAATGTCAAGAATTCCACAGAGCTCTTTCTTTGAGAGGGAAGCAAATTGTTCTCCTTTAGGTGCTCGGCCACTGTGACTTATGGGGCAATGAACAAGCAGACATCCTTACAAAGAAAGATGCCGGCCTTCTTCAACATCTTGCCACACCCCTCTAGTATAGGAAGATTAAACTGTTTTAAAATATCTATTTGTTTCTAATGCTTCCCTAGACCTACACTCATATAGCTCGAAAACACAGGAGTAATTTAGGTCCTTCTCTTATTCTTGATTTGACAAGATGAAATCCAATTGTCGCCTTTTGCCTAACAACAGGACATGACTGCCTAGCCTCTCATTTGAAGCGCTTGGGGATTCTTACTGTTCTTTCTTGTCCAGTCTGCTGCTCTGGAGAAGTAATGGACAGGGACTATCTTCATCTTTGTGGGACTCTTTGCTGCTCAACGGAGGAAGCGAGGTATTGGAAGGCAATGTCACTTTTTTGGCAAATTACTTCGGTCTATTTTTTGTAACTTACCTTTTGTAAACTTTAGTTCTTCGCATTTTACCTGGCCATTGGAAATATAAAAAGATTTTTCTTCAATTATTTTATTGACGATTAAGTCCTAATATTAAGTCTTATAGGTATCTATATGCCGGTTTTCCTTCTTACAAAAAGTAATACCTTGACTACTTCAAGTCACAACTAATCACCGAATTGTAGATCATACCAATTTGGTAATTAATATTTTTACCAACTGGACTTTGAATTGAGTTTCTTTTCGTCAGAAAAGTTCACTGAATATCCCTCCTATTTCTTATAGTTTAGATAAATGCTAATAGTTTATTTTCAGTTAAAGTCATTGATGACTTTTGTTTCTCTTTAGTAGGATTGTTACAAGACTCGGAATTGTTTGCAATACTCGAGAAATGAATTTTGTGAATGGTTGCTAATGTTTCATTTACTGGAAATTTTATTTCTTGACGCAATTCTTTTAAGAATACTTTTTGGTGGTTTTAAAAGATTTAGTTTAATCCTAATGTTTCTTAGTATAATCAATAATTTCTCTTTTAATAACTTTGTGACAGCCAATTACCAGAGAAATTTTCTTTGGAGATACACTTTCACATTGTTGCATTCTATTTTGCATCTAACAAATTTTTATTTCTCTCAGTTATACAATTTCTAGTTTCTTATTTCTCTTAAAAAATGTAAAATTATTACTTTATAAGTCCAGCAAGGGGAGTCACATTTTTAGTTAAATAAATTTACCTTAATTTTAAATGTACTTGGAAACCACACATAAACTCATATTTTTGTATTAACACTTAAGGAACGAAACACTTAGAAATTTTTCTGATACTTATGTTTTTAATTCATCAGAAAGCTTTTTAAATGTATTTTTCACTTTCAATTGTGAACTTATTATAATAATGATTGGTTTTAATCAATATGTTCACTCTACAGCACCTTATGTGAAGGTTTATCTTGTGAAAGGCAGAAAATGCATAGCAAAAAGAAAGACTGCAAGTGCTAGAAAAACCTTGGATCCTTTATATCAACAGCAATTAGTATTTAACGAAAATTACCGAAATTGCATTTTACAAGTAAGACATCATTTTCAAATATGAAATATTTATGATTTTTGTGAATATATTTTTAATAAAATGTTCAAATAAATTTAAGACAAATGTATAAAGCATATGAAAAAAGCTTACATCACATGTTAGTATTGTTCTTAGCTTTTCGATAAAAATTAATGCAATTATGAATAAGAATTTATATTTATCTTCAGTTATTTTCTTATATATTAACTTGCTTTGCAAAAGAAAAAATTTTGAATTTTGTGAGCTTAGTATTTCTGTAAGCGGTTTATGTAATAGAACAATTTACACTTGGAACCCTTCTTTATGAACTATAAGTTTCTTAAAAATAATATATTATTGTATATTATAACGTAGGTAAAAGTTCTTTGTATAATAATACAAATCCTACCCTCAACTTTTGTTGAAAAAAAATTTTATACGTTCCATTCATCTATGTTGCAAAATTAACAATGCAATCATATTTCAATTGCAATTTTTGAGTATTTTTTAGTGAATGCATTAGATTTTTATTAAATAAAGTTAATTTATTAGCAATATTTTAGCATTTTTTTTCATCTTTTATTTAATATAAATATTTTTACCTGAAAAAAGTACTTCAATTCATATAAAAATGGATGCATATATTCTATTTGATGGAAAAGCATGTTTAGTATGGTATATAAAGTATTACACGCGGATTACTTTTCTAAGAATAATTATAATGTCGAAGAAAATCAATATTACTAGTTAAATTTTTAATTTACAATTGTTAGCAAAATAAAAATGTTTAAGCTTAAAAAAATTTAATGCCACTTTTTTCTATTCAGCTTTTTATTTAATTTAATTCTTATGACCAATGAGCATGTGTTTAGAAATTTTAATTCCATTTTAAACAGTAGATTTTGAACAAATTAACCTAAATGTGCAAAAAAAACAGTCTAGAGATGTAAAAAATTCAAACCGTATTTTGTACTAAAACATTGAATAATGTGTGTTATTATACGGAAAACAATGTGCCATATTTTTCATAATCCTATATATTTTCATTCCAAATTCTTCACTGTTAAAAAGTAATAGGTTGAGAAAGAGTTGCTGATGAAAGAGTTGATCAATAATAACTACATCAGAATACATTTTATAAGCTAACATGAGAATAATTACGATTGCAAAATGAATTATAAGAAATTTGATTATGGAACAAAGTTAAATTTGTAATTTTTCATAATTTGTGCTAAAAATTGTAAACAAAAGAATTTTTTCATTTCTCTTTTTATTAAGAAGATTATTTTGACTTTATATATGTAATTTTCTGTAGAAGATATTTTCTTGTAAAAGAGATGAATCTAAACTTTGGATTATCTATTACAAAATGGTAATACTATTATGCATCTCGATATTAAGGACATTTGACATTTTGATATAAAAAATTTTATATGAAGATGTATGACCAGTATCTCAGTGCAATCTCACATTAAAAGGAACATAATTCTAGACTATTTTGCCAATTAAAAACAGAGAGAGTCACTTATTTCTTGGTGTCAATGTCAAATGGTTTTAATATAGATCAATTTGTTCAAGAATAGTGCGACATATCGTAATGATAAAAATATGACAATATATTAATGAACTGGTATGATCATTAAATATTTTACCAGTGATATGCAGCTACTTTTAAATTGATGCAAGTACGAAATGAAGGGCAGTATTTCACAATTGAACAGAACATCAAATTACAATAAATCTAAATTAGTTAGATTGCGATGGTATATTGAAGACTCAGTGATCAACATTTTATATTTAGCTTTCATGTGAAACGATACTCTGCTTAACCTGCTGAAATATTTATTGCTGTCTTTTTTTTTTTTTTTTTTTTTTTTTTGGATTATTATCACCTAAAGAAAGGATCCGAGCCCTTATGTAAGCAAATAACTCTGCGATATACCTAAGTCACACTGAGTTCATATATACTGCATCTATTAGTAAGCTTTTAATAGATCTTCATGTATAAAACAATACTTAGCTTAGTTCGGCAAGTGATATAGAAATGATTAAGACAAATTAAAACTTTTCCTTGAATAATACATTCTGAAAATGTATTCCCATACAAGCATTTATGTAATTAGGGACATCAAATCCAATATCCAATATATAAGATCGATTTACAAGCCTTTTTGTTTCATTTGTTACCAGAAATCTAACTGGGTATTAGTAAACTCTATATGCGGCCAATTAACGTCTACCATTTTACTGTAGAAATAATAAAAAATGTACTAGAATTCAGCTTTCATTTGTCAATTTTTGGAATAAGTTATCCTATTTTTATCTTTAGTTTTAAACTTTCACATTTATACTGATGTTAAAAACATATGCGCGTATGAAAATATGTCCAATTATTCATTAATGTATTTTTCACTTTACTCTCAATAAAATTATATATTTATAAAGCCTACCAGAGAGAAAAGAATAATAAAATCAAATGTTTTTTTATTATTTCAAAAATAAGGATTGCTTTTTTGAAAACCTATAAATTTTCATGTGAAAACATTGTAAAAATAATGAAACAAAGTAATGACACTTTTAATCAGAAATTAATTTAACAGCATTAATGAAAACTTAAAAAATATAAATCACCCTGTATACCTTTCTAATAGTTCTTAAAATAAAAACACAAAATTCAAATTTATATTTTATTAAAGTGCTTAGTCGTTTTTAATGGATTTTATGTATAATGAATATGCAATCGAAATGCAATTAAACGTTTAGTTGGCCAAAAAAAATTGTTCAAGAAACTGGAAGAAGAAAATTAAAATGAATGAGATTTTACAAGCTATAGTTTTTACTGTAATAATCTGTACGCATGATTATTCAACACAGTAAATTTTCTATGCATGTCATTTGCATCAATTAACAGAATAATATAATCAAATATGTTTCAGATATGTGGATTAATTGAAATATTTTAATTCTGAATTGATATTTTTTACGAACTTTAATGCAAAAATAATAAAATATCAAAATTTATTAATTTGTAAAAAGAACAAATCTTTCAGATAATTTATTGTGTACCAAATTATGCAGTCTTTCTTCTATTTGCAGAGAATTATAATTTATGCATAAGTATTAATCGGTCTGTTGAATATAAATTTTATATATAACAATATATTTTCCATTTATATTTATAAATTGCTCTTTGAGAACCCAAATCACAATGCAAAATGGGAAATTATGTATTGAAATTTTTTATCATTAATCTCTTTAAATGAAATAGCTCAGTATTTGCAATGTTTTATTTAATCAGTACTCTGATCATATGTATTTGTCACTATGAAATACTTTCAAAATGTTGAAATGCATATTACTAACAACTTTTTTCAATTTTTTTAAACTCTTCTTTAATTTTTTATTCCTATCTTTTTTAGGTTACAGTTTGGGGTGATTACGGAAGAATGGAGAAAAAGGTATTTATGGGAGTAGCCCAAATAATGCTAGATGAATTGGACTTGTCAAATTTTGTGATCAGTTGGTATAAACTCTTTCATCATTCTTCACTGGTCAACCTTCCAGCTAGCGTGCCACAAAATTCTATGATATCAGTAGATAGTTTTGGCTGATTATAGCATTCTTTAGAGTTTTCTAGAAGAGATCTGTTGATTCAAAGTGCAATTTGTGCTGCTGCGTAACTAACATACCAGCAGGCTAATGACTAATATGTTGTCAATGCACAGAAGCCGTCATTTTCCCCAATGGGAAGAGTGCCTGAAATGTAAAGTCAATTAGAAGTAATCCTCATTGAGACTTACTTTCCTATTTCTTCAAAGACATATTCATATTTTATATCCCATTTCACAGTGTCAACTTCTTGAGCACTTTTACAGTATAACATTCACTCAGGACAGAACTGATGAGAGGAGCCCACCACAGTGAATCACCAACAAATTTCATCAAACAGTACCAAGGCTCCGATCGTAGAAACAAAAATGCCAAAGGAACATTGCGTCACTTTTTCTCCAAAACAGATACATAGTCTTGTTCATTGTTCGAACATTAATTTTGGTAAAAATTTCAATGTTTCAGACCACTGTTTCTAAGAAAGTTTGGTGAATTAGTATTATTAACCTAGATATTGAAAAGAAGATAATTTTCCTTATATTTTCTTTTCTTCCTTTTTATATATTTCTGTACATCAAGAAGCTGTTTTAGTATTAAATGGAGATATAGGTGATGTCAGACAATAGTTGTCAGGAAAAAACAATCTTTTTATTGAAATTTAATGAATATGATAAACAAAACTGTATATTATCGTTCACAAAGTTTCATATTTTCTTGAATGAACAGTGAGATATACATAGAAAGGTACTATATCAATATAATCAAATAATATATAATTTCCTGTTTTTTTGAAATTGTAATATATTTATTTTAAGAAAAACTTTCTTTCCTCTAGATAGTATAATGACTTTTCCAATGTCAAAATACAAGCATAATTTATTTAATTTATTTTATATAGTAATTTACGAGTTTTGTTCCATTGTATCCTATAATGTTAAAGATATAGATATTCTTCTAGTTATTTTAAGTAATATAATGAAATAAGTTTTATTTATACACAATCATACTAGGTGAATTTTTATATATACATGATTTTTAACATCATTGTTGTGTTTTAAAGATTTACATTTTGTAAAACTGATTGATTCATGAGCTAGAATTGCACCTTGAGCATATTTCTTATAAAATTCCGTAATATTGAGATCGTACATAGGAAAGCCAAATATGTTCATAAGATATCTGACTTTTTAACTGTGAATACACTTTAAGCTCATGGTGGCTACATCATATCATGTTACATTTTTTTCATTGTAAATTATATATAATGCAGCTATGGTTGCTACATCTGTTACTACAGCTTTTTTGGCTGTTCTCTTCAAAAGAAGTTTGTTATACGCTTACATTTTAAAAAAATGTATTATTGATATGTTTTAATGATTACGATAATTCTCTGTTATGACCATCATATCATAATGCATGCTTCTACATCGATTATTAAAACTATTCTATTAAACTAAAATTAAATTTTCGTATTCATCACTTTAAGATTTTGTCTCATTTATTTTACTTTATTATTGTCTCATGTTTAATTTATTTCTATCACACTTAATCAAGAACATATTATTTCTCTTATAAATTAAAGGGAAATCAAATATTACAAAAATATACTTATAAAGACAATGTAAGTTTATGTAATCAGTTTCAATTTTTTGCGCACACATGTATATATATGGTTAGCAAGAAATAAATTCCCAAATTTAGAAGGCACTAGAATGCGTTCTATCTACTTAAATGAGATAAAAATTTGGATAACAGATAATTCATATATAAGATGAGTTTTATATTTATTAAATAAAATATCATATTAAAATTCACTAACAAAATGGACACAAAGATATTTATTTCATACATTGAAACTGAGAAATATCATTTGTGTTACGCCTCATACTTCTTTGGATAAAAAAAATCTACATCTGTTCATCATGTCCACTTCCCTAGAATAAGCGCATCAGGCAAAATTATTCTGCTTACTAAAACCAACAGAGTTCCGTTTCAGCTATAAGAAAATCGTCGTATGAAGCTAATTTTGCATTTTTATCCATATAAAATCAAATCTACATCTGTTGTTGCATGGAAGAAAAATAATGCGTAAATTCTTTGCACTGCAGTTCCTTTAATGATTGACATCACTTGATCATGGAACATCCTATGAACTGATGAAGACTCATTAGTGGGAAAGTTAAAACTCACAACTATTGAACTTAGGCAGGAAAAGACACAGCATCCTATCCACACATCACTAGTTCATCCAAAAAAATGTAACAGCATGGTATGAGTTTCATGACTTCCTTCCTCCCTCAGTTGTATTTTTGAGAGTTAATTTGAATCACATACTTAATAATTTCGTAATCCCACAACTTCAAAAGTATGGATGCCTTCAATACATCATTTTGATACAGTATAATACATTAAAATGCTATGACGGCGTCATTTTATGCTTTTGCAAAACAATTGCTTATAAATAAACATCAGCTATCATTTTCCTTAAGCATAGCCTCCTCATTCTCAAGATATCATTACCTGGTACTTTTGATTGGGGATTTTCTTTAAAACAATATCTATTTAAAAAACCTTCATCTATGCCACTTCTGGTGGATAACATTATGCACCATATTCTAACTGTTCCAGCATGTTAACTTCATTCACTGGTGGAATTAAAGCTGAATCAGTATGAAGTTGGAGCACATTTAATGCAATTTCTTTTGTATTACTTATAAAGAGTATTAAATATTAAACCCCCATTAATCGATCAGTGCTGTACTAATATTTTTATCAAATAAATATCAAGGTCATTATTTGGACTTCTTACGATTTAAAATTTATCCCATTTGGTTCAGTAGAATACATTCCAGAATCCATTGAAACGGACTGATGCCTTGTTAACTATATATATATATATATATATATATATATATATATATATATATATATATATATATATATTAATAGAAACCATGAGATATATTAAACATAAAAATGCAATTTTATATGTAATGACTATGCAGATACTTATATTATCATTACAATATATTTATTGATGAATATCAGCTATTTTTGTATATACATTTATTTAAATTTTAATTAAAATGCTTATATCAATTAAAATCAAAATTAAAAAATGAAATATTTTGATTTCTAGACAAAAATTTTAAAATGAAATCAGTAGTTTGAGGTGAATTAAAATAAAAAAGAGAAAAAAAGGCAATAAAAAAATTAATGCAGCTGATGTTCTCAGCGTTCAAATGTACATACATTACTATTCTGAATCTATTTAAATAGAAGGATATTACATTAATTTGCTATTGTTGTCCTTTAAAACCATAATTTAGGAGAAAAAAACAAAATATATAATTTTCAAAAACCTAAGCTACCTATCTGAATCAAAATTTCATATAAAACTACACTGACCTCCAAAAGTTAATATACAACACATTTTGTATTACTAATTTAAATACGAAGAATACAGAAGCAAATAAATTCGTGATAAATATGTACTAAAGTTATTTTACATAATGCAACTTAGAAATTTACGTGAATATAAAGATGATTTAAAATATAAAAATGTACACTTGATAGAAAAGTTTTTTCTCATAGAAGTTAATATATCACAGTCTCAGGTGGAAAATTCCTGTAGAAACATTACAGAAATTGATTAATAAAAAATATGTTCACCCCTAACTGCAAATAATTAGTACCTTCGACTTTTCATACATCAAATTAAATTTTCAAACACCCAAATTAAGAGCGATGACCAAACACGTACCGTTTCATGAAGTGATCATGGAGGACTCACAACAATAACTGTCTGTCAGAACAGTTACAAGAATTCTTTATTGAAGTTAGGTGTTGAGATTAAATTAACAAATCCAAATTTTGGCCATCAAACAGTGATCCATGCGGTCTCGCATCAACATTCGTCAGAAGGAAGTTATGAACAATTAAAGTGGGGCAGATAACTGGATTTAAGATCTTGTCCCAGGATGTCACATCATGCAGAGTTATTCCATGGAACACATGCAAGTCAGCGTGACTATTGAGAAAGACCACAATCTGATTCATGATTCTTGGCTTCTGTAATTTTTCTCCTGAAAATGTTGAATTAGTTGGGAAAGATATTTCTTCCTTCCAAACCAGAAGACTCTTGAATCCCTCTCCAGTGTGAACCTTTACTAATATTTAAGAATAAAGAAGGCCATTGCTCTTTAATTCAAGCAAACGTTATCTTGATAAGGGATAATTTTTCTATCATGAATTGAATATGATATACAAATGTTCCTTTTACATTAAGATGTGCTTCATTCGCAACGCAAAAGCGAAGATTCTTGTTTCTGATGCGACAAAATGCTCCATAAATGAGCTAAAGCAAGTAATTCTTACTCTTGCTTTTGATCAAAACCCATTAAACTATCTTTCTCAGGTCTTGTAACTTGTGATTGACCTCAAAATTGTCTTCTAAACACAGAATATTCAAATTGAAAGTGATCCCACTAACACTGGACCATTCTGCGGAACACTTTGAGGTGCCTAGTAGCATCAATTTGTGGAAGCCCCATTTCCTCCCTTCCGACCGAATGGCATCTTAATTATTCGGATGGATGACTTCTTATAGATATTGCTAGATTTTTTGTGTGTCTTCAACGAAAAACCTTTTTTGAATAATTTATGATAATATTTGTAGATCCTTAATCAACCACAGAACTTACAAAGTTACTAAAGCTTGACTTCTCTACATTTTCTTTTATTCTAGTTTAAGAGACTCTCCTTAAAACAAAATTGATGGGGATAGTTTTTGCATAATTTTCCCTAAAATAATGCTGCTATCGTTTATAGAAGCCATAATTTTGTTTTTGTTTCTAATTTTTTAATGATGACTTTTGAAAAAACTTGTCAAACCTTAACTTTTAATAGGTGATGCAATTAAAAGCTTTCTTCACGATTTTTTTTTAAATTAAGTGAACATGGCAAAATTAACTAACTTGTTTAATAAAGTTACCATTCAATCAATATCTTGTTCAGTTTTTGAAGATTATCCACAATAATATATACTAATGAGATTTGGAATCAGAATTTTTAGATTAGAGATATAAAATTAAAATTAAAATCTAAAAAATATTTTAAGCAAATAATGACATAGATTTTTTAAGAATAAAATAAATGGCAGAAAAAGTAAATAGTTTATAAAATCCCAAAAGTCATATCGATTTCTGCAGTAATGCTTTTTTCTGGTTCTTAGCACTCCTGATAAAGTAAAGGTAAATATCAATTAACCTCTGTATAACATTAAGAACTACACA
Source organism: Latrodectus elegans (assembly GCA_030067965.1). Lineage (NCBI taxonomy): Eukaryota > Metazoa > Arthropoda > Arachnida > Araneae > Theridiidae > Latrodectus > Latrodectus elegans. The sequence goes on from CM057809.1 coordinate 32,946,564, forward strand.
AGACTAAAACACTAGACACATTACGAAGTTTCATGCAAAAATCCCATCTGCCAATTCTTTATTCTTATTTTACCAGAAATTCAATGTAATAAACCTTATGCATATAAGCACTGTTGATCAAAAAAAAAATGAAATGAAACTGTAACATTAAAAAAGTGAATACAGGATTTCAAGATAACATTCCTAAGCCCTAAGTGATCACAAGGCTAGGCGATTACTACACCGGCCAAAAATAGCATTTAACATCACTGTCACTCTCAATATGTCCTTTTCTTAACACTTGGAAATTTGTTAGAGAGTTTCAAGTTAACTTCACGTGCTGCTAAATCTATAACCAGTGATTAGGTAAAATCTACACCAATGTTTCTCAACTAGATGTACTCCAAAGGTCGATAAAATACAAGATGTCCCAAAACGACCACATGTGCTCTGCACAGCTAGATTCCTCGTTGGGAGTACATAAAAACTCCCCAAAGGAGCGTTCCTGTACAATCCATAATTTACAAGAAAAATATGAAAAATTAAAGTATGTCGTCACTTCCGGTGCAAGAAAAAACACTTTATTTTACATATCAATAACAATATTTGCATATCTTTCCAGACGATAATATTTAAAACGTTCGCCGCACATATCGCTTTATGCATGTGCGCGTGTTAGATGCGCACGCAGTGACGACACCAATGGACTTATTTGCTCGTCTGTATGCTGCTTTCAATTCGGTGGATCCCACGATGCTACAACGTGTGATGACAGCCATTTCACGGCGTGATCAAGTCTGCCTCGACATGCACGGCGAACACTTTGAACATCTGCTTTAAATTGTGCATATATTGCAGTTGATATGTTCTATAGTGTTTTTTCTTGCACCGGAAGTGACATCATACTTTGTTTTTCGTAATTTTCTCGTAAACTATCGATCGTACAGAAACGCTTCCTTGGGAAGTTTTTATGTACTCCCAACGAGGAATCTAACTGTGAAGAGCTTATGCGATCGTTTTAGGACGCCCTGTATTTCGGTACGTTTTTGTGCATTTTTAATAATTCGAACCACTGGCACACTTTTTATATATATAAATAAATCATGAAGACCAAAATAATTTTAAAGCATTTTATTTGTTATAATTTATGTATGTACATTCCACTTACTTAAAATATTTCACCTTGAATAAAACTACCAAACTTAACTAAAACTCCAAGTAAATTCTAATATATTATTATTTTTTTAATTAATGTATTAGCAAAAGCAACAATGAATCGAAGTGCAAATAGAGTAGATACAAAATGAGCAAAAAATAATTTACGAAATTAAAGAAAATAAAAACTAAAACCAATGAGATTGCTGCTCGTTTCTGTTTCTGACAAAAGTGTCAATCCTAAGCGTTAAGCCAGTCAATAATTCGAATACATAAAGCAGCGATACGTAAAGTAGCCGCAAGAACAAGTTTATTTCGATGTTTCGGAAGTTATTAAAAACTGACGCTGATTATCAATTGCTGATAAATTGTTTTCAGTTGTCCAAGCATGCAGAAGAGTGTTAGAAAGATAAAAAGTGAAACCTAACTCAAGAAGTCTTAAAATAAAGATAATCAGCGTTTAAGTAATCAGCGATACTTAAACGCTGATTATTTATCTTCAAAGAAGACAGGGCACACTGACTGGTGTACTAAGTGTACCGCACAGCAATTTATGAAAGGCAATTAAGTATATAGTTTCCAGTTTGTTATAATTTTCATTATAGATTATATTGTTTTCTAAGCTAATCAATTACAGTTATTATAACGTAGATGCTGTTTTAATATAGGTTGTTGGCCGATGACACTTTGGATTTCGGATAGATAGTTGGATGTTTTGCAGACCGGCAAATATTTATTGCGGATTGTTGGAGTATCGGTGGTTGATAAACACTGATCTAAATTATTCTGTGATTAAAAAGGTCATTTTATCATCCTCAAATCATTGATTCTTATAAATCAAGTTCCTGAATCTCATTAGAGCACTTAGAAGTAACACCCTATTAATAATTCTCACTGTGATGAAGAAATAAGTTTTCATATTTGTCACACAAATTCTGGGCTTGCCCTCGATTTTTTCTCAGATTTTAGCTAACGAATTGCAGCTAAACATAATGCACACACAACGGTGGAATTTGATGCATCTTAAAATTGATAAATTGTTCTACAAATCAATTTCCTTATTTTATTCATTATAGTTGAATGAAATAATTATTATAAAAATATTAATGATTAATAATATAAAAAGTGTGAATATTATCATGTTTATGTAGCATAATTTGCTAAGGATTTATTGTTTTTAATTTTGAGTTAAATTTCATTCAACTTTATCATAATAAAAAAATTATAATATTAGCCTTAATATTTGTATTTGCAATGATTTAACACATGAATTTAATTTATTATTTTTACTATCAAATGTTTGTTTTATAATTCTTATTGTTTTTATATCTAAGCAAGATTGTTTATTCTTTTCACAAATATATATTATAATGAAATTTAATATTATCTGGTAGAAATTTTGGCAGTATATATATATATATATATATATCATCATGAACAATTAATACACAGTATTCCTGAATCAGTACACAAAAAAAACTACCCAAACTTTCTAGCTTAATTTTGTGTGTGTGTAGTCCTCTCAAAATTTTCTCAATATCTGATCCACAGTAAATGTTTAACAGAAAATTTTAACTAATTAAACAATATAAGGTCATAGATGAAAGAATAGTAACACTGACTGCTTAATAACTTTTATCACCAATAACAACAAACAATGTTGAATAGAATACTTTATGTATTGTATTTAACATTTGTTCGTAGTCTTGAATTAAGCAAAGAAAAAGAAAACATTCAACCTAAAAAAATATCACCAATAAATTTAAGTCTTAATGAGAAATTTCATGTTTTAGTAAATATTCAATAAGTTGTTTCAAAAACAATGTATCATTGTAAAGAAAAAATTAAACTTGTATAGGGATAAAAACATTAAAATGTAAATAAGAGGAGAAATGTATTTACACACACAAGCAATCTTTATAGATTTTATTTAATTTGAGCCTTAATATTGCGTTACATTAAAACAACATATCTTTGAGTATGCCACAAATGGTTATCTCCGATATAGTATGCCTTTCAAATATTATTTTCAAATGTTTTGTACCCTTCAAATATTTTCAATAATATAAAGTGCTTCATCTATTTTATCTACTAATACGTATGTTTTTCCATCTCTCTCCGGGAAGTTTAACCATTAAAAGACATTCAAATTCACGTCAGCAACAATACGATTGTATAATTTTTAACCTAAAAAATTATACGAATGAAAGAAGAAACAGATCAGGTTATTTGATACATACAATAATAAAACCCTAATGCATACAAAGGCGTGGCTTCAAAATCATCTACTCTAGAGAATTCTCAAAATTATCCAAGAAGTCTTACATGTTCTACACTAGTGTGCAAAGCTTAAGCAGCTATGTTTCTTCTCATGACTCTAAGATAAATCATCTGAGAGACATGATATTCAGAATTGAGCATTTTGTACTTCAAAGATTACGAAAGCATAAATAAGCAAAAAGGAGTACGTTGAAGGCATGGCATCAAACGAAGTGAGGCTTTATTAAACTCCCAAAATCATTCCACGTGATTGTCTGTCCAGAAGAAATAAGAAGTGTTTCTTAATATGGGATATGACCTCCCTTTACAACAATGCTTGCTTTACACCATCTTTCCATACTTAGCCCAACTTCTTGTAGTAGGTGAGTCCAATTTTCAATAAATATACGATTCAGTTATTGAGTGTTCATCAAAACATGTAATCGTGCTTTAAGTCGTCACCCCAAGGCATATTTCATGCGATTTTAATCAGAAGAGTACACTGGCCATTCTATTCGAATTATGTTTTTCCTTTTCAAAAGCTTTTGAACCACATTGTGGCCATGTAGTATCATCCATAAAAGCAAAATCTGCTCAATGACACCTATGATTTCCTATTTACAATAGTCATCACCATTTACAGAACTTCAATCGAAAATGTAGTGCTCAATCCTCCCATAAAACATAATGCCACCCCAACCGACAACACCAGCACTGCCTTTCCGTGATGTTATTAGGATGAAGCTATGTCCCAAAATCTCTCTCCAAATTGTTGATTCCAAACTCTTCAACTACAATACGCCCTCCTCCAGGTTTCCGATCATTCTTCCATGTATGATGTCTTCAAAGTGATTTCTTCTAGGCATACTTCAAGAAGGAACTCACTTGCAGCAAGTATATTTAATTGCATCTCTGTCACTTCTTTTATTGCACTCTTGAGCTACACTACGACCACACGCATTTTTCGTATACTTATGTTACTTGTAAAATTTTGTTCCTGACATTTTCATGCACATAACCTTTCCATTTAATTGCTCTTATAACCAATTTTCTGCAATTTTATACTTACCTCCTAAAAATGTATGCTGTTGCCTAAATTTTGTACACCAGTGCAGAGCATTTCCATAATGACTACATGTGTGGCTTCGTATTAATTGAAATTTATAGCAGCTTACTATAGTTGAGAAATGAGTCTGTTTTTTTTGCAATAGAGTATCTCGTGTTCGATCTCAGTCGTAGTTAATTGAGACGCGAGTGCTACCTTGTTGCATTTAAAAATTTTAAGGAATTTAGGTGAATTTCTTAGGTTTCCATCCTTAAGACACATGAATACATTACATCAACATATCGAAATTTCTTTCAGAGGCTAATATGCTGTGAATATCCGGCTTACAACCTTCAAACTAAGTAGCATCAAAAACCCTTTTACGAATATTATGACCATTCCAATCCACTTATTTTAAAAAAAAGTGTGATAACATTGAGACCAAGCTATAATTTAAACAGAATGTCGCAATCCATACTTATTTGAGAATTCGCAAATAAGTATGGATTTTATATATCTAATTTAAGTTTCTGGTTGACAATAAAGAAATATCAAAAAGATAAATCCTATTTCATGACTAATGTTTAAAGTCATATGTTGAGCATGGAACAATCTATTGCATACTCGAAAATTTTAGAATTGAAATAAAGATCTTTATCTAAGTTTTTTTTCAAATAGTCCACGATGTACTTTCATTTTTACAATAAATATAATAGCCATTAGTGTTTATGGAAGCCTGTCCTTGTGTATCAATTACTTGGCTTTACCCACTTAAATGTCAGAATTATATGAAAAAGAATATTTTTCATATATTATTTTAAACTAGGTAATTAGCAATAAACACAGGGGTTACATGGGAGCAGCAAGGAACAGGATGGAACAAGAAAATCTCATTAGGATCCTAAAATATCAAGAAATAAGAACGAACTTTGCACACATTATCTTCTTTAAATCCTTAGTCAAAATTCAATGAACTGTATTTTTCATACCTGGTACACCTTTGAACATAGTCTAATTGTAAAGACAGTAACTTGCATTAAAATCACTTATTTGGATTTCTTCATTTGATTAAAAACTTCTCAATTGTTGGCGTGTTCGAATTTCAGATTCCCAAATCTCTTTATTAATCAGAAACAGACTTGTGAGATCTATATTTCAGGAAAATTGTTAAAGCAATTGATATATGCTTTGTTTTTTAAAGTTTAAAACAGAAAGATTGATTATATTTTTACATTTGGGTGCATAAAGCATTATGTAACATATTAGCAATGTGAAATTTAATACATTAGAATAAAAAATAAGCATTATTTTACCATCATTAATGAACATAGAATCCTATCTCTTGACATATACATTTAATTAGTCCTGGAAATTTTGGGGTAAATTGTGTTTTTTTGTATGTGACACATAACGTTTCTATTTCCTTCAAGTTTTCTAGTCAAATTAATCTGAACAACAAGTACTGTCATACTCTAGCCACTCGATTTTCAGAATTTGATCAAAATAGTTTATATATATATATATATATGTATATGTATATATATATATATTATATATATATATATATTATATATATATATATATATTATATATATATATGTGTGTGTGTGTGTGTGTAAAATCATATATATTGATACACACACTTTCATTGTTTTAAAAATAAAGGTAATTCTGAAATAAAATATTTCATCAGTTACCATAAAATATATATAAAATATTCCATTAAATTAAAATGCCAGAAAACATTGCCAGAAAATATTCATTGATATTTTTTGCATTAAAAAAAAATTAGAGTAAAATTTTTTACAACAAATTTTCTGTTTCCAAAATTTGAATTGAAAATTTTATTTTAGAATCCAAAAATAAATGGTATAGGTCTGTTAATATTTCCTCTTATCACTGTGAGGAGACAAAAAATATCAATGAATATTTTCTGGCAGTCCAAAATATGGTATTCATTAACAAATACTCAGTTTATAAATGTACCTGCAAAACCAGTCATAAATTACAGTATTTCTCTCGATAAATGAAATATTCTTAATTTTCCAAAATCATGATAAACACCCTTTTTTACAAAATGTTTCTTATCATTTCAACTAAATTAAACCAAACTAATGTCAATTATAAGAGGATAAAAGGATTTTTGTGATGGATGTCATTAATAAATTTAATACTTTCAGTTACCTCGAAGAAAAAAACAAGAAACAGGTCACTCATTCTATTGATAGCTGTAAAGAAGATATGATGTACAATAGCAAACTACCCTTAGCATGCATAAGAATCGCAAAAAAAACATCATGATACATTAATGAAGCATGATGATGTGGTATGTAACGTCGCATTTTGCTCAACAATATAGTAATTTTTAGAAAAGCAATGATTATTATATAAAGTATGATAACCGCTGACAAATTTTGTCGCCAATTCATTCGCTCCTGCCTAGTCCAAATCTTTCATTGGTCACACTGATGTAGATGTTCTAATAGACGTATAAAGGAGTTTGGTCGTCTTTTTTAATGATGCAAAAAAATGTTAGTGATAATCTCCTCTTGCCCAGCCAAATGGAAGGACAAATTATAGAGAATAGTTAAAGATGTAGGAATTATTTCCAATCAAGATATAATATATCAGTACTTTTATGCTGTATGCTAATTGTATGTATACCTTAGCAGGATAGTTCTTACATCGATTCTAATAATCCTACATATTTCATCACAGTACCAATTATTTTTAATGAATAAAATCAGTAATTTAAATATGTATTTAAAGTGAGTATTATTCTACCATCACGAGAAGGCGGGTGAGATCTGTGTCCAGTGGAAGGGTACATTCTTTCAGAGGTTTGGACAGTAAAATGATCACGCAGTTTAGGGTTAAAACAAATTTTTCGCTCGTTCTTGACTTTGGCGAAGAACACTATTTTCTCCTCTTCATTCTTTGCTTTCTACTTAGCCTAGAAGGTTGTATTCTCAGCGCTCTTGATTTTTAGTATTTTTAATTATATTAAAACTGTTCTTTTCAGAACAACAAATAATGTCTCTAAAAGGGAAAACATTGCGTTCTAAAGAACGTAACATTGTTAATAACGTGCGAATATTTTTTGAAAATGAAGCAATGTCTACTTCGCTGTCGATACCAATTCAGAAAGCACAGGAACGTACTGCGGCTGCTACTGGCGCTTCTCTTAGAACAGTTCAAAGAATTTAAAAGGAATCCACAACTGATAGTAGGCTTTCAACTCCAGTGAAACAGCGTAGTCGACCTGCAGAACGGAATGTAGTTTTGGACAATTTTGATTTATGTGTCATTCGAAATACAGTAAATGAATTTTATGCATCTAATAAAGTTCCATCGATTTCCTTATTATTGCCAGTGTTGAAAGAAAAGATTAATTTTTTTTGGAAAAGGGAATCTTTAAGGAAAGTCCTGCATCAAATTGGATTTCTTTGGAAATGATGTCAAAATAAAAGGAAATTACTGATTCAACGGCCAGATATAATTTCTTGGAGATGTCGGTACTTGAGAGAAATAAAAAAATATCGAGAAAGCCAAAAAAGCATGATTTATGTGGATGAAACTTGGATTGACAGCAACCTTTCTTTCTCAAAATGCTGGCAAGATGAAAAACTTGGTGCTTTTGTAAAAGATGGTGCTTTAAATCGATTAATTGTGCATGCAGGATCGAAAAATGGATTTGTACCAAATGCCGAATTAATATTTACAGCAGGCTGTGCAACAGGTGATTATCATGGGCAAATTAATTACGGAAATTTTGAAAAGTGGATACTAGAAAAATTGCTGCCTAACATCCCTTGTAATTCCATCATAATAATGGATAATGCATCGTACCATACGAAGATTTTGGATCCAGTACCGAAGAAATATTCGACGAAAACTAAAATGTGTAAATATTTGGATGGCCAAAAAATACAGTATGACAGCACTATGAGAAAGCCTGAACTGTTTCAATTAATTAAAATGAATGCTCCACCTACGAAAAATATCACATTGACAAACTTTTAAAAGCAGAAGGTCATTCCGTTCTAAGATTACCTCCTTACCATTGGGACTTAAATCCTATTGAATTAGCTTGGGCAGCAGTAAAGCGCCATATTCGCGAAAGAAACGTCAAAGCTGATCTCAGTTGGAAAACAATGAAGGAATTGACGTCAAATGCAATTAAAATATCTCAGGAGAAACCTGGCAAAAATACTGCTGTCATGTAGAAAAAATCGAAGGAGAATATTGGAAAATTGATGGACTTGTGGAGACTACAATTGAAACAATGAATTTTGATATAGGATCCGAATCAGAAACTGATACTGCTTCTGAAAGTGGTACAATTGATTGGGATTCTGATACAGATTGGCTTTAGAAGTTCTCAAAATTTTGTAGATTTTTATAAGAAGGTTGACTCAGCTTAACAGATAGCATTCTTGCATTCTGCGAAATGAGGAGTTTGGTTCTGAAATTAGTGGGTTCAAATCTGCATGAACCAAACGGAGTGACTGTGTAAGGTTTTCAGGGTTTTCCTTACACGTTAACGAAAATTCGGTTCACTTTCCATTAGAAAGACCTCCCTGAAGGCATTTTAGCTTCTTCTGCAACTCCAAAAACTATATTTTCCCTTATATTAAAATATATTATTTATAAGAAATCTGTATGAATTTTATTTTTAAAAATTTTGAGCATTCTTTGTTATCCTTTTTTTACTTGATATTATACACAAAAATGTTTTGATAAAATAGGTTATATAATCAAAATTCTTAAAAACTATTTAAATGATAGATTTTACTGAGCAAAAAATATAAATATTTTATATTCCCTCAAATTATTTTAAATGATTCCATAGGTGCACAATATATTCCGTACTATAAATATATATGAATTAAAATAAATTCCACAACATTTTAAAATATTAGTATGTCGTAATATGATGAAATATATATCTTGAATAAAAAAGGCTGTAAAAAGTTAATTTATTACTTACGTAGTTTCTTTTTAGCCTAAAATGGCCGTTCCTTATGTAAAAAGTACCTTCATCTAAAAATTAACTTAACAAAAAGCATATTCTAGAAAATCTCATCATTCCCTATTTTCTCAAAAATTATTGCGATAACACAATGAAAAAATACAAATTTTGGGCATAAAAATTATCTATCGTTCGATGTTAACTTATTAGCCTACAAGCAGTTTTTGTTCCTGTTCTTGTGAACGAAATAAATTCTAAAATCTATCTAATAATGAAAATTTCATGGCAAAATAAAAATATTTTCATTCTAAATGTTTTTTTAAAACAGCTTAATATATGTATTTATATAATTCAATTCTCGTATTTGAATTCTTCGTAAAAGCATAACACATACATATTTTATTTTCATTCTACATCAAAAGGTGCTTATTAGCCAAATAAGGTAATCTAGATTGAGGTGCGCTTTCTCCTCGTTTCCTCCTCCACTCGCTAAATTGTTGAAATAGACTTCTCTGATAACACGTGACTCCTACGTCACACCCGCCATCTCCTGGTGGTCGCACTTTATCAATGTTTATTAATTCAGACTATTTTATTTCTGTTCAAAATTTCCTATATTGTGCAGAGTGTAACGTAAATATTTCCTTTTACAGCAATTTTTTTTTATCATAAAAATGCTCTAATATATCTTCATGATAAAAAAAGACTTTGAATATGAAAAATGCATATTCACAATATATACAATGCTCTTAATTCAATACATAAAATGTATTGAATTAAGAGCATTGTATTTAAGAGCTTTTACAATAATCATTGTAATATATTTTGAGGGATAACTTTTAAACCTATAATATAAAATATTTGCAAACAAAATTTTGAAAAATTACTGTCCCATTTTGGGCCTATTGCAAATAAGATTTGAAATATAAGATTTTGAGATTTTTATTTATAAAATTTTAAACAATTTAAGTCATTTAAATTCAATAAAGAGGTAGATAAAACTCTATATCTGTGCAGCAATTATGTTTTATTAAAGAAATTTATAGTCGATAAGCAGACATTTTCAAAGTTCATATGTTTCTACAATTTATGCAAAAATTTTTGCACATTAGTAATCGTGAAGTACAATAATATTAAAATATAAACATTTAAAAGCATTTAGTGTCCAGTTTTAAGGATATTTAAAAGTTCGAAAACATTATAAATGAAATAACTTATCATTAATAAGCACTATAATCCATCAAAAGTAATGAATTAATCTTACCTGTGAAAACTTAATTTCGTTCTTTTGATTTGATAATTGGTGCCTCTATACGCGGAATAAGAAATCATCACTTTCATCCTTGAAATGAAAATCAAAATTTAACTCAAACAAATGATAAAATCACAAAAAATTCTATTGTAAAATTAGCAAAAAAATGTATGTAAACTGATCTTTCAATATTGTTATGCTTGCTATGTTCAAATTCTGTATCCTTACGGCAACAAAGCAACAGCCCGCAACCACTCACACTAGGTCGCTAGCAAATGGCGATGAATTCACACTGAATTCACCGTGAAGAAATCACGACGTAGATATGTGACATCATTATGCTGTTAAACCAATGAAACTGCTTGTTTATCATAACATTTGGTTTATTTTCATCTATATTTTTTTATTTATTTTTATGTTAAAATATTTTTTATTATATGCCGCAGCACCTCTTTCAACAATGCTCATTACGTCTACATCATAATATAAAATAATATTCTTCAATTCAGTAAATTTGTCATGGGTTAAGCTACCAACGTCATGTTGTAACATGGGTTAAGCTACCAACGTTCCAAAATGAAGCCTTAAACGTTGGCTTAGTCCTAGTCTTAGAGAAGACTTTTTGATTCATGTCACATTTAAATATATCTTCAGCCTCAAGAACTTAGACTTTTCACCTCATACAAAATGATGCCCATTTCATCAGTAAAGGCTGGTTAATAGAAACAGGTTCCTGATAGCACCCCAATAATTTTGGAAATGAGCAGACAGACAAACTTGAGAAGGCTGGTTCCCTTATACCTTTGCGTAACATCAAAAGTGTAAACCTCAGTAAAATAAAGGACAGAGTCTCCTTTTATGTTGATGTGGCTATAGACAAGAAGTGGAAAACTCTATTTGATGGGAATAATAAAATCCCTTACTCCTAACCACGAGCTGTTGGTGTCGCTTGTTTCCGGGTGACAACTGCACATGACTACCTACAAAAGCATCTGCATCGAATAGGTGTAATGGACTCTGTTCGTTGTCCATTGCACAGTCACGGTAATATGGATGCCGTTCACCTCAAGAACTGCACTGAAGGTTTAAAGTTTAAGACTGACAACTCTTTTGAGGCTACTAAATGACTTCATTCTTGTTTTTATATTTGTTTATCTTTTTGTTGGGTTGCTCGTCGTATAATGTCAGAGATGCCGAGGAAGGGCGTTGGATAAAAAAAATAATAAAATAAAAAAATAATAAATTTATTTATAAGAAAGCTCATAATATGTTATTTTATCACATTTTTTGTAGTTTTATATCTTTTGAGAATATATCGAAAGCTATCCTTATCTAATAAAACTAGTGCATATTTCATAAGCATTTCGTGTTCTGAATACAATCAAACTCATTGAAAATCATCATTATTTTGAATATAATATTATATTTTAAAAAGAAATATTTGCGATAATTTTTTATAACGATAAGTCATTAATTAAAATGTAAGCAAATTTTCAACATAATTCAAAAAGTAGTATAAAAATACACTTCTTGTAAATCACTTCATGGGAAACATAAAAAAAAATAATAATGTATCCTTGCAATTTTTATAAACGAATCAATTCTACATTAACAAAGAGCTTTGTTTCAAATAAAAATAATTTTCTTTTGAAGAACAAGAGAAAAAAGAAAAAAAGAGAAAGAGGTAAATAATTTGCTTTGCCACCGAAGCCTTGCCAGATATTCTTAATTCTATGGAATGCGTAAAGTGCCGGTCAGAATGCCTATTTTGTGACGTTTTCGATTTCACTCCGAAATACACCGAATACAGTTACAGTTTACATTAGAGCCAAGGATCTGGTAAAACTTTTCTGATGTATTGCTTTTCAATGATATGACATGTGAAATTATCGATAATTTTGTTGCTAAGACTGTACCAATTGAATACTTTCAATAACCTGTTACAACTGTTATCTTTTGAATACATAACAGTTATAAAATGATTGTTATGAAATAACAAAATAATTGGCGGACGTTGATTGACTTCAAAATAATGGAAAACTTTGTATTTTATGTTGATTACCACTATTTGTCTAAAAATAACAGTTATAATTTTATTTTGCATCCGGCTTTTTTATTGGTTTGAAAATAACGTTTTTGAACGAGTAATTACAAGCTGTGATTGGCAACATTTGAACAAAAAAATAGTATTTTGGAAGCCAACTTATAAATTACTGTTTAAGGGGAAGGAATACTTGAACCGTGAGCTTCCCAAGACAACTGGTCAAACTTCTTTTTCTCTCTTTCTACGAAAATTGCAGAAATCTCCTTCAGGACTGGTGTTTTTCTTAAAATAATTACTGAGTCATATTTAATGGATATTTTTTTTTTAAGTATTTTTTACAGAAAACTTCCTGCGAGAAATATCTCTACTTTTTCTTTTTCTTCCACCTCTGCAAAAGAAATAAATCTTACAGGTCTTCTAGTTACTTTTTGAGTTTTTTCTTAATCTCTGAAAATATCTTCTTATTAATTGATTGATCTGTTGGAAATATAATAATTTGTTAAAATTCTTTCTTATAAAACAGCTTACATTTTTTAAGTTAAATAGTTTTATTGGGAAAATGATTTCGAAGCATCTTCTTCATCTCAGTTAATTTAAAATTAAAATATGAAATATATACAAGTGTGTGGAAAAAGAATGACTAAATTCTTGAAAAGAATATTTTGTGTATATGTGTAGGCTACAATTATTGTGTCTAACTAGAATTGTGTAGGCAAATCTATTTTTATTAATTTTTTCCGTTCTAAATTGACTTAAGGAAAATGATCCTTGGTCCTTTAATTTATTATTTAGAGTTTTAAAATGCAAGTAACGATGAGTTTTATTAAAATAATTTTTAAAATGTTATTTAAAAAATGCTGAATTAGGATTCATAATATTTTGATAAAATTTATCTTTAATATAGAGCATGTATTTTTAATAAAACACAAATTATTGTGTTCTTTAAAAAATCACTTTATAAAATTTTGAAAATGTTTACAAGTTAGTTCATTTTTTTACGATTCAATTTTCCATTAGTTATTATTTTTTCCAACAAGTGTTATACACGACAGCAATTTTCATTCTCTTCTATTTTTCTTGAAATATAATATAAAAACAACCATTTCATCAAAACGCAAATAATTTAAATGTTAACAACAGTATTAATGAAGTTTTCAGCTTAGAGCATTGGAAAATTTAATATTTATTTTAATTAACTATCAGCCATGTTTTATGGAAATAAGTTTTAATTTTTGAATTTTATGAATGATAATTAATATTTTAATAATTTAACTGTGATCTTTCAATCAACTCTTTGAAAGCTATTATTCTTTTGTTTTGAAATTATTCTAATTTTTTGTTTTTATATTTTTAAAGAATGTACGATATTTTTATAATAAAGAAAAAAATGGCTTGTACACTTAAAAATGTTTTATATTGATTTTTCAATACAGTTTTCTTTTCATTTTCATTCAAACACTTATAACTTACATTCTTTTATTCCCTATAAGTCTAAATAGTCATTTATTTAATATTGTGCATCATTGTGGATAGCCTAAAGTTGGGGTAACTGAGATGTTGTAAGGCATTCGTGGCATTTATAAATAATATATTTTTGTAATAAAAACCTTTTCTGTGTTTTAACCTTGTTCACGTGCGTAATGGAAGAGCATTCGAAAAAAACTCTCATAAACATATTTTGAGAAACTTTCATCCAAGTTAAAAAAAAAAAAATCTGTGTTCGTGTTTTCCAACTGGGGAAAGTATTCTTAATGATAACCCCTACTAATAGTCTCCCAAGACAGCTGTGCTATATTTAGACATTAATATTTTTATGAATAAAAATATAAAATATTCTTAAATGATAATAAGTACATTTGTTCAAATTAAAGTTTATAATTTATCTTTTTGCAATTTATATCAATAACCTTTACATTATTTTATGGAATAATTTTCTTAAAATTAGTTATTATAATTAATTTTCAGACGGTAGAACTTGGAAGGATGGAAAGGTTTTTCGAAGAATGTTAAAAGCAATGGGAAGTTACAATAATTTTATTTTTAATGCAAGAAATTATTACTTATTATTTATTAGGTAGAGTCAAAAGAAAAAACTTATGAAATATTTTCTTATTGCTATTATATGTGATATACACAATTTTCTCAGAGACTTTCACTTTTAATGAAATGCAAAAAAGCATAAAGCAAATAACAGAAAAGGCACTGTGCATAAGGTAAATTTACAAAGTGATTTATACACACTTTAAAAAAATAAAAAGGCAAAGGCGAAACTTTGAAAAAATGTAAATCATCCTTGGCTCTTTAAACTAACCATAAAGTGGATGTTTAGTCTTTAACGGCTTGTATCTTCTTGGAGATGATCAAATTAACGTTAGACTATCGAACTATGATTTTAGCGTTTGGGATGAATTGCTGTTTTTCAAATGAAATGTATAGTAGAAATATTTGAATTTAGAATTAAACGAGACAAGTTATCACTGAAAATGGGTGTTTTGTCTTGAAAGCCAATTGATCTTGCTTACGGCTCGTATCAACTTCAAACGTTGCGTGGATCTAAGATACAATCTCATTAGATCAATGTAAAACGTTTTAAGAAACCAAGAGATTTGTTTCTTGTTGACACTTGACAAAGGTTCTTTGATAGCAATCAAGACAATAAAGAAAGCGTAAAGCCAAACTCGTTACTTGAAAATATTCTTCAAACATGAGCTTGTGAAAATGTGATTAGTGATTTTTAAAGAGAATTAGAGAAGCTTTAATGGATTTCAGGAGGACGTGAAATAACACAAATGATGTTGGTGAGTTGAAAAGTCAAACAAGAAAACTTAAATTGGTCAAAGACACAAATTAGAAAAGATAAAAATTTAATAAAATTTCGTAATATCGCTAAAGATTTAAACTTTCAAAAACTAATTATTTAGAGCAACAGGTAATTTTCATGATTTCAAAAACTTTTGCTAATGGAATAAATGGTCCCAAGCAGCAAAATAATTCGGCTCTATATTATCTAATCGAGACTTTATCTAAGTCCATTAGTGGCTGTCTATATTTTACCAATCCTGGATGGTCTACATTTCGTTATATAGGACCAATGTCGGTTGCCAAGATAGGACCAAGCTTAGCAACCTACATTGGACTAATATGGGCGACCAATATAGGACCAGGCTTGGAGGCCGAAGTTGGTCAATTTAGACAGCCAAGATAAGACCTATTTTGGTTTATAGATTTGTCTACATTATATGTAGCTCATAATGATAACAAAGGATTTTATTTTTAATTGCTAAATTAAAAGGGAACTATTTTATATTATTGTAATAAATACGCATTTTTTCATTTAAAGCTGTATTGTAGCACCATTCATAAGTAAAATAATTCTCATGCTTATAATGTATTATTTTGCATTCCATTTTAGAAATAAACACAAGTGACAATTTTTTTATTCGTTTAAGCAATATTTAAATAATTTAGCAAAATTTACAAATTATAAGATGAAAATTAGATTATGTTGAAATTTACATTCAATAGGTAAGAGAAGTGAAGTAAAAAATAAGTAAATATTTATTTCTTAACCAATTCTAAATATATTAATGATATAGCATATAAATCTAATTATTATCCCTGCTATATTTTATCTTAATATAATAGCAATATATTAATATGATTTCTTTATTATTAAAAGAGAATCATGCTGCTGCATTGCTTAACATTCATCACTTAAACTGTCAATTTTTTTTTTAATTTCTGTATAATCGCATTTTAATATTTTACAATATTTTTATTTCATTAAATAAATTTTTCTTTTCCATTAAGTAAATTAATTAAGTTTAAATGTAAGCTTTGTTTTCAGGCAGAATCTAATTAGATTATTTATACACTTAAAATAACATTTCTACTTATGTCTCTAATTAAGAAATAATTTCATTTTATATTTCTTACTTTTAATGAATTGCTGCATATCTAACAGAAAAATATCAAAATTTGTATTCAACTTATTTACAGTTAGGTGTTAACTACTAATGCGTCTGAATTTTTTTAACTTTAGTTCATAACTCGCTGTGAGACTTTCAAAGATAATTTTTTCTATACACTGGAAATAACATAAATGAAAACTAACTCTTGCATTATTTGTTAAGAATTCAGCATTAATTTTGAACAAAATTTGCCCAGGTGTAGAAATATTCTATCCTGAAAGTGTAAACTAGACAGTATAGCATTTTATTCTAAAATTTTTATTTTATAAAATGCATATATTTTTGCAATATAGATAATACATTACAACATAGACATAATACATATTATTTCCTTATATTTCTATAATTCACAGTTTTAAACGTTGGTCTTCATTATAATCACTTAAGCTGTCTCTTCATTTGGTTAAGAGTAGAACAGCACCTATAAATTTAACAATAAAAAATTATTAGAATAAATAATACTTTTTCACACATGTAAACATTATATTTAAAAAGTAATCAAAATTCTTTTCTAACTCAAAATAATTTTTTAGTTTTAAAAAGTTTCAAGCTTAAATTTATTTGTTGGATACGATATCAATTGTTGAGTTTTTCAAATAGAAGCATATGATCTTATTATAAACGAATATTAAATTATATTATTGTAACTAATCATTTCAATAGCATTTGTTGTCATAAAAGTTACTATAGAAATGAATAGTTGAAAGAGAGAAAAACATTCTTTGAAAAAGACTTTAGAACAATTATAGCACAATTCTAGAAACTGTCACTAATTAATGTCCAACATTAGTACAAGAATGTTTTCTAATATTTTGACTAAATGATTGCTTAAAAGTTGGCACAAATGAAAGATCTAGATTAATGTTTCACAAGCTCCATAATGTGCAGAGCTAGTACCCTTTTATTGGGTAAGTAAACATAAAACAAAAAAGTGCGAATTTTCCTGTTAACAACTTTCAATAGGATATAACTTTGTCATATGTTATTACAGAAATACAAAACTATCATTATAGTCATAACTTTAATTAATAATTAATCTCATAATAAATAAATTATATAACTGATCTATTGATGTTCTTTTAGGCATAGAATACTGAAACTCATGCCATATCGGAAACATTTCATACAGTTTGACAAGGAATAATTTACACTGGCTTCAAATGTCTGTTGAAAATGTAAAACAAACTATTCTAACATTTGTTTAGCATTTTCAATAGAACTAATAATTAAAAATTACTGATATAAATATAGTTTTATATATTTGGAAGTTATTTTAAATTTTTCGGAGTAATTTATAAATCAGAATAAAACTTCTATTGCAATACTAAAACTAGTAACAGTTTGAATACTATATATATATATAAAGTTTTATTAATTTATTAATCTTTATTAAATAGAAGTCATGTGCAATTCAAACTTCAGTCAGTACAAGATAGAAATAAACTAAAATTAATGCAACTCATTTAGGAGTTATAAATGCAAGGTACTTAGCACCATTCTGGAAACAATTACTAATTAATACCCAACATAAATGTTAGATAGATAATTAGATAATTATTTTTTAATTATTGTACTTTGATTGTGTGAAAAGTTGGTATAAACGAAAAAACTGTTAGCTCAGTAATGTGCAAAACCATACTTTATTTAATGTGACATTAATGTAAAACAAAATAAACACTTTTGCAGTTTTCAAGTACAAATATCAAATAGAATACTTTATGCTATATTATTAAAGAACTGTAAAATTACCAATAATTAAGCCTTTAATAAATTCTTAATAAATTATATTATTATATTCTTAGACATATTGACACTCAAGCTGCATCATAAATATTTTATATAATTTAAAAAAAGAAATCCTTTTTACACAGTAAGTTTGCACTACTTATTTGATAATTAACTGGGAAATTAATTAAACTGAGAAAAATAAAGGAAAAAAATTATTATAAAACAAGAATTTAAATTTTTATGTTTTTAAGTTATGCCTGATAATTTAGTGTCAATATTTTAAAAAAATTAAAGCATTCAGGTTCTTTAAGAAGGAATGAGATATGTTATTTCTGGGATATTCAGAATTATGAAGTGACTACATTCATTTACTTAGAAAATCTATGAACAATATGAATATTAAGATGATAAATACAAAAAACAACTGAATTTATGAGCACCTTTTCAAAACAATGCTATCCTAGATTTTTTTCTAATTTCAGATAATTTTGTTTAACAAAATGCTTTTTAATCTCATTTATCTATAAAAGATAATAATTTCATTCACTATTCAGATAAAAATTAGCATTATGCTATTCAAGCAATTTACTTTATTTAAATGACTATTATATGTTTAAAACATTACAATTTGGTTTGGACTGAGTGCATTAGTAAATAATGAATTAAGAATTTATAAGGGCAACGGGAACATTTAAAGAGAAAAAGATTTGCCAGCCCCTACGCAGTAAAAATGAAGCCATAATTGTAACCAAAATATAACTACTTGCTTATGGTTCATAGTTTCCATAAATTTGCACTTGTTTTTAATTTGGCATCAAAAGCCCTAGCCTTTGGATTTTCAACATGTGTATTCCACAATATACAATTCTACATGATGGGCAAGCCATACTTTGAATGTTTTTGTTTCCAATTTTTCACATTTTATCCATTCTGAAGTGCCATGAAACTTAATAAACTATAGACAAATAAGCCTACCGTTTAAAAAAACATTTATTGTGGAAATTAACATGCAAATAAATTAATAAATGTATAATATTAAATTTCAGAATACATTCATAATTTATGTAAACATGTTGAATAATCTATTGCACATAAGTCTTAATAAATAAAATATAAAAATTGAAAAAAATATGGTCAACAATCTAAGAACTATAACTTACTGATGACACAAATGAGTTTTAAAAAAGTGTTTAACATTTTGTTTATCCAGTGAGATTTTCAATACATTATATAAATAAAATTTAAGAAGCTAATTATTAAATACATTCTTCAACACTTGCATTTGGTTTAAATAAATTAATTGAATTTCCCTGCATAAGGAAGCAAGTTGGAAAATTAAAGATGTTTTTTTTTAAAATAATAAAAGCAATAGACAATTGTTGTCCATAGATTAAAAAATATATCCATTGTACCAATATATTTGGTAAGTAATTTACCAATAACTTAGCAATCAAATAATTTTTTTGCAAAAGAAATCTCTAACCAAAATTTCAAATGAGAAACATTACTGAAAAAGTATGTCGAATTGAAACTATTAGCATTAAGATGTTAAAAACACAGTACAGAAATACTGTATACATAATTGCCATGAAGATAATGGAAAAAATAAATAAATGCCAAGGACTAGTGTTGTGAAGTCAAATTATAATTCTAACATAAAACTTAAGGCTTTTGAAAAATTCTCTTAAAATAGACTAATTTTTTAAAAATAGAAATTCTCATAGTAACCAAACTTAAATACAAATGTCAGAAAAAAAAATTTACAAATTAGTAGCTTTCTCAAACCGGGATTTTTTGTAATTGTAAAACATACTATTAAACTGATTAAATGTAAAACATTACTTTACAGAAGTATATGATTAAATCAAGTGGAAATTATTGATATTATGTTATTATAAAACACAATAGTTATATTATATACTTAATTACATCACAAAAAAAAAATCTAAATTCTAGGGGAATCTTCAATCTGCTATGAGGCCAAATAAATCAAAACAATATTTCTTTTCGAATATTCTGTAAATGCAATT
Source organism: Latrodectus elegans (assembly GCA_030067965.1). NCBI lineage: Eukaryota > Metazoa > Arthropoda > Arachnida > Araneae > Theridiidae > Latrodectus > Latrodectus elegans. Next base: position 32,966,999 of record CM057809.1, read on the forward strand.
ATTAGAAATTTATATGTGAATAAATAAGTGAAGATAAATACTAGTTCAACTAATTTTTATCAACGTTAATTTATGTATAACAATAACATTGGATTTTGGACTTTCAGGTAGTTTCATATTTAATAATATACAAAGCAATTTCAAGTAAAAAATATAATATATTATATCTCAACAGAAAATTATAAAATATTTTGATTTCTTTTATAATTTTAAGTTTAATTAAATAAAAATCTTTCATGATAACTAAACTTTGATATTACAATTATAAGAAAAATCAAGCTTACCAACACGGCGATTTTCTTAAAACTTCTTGATAAAATAATAAAAAGGTCGCGAGATTAAACTTCAAGAATCGAAGCTTCAGAATGATTGGAATTCAGGAACATTAATCTCAATAAGTAAGTAAATTCTTAATAAACAAGAAACCAATTAAACGCCTTATAAAAATATATAGCCATATTGAACACAGTTTAAAAAAATCTGGGCATTCCCAAAGTAAGCAGTAATTTGAATATCATTATAAAACCAATAATGACCACCTGCGTTAGGAAAACCATGCTCAAATGAGAAGACCAAACTTGACTTATCATGACATGCCCAATATTGGGGAAAACGTAGCGCCCATTAAAGGTCTATTATTATATCTTGGTATGTTATACTTTGGGGGAAATTTGACGCACATTATTAATCCATTTGGATTATCTTGGCAAGATTGCAAATATTGGCCCAAGCTACTTTTTTTTTACTTGGCCATGATCTCAACTGGAACGAAAGGAATAACTGCTTTATAGCTAAAAAATATATAAATCTGCATACCTGAATATGTACGTTTATATACTCCAAAGTTAAGCTTGATTTAGTGGCAAGATCTGAGTTTTCAAATTAAAGGTTCTGGGATCGATATCAGCCACCGTTGAGCAACTAAAAATGTGCATTGCCCTTCAACACCTGCATTTATGTTTGCCTGTGTGAATGACTACATACATACATATATATATATATATATATATATATATATATATATATATATATTAAAATTACTTTGCAAATTATTCCTCCAGTCTTGATTTTTGGCATAAATAATTTTTAATGTTTAAAGAATAAATAAAATCTTTATTTTAAAAACATTCTATAAAATATTAATAGAATTTCCTTTCTTAGACCTTATTTTAAATATAATTATCACTTTTTAAACGATAAAACTTATATCAACGGAAAATATTTCATTCACAAAAAATATCATACTTAAAAAACCATACTTTTTTTAAAAACAAATACATTTTGATACTATTCTCAATCGACTGTGAGACGCGAGCTCCACTTGAACAATGCAAATGTAAAGAATCTCAAAAGTAAAGAGAGAGAGCTTCCTTTATTAATTAACATGCGAAATATGAATCTCAAAGTAACGAAATGTTGTCCAGCAACATAAGGATTGAAACACCAATGTTCTTGAAAGAACGAAAAAGAGCATTACATAAAATGAGTTCTTAAAATGTCGAGCTGTTTTCGAATAATTCTTCGTTACTGGAGCACGAGCCGTTATCAACAGCCCACACAACCAGGGACGTCTAACGGACGTTCAGAAAAGGATCCACCATATCCAGTGTGTCATGGATATTAAATAGACGTCTATATTGGACGTCCATAAAAGACTGTTGCTGGTGGACCAGTAATAAATGTCCATTAGACGTCAATTTATGGATGTTTATTCGTGAACTTGTAGGGAGCAAAAATAGACATCTACTGAATGTTAGTCTTTGGATCTCTGATGAATATGAGTATGTAGAAGTATGACAGTTTTCCAGTATGACATTTTTATCTGCGAATTAAATATTTTCAGTATCGCATTACAATGTTCTTAATTTCGCATCCAATATTTATAATAATGTATCGCAAGGTAAATTTGTGTATGTAATCTGTATATTTATCTAAATTTAGTAAGTAAGATATTCCCAAGTAGAAAAATAGTTTGGCCATATATTGGCTAATTGTGGCTTTGTCTAGGACCAGTATTGGTGGTCTATATTGGGCCATTCCTGAATGGTCAACGTTTCGTTATATGGGACCAACGAAGGTTGCCAAGATAAGCCCAAGCTTGGCAAATTATAATGGACCTTTATGGGCTACCAAGATAGCATCAAGCTTAACTACAGAAATTGGTTCAATTTAAACAGCCAAGATAGGTCCTATCTTGGAATATAGTTTTGTTTACATTTTAAGTAACTCATAATGACAAATGATTTTACTTTGAATTACTAAATTAAAAGGAAGCTATTTTAAATTATTGCAAGAAATATGAATTTTTTTCATTTAAACCTGTATTGTTGCATCTTCCATGAGTAAAATAATTGTCCTGCTTGAAAATTATTATTTTGCATCCCATTTTGAAAAGTAAACACAAGTGGCACATTGTGTTGAGATTAACATGCTAAATAGTAAGAGAAGTGAAATAAATTTGTTTATCTTAACTGTTCATTTTACGAATATTTGTAACTGTAAGACAGGCAGCAAACCTGGTCATCGTCACCCGGACACGGTGGACGACTACCAGATGTCCACAGGCCATCATCCAACCATCCACGAGCCATCCACGAAATGACATCACATGACCAAATTGAAGCGGAACTTTCTACCAAACGAAGTATTCAGCATGTTTAATTTTTTTCATCCACAACCAAGCGAGACAAGTGTATATTTACTTGATTCGCGCTGTTTATCTAAGAACATGGTATTCAAATTTTCTGTAGAATATGTAGAATTTATCATTGAATATTTTAAAAGCAAGTTAAATTTAATTGGTCAATATGTTTTAGAATTTCATTTTTTTGTTTTATAATATATACTTATATATTTATTCGATTATATATTTTTCAACAGATAACAGGTGCTAGTAAAACCTAAGTGATAATAATTATTTTAATAAAAATTTTAAAAAATCAACTATATAATAAAGACCTCATTTGAATAATTAATAATAATTTCAAAAAACAATAATCTAGTAAAATCTCACAAGATTTTTAGAAACTATTTTCATTTAATTTAAGTCTTCCTCCTTAAAATTGCTTTTTAAAATTAGAAAAATATTTCGAATATATTTAGTATTTAATAAAAATTAACTGAATGAAGCGTTTTTAATTTAAATTGTAATTAAAACACTGCAGAAACTTTATTTTAAAAACTATAGTATAGTTATATTTATTATTACTTTTATGAATGCATTAAATACTTGAACTCTTTAATATAGTAAATAAATTTAGTTGTATTTTTATTTAAATATTATGAAATAGATTCTGAAATAAAATGTAATTATTTTCTTAATTAGGATTTTTAATATAATGCAAATACATAAATATTTGTATTAAAAAATATTTTTATATAAAATGATTTTCCAATTTAGTTATTATTTATAGTTTATGAAAATTCATTTCAAAGAAATATTGTTAACTTTATTTTAAATAAGTTGCCTGGGCAATTTTGGAATAAGTTTTATGTTATTTCAATTTTGTCCTCCCTTTTTTTCCTCTTCCAAATATACTTCAGCAATATTTGCGATTGACATTTAAATCAAAGTATTATATGCAATATTTCTTGGCGTTTTGGGCATGATTATGTTTTCAAATATGAAAATATTAACAAATACGCAATACAATAATAATAAAAGATAAACAGTAAATAAATTTTTATTGGTTAATTTTTGGACTGGCGTTTTTAATGACGTGATTGTTTCGTGTTTGGCTGGTATACCAGACACCAGGGATCCACAAAACAGACACCAATGAAACACCATCCACAAGCAACGCGGTGCACAGGTTTGCTGCCTGCCTAAAAATTATTAAAATGAACAGCTGAAAGTGAAATAAAAACAGTCATAATTAATGAGTCACAAACTCCATGATGTGTAGAGCCAATGTTCTTATATTGTGTAACTAAACATAAAAAAGTAAATAAATGGGCAATTTTTCATGTAATCAATTTTCAATAGGATATAACTTTAGGATATGTTACTAGCCAAATACGAAACTACCATTAGTGATGCCTTAAAGTAATAATTAATGATAATAATAAAAATTATATAACTGATCTATTCATGTATATTTATGCATAGAATACTGAGAAACATGTCATTACAAAAACATTTCATACAGTTTGGAAAGGAATAATTTACACCAGCTTCAAATTTCTGTTGAAAATGTAAAGCAAGCTATCAATATTTGTTTATAATTTTCAACAGAAATAATAATTAAATATTAGTAATAGCTTCAAATATTTGATAATTATTTTGAATATTTCAGAGTAAATTATAGAAGTTTCATAGTGATTTATAATAATACTGAAATTAGTAGCAGTTTGAACACTAACGGCCGTATTCACAGTCAACTTCTACCACTAGGTACGAGCGAAATCCCGGGTCAAAGCTGATACAGTATTCACCATCAACTTCAGGAGGAGTAACCGAGGCGAAAATCTGGCTATACGTTCAAGAACCGTACGTTCCTGTTTAGCAAGTTTAAACTTGACTACGCATGTCCAATTTATATATACGATAAGTGATCATGCGCATTTTTTTCAACTCTTGTGTACATTTTAATATTTACTAATTGCGAAAAAAATTTCAAATGTGTTGTAATTTAACCATAATTATTTTATATACTATTTACCGGGTGAGCCAAAAGTTCGTTACAATTTTAAAAATTCGTAAAAAAAGAAGAAAGTGAGATAAAGAAGTGCAGTTTGCAAGAAAGGGCTCACAAGGTAGTCGGATTTTTTTTAGCAGCAAAAAAGTTTTAGTTAAAAAAAACACCTATAGATGGCACTGACATCGAGAGATTCAGTAGAATTATGCAAATTAATCTTGCGATAAAAGGCCGTGATACTCGAGAATTTCTCATTCGCTTTCAGAATGTTATCATTACCCTATCGAGCGTTGTTGGTGAAGTTGTTCTATTTGAACGGATAGTCAGCAACTATTGCGCTGCGAAAATTTCGCACGACGAAAGGACTGAAGACGAAGAAAGGCCCCATATCGTGTTCTGGAATAGTCAAGCTTGTCAAGAGGTTCGAGGAAACTGGTTCTTTGGAGGATCGGCTACGCAGTGGAAGACCCTCGTTGGCGGAGAGCCGAATTACTGCGGTGGAAACCACAATGAATGATTTAGCGGCGGAATCGTCCATTGGGAGTAGAAGTGCTCGCGAAGCTGGAAGAATATTGGATGTGCCTCAATAATTGACGTATCCTCCACGATATCTACGTATCCTCCACGGGATATTGCATCTCTATCCCTACAAACTGCTGGACGGATGAGGCGTACTTCACACTACACGGGGATGTAAACACCCATAACACTCGTATATGGGCAACATCTAATCCTCGTGAATACACGACGAAATCTTTGCATCCACCCAAGTTGACTGTCTGGTGTGGCTTCACCTCATCTTTCATTGTCGGACCTTTCTTCTTTGAAGAAACGTGTCCCAGATTGGGCTGGAAAACGTGGACAGTAACCGCTAAGCGTTACCTCACTCTTTTGCGTGACAAAGTCGTGCCCGCATTAAATCAAAGAGGTGTGTTATCTGTAATAAACTTTATGCAGGATGGCGCACCACCACATTATGCCAATCCAGTAAAACGATTTCTATTGAGTACCTTTGGTGAAGAGAGGCTGATCAGTCGAGATTGCAAGATCGCATGGCCTTCATGATCACCCGACCTCACTCCGGTCGACTTCTGGTTGTGGGGCTATTTGAAATCACTTGTGTACCGTTCATCTCCTTCAACATTGGCCGAACTCAAAGATTCCATCTGTCGTGAGGTTTTTGCAATTCATTCCGACATATTGCATTCAGCTGTAACGGACGTTGCGAGTCGCCTTAGTTGTGTCGTACAATGTACTGGAGGTCATATTGAACAACTGTTATTATCAGAATAAATGAATGGAGCGTACTGCTGTCCTTTTCATTGTGTTTTGGACAGTCAGCGCCATCTATAGACGACTTTTTTAACCAAAACTTTTTTACTGCAAAAAAAAATCCGACTACATTGTAAGCCCTTTCTTGCAAACCGCACTTCTTTATCTTTCTTCTTTTTTCATGATTTTTTTAAAATTGTAGCGAATTTTTGGCTCACCCGGTATATTATAACCTGCAGCGCTTAGAGTTTCTTGAGAACTAGAACGTTGTAAACATTAGACCTAAAAAGAAACCTTAAAGAGGATGAAATGGAAATCCACAAGTGAAATCTCTTGTCGAAAATCTTAACCAGGCAGATCTGGATATAAGAATATCCCCAAGATTTAGAACCAAACTGTTTTTTTCAAATGGAGATATTCTTCTAGAGGTGTACGGGCAAATCTGTCACCACTTCTCTATAGCTTGTAGTTGGTGACATAGCAGAGGTAAGTCAATTAAGAATTTCAAAAATGTTCTCCAAATTAAACAAAGCTATTGCATTTTTGCTACCGAATTATTCAAATTTTACTGATAGCATTGTCCTCACTCCATTGTCTTCTATTGTTAAGGTGTTTAATAAAAGAAATGTTTAATTTGCAAAAACATTCATGATCCTTTTGGATAAATATATGTAAGTCTAAAAAAGATGTAATAGATAAAACAGTTAATTAAGGGAACAGCATGGGTTTCCATATTTAGTTAAATTATACAAAATAACATGAAAATATGTGGGTGCTTAATTATATTTTAAATTTTGTTACTTATGCATTATCCTGTCAACCATTTCCGTAAAAAAAAAATTTGTCCCCAAATTTTTTAGCTTGTACATTTATATAAACTTCATTTTATAGCTTCATTTTTAATGACTGCAAATTTTAAGTTTATTATTATAACTTGGAAATTTTAATCTAAAATTTTTTCAACTATTTACTTATTGAAGCTATAATTTAACACCTCATTTTACACTCAAATGTTGAAGAATGATTATAACTGGAACTATTTGATAGCACATTTTTATAAAATATAACTATGTATCAGGATAATATGTTAGTACAGTTAATTTATGTTTAATTCTCCCAGAACTTAGTGAAATTAAATAAACTTTTTTTAGCAATTTTTTAAAGATTGAACCATTACATTTCCTTGCAGATCAATGAAAAACTCTTTCACATAGTCCAGTTTCCCTGTGTGATTGGAAGTATTGATTATACATGTATACCAATCCTCTCACCGGAGGGGAATTGATGCTGAAAGGTTTCGTAACAAAAAAGGTATATTTTCAAACTGTGTGCAATCATTGCATCAGCAGACTTATTAGCTATACAAAATGTTTTGTTAAAGTGGCTTGTAAGTACGCATAACAATACTGTTCAAAAGAATGGTATGATTTCTGAAGTGATGCAATGCACTATATATAGCAGGTACCATTCCTTAGGTGACAGTAGCTATCCCTGTAAGCCATATTTACTTCTGTAAATTAGCCCACAATGCAAGAATTAATGTGAATTTTTAATTTTCATGTTGTCAAGAAATAAATTTCAAAAATTTTTCAGGAGTCCTAATGAACTCTTCCGTGATGTGTCTATATATTAACATAATGAATAAATTTTGATTTTAAAGCTTTGTATCTATAATTATGTATAATATTTTTCAATCACATCAATAAATGATATCTTAAAAAATTATTATAAAACACTAGGGTAAAAGATTACATACCCGTACGGGATTGGTGCAATTTTAAATTTTCGCGCCAAGCGCTCTAAAGCTCTGTCGCCAACCTAAATACGTCACTACGCACGATAGCCGTCAACCAATAACGATTGCGTTCCAACTTCAGCTTTCAAATCGCGCGTTTTTCCGAATTCCAAATATTAAAATTTTGAATATTTCATTATAATTAAATATTGTAGAATTTTTAAAATTCTAATAAATAGAAACGAAATTTTTAAAACTTGATTTTTTAATATACCGAGCAATGGCCCCCACCTTAAAAAAACATCAGTGTAGTGCTACCTACTACAGTATCAACCAGGCAATAAAGCTAAATTTCTAACGTTAACAAATTTAACTTTTTGTTTAAACTCGAATTTTAATATAACTAGCAGTTACACTCACATTAAAGAAATTTCTGTACACGGCACATTCCAACACTAACATGCAATACACACAACTTAAACACTCAATGTCTAATGGAAACATTCGTTTTTATAAAAACTTAAGCTTCAAATATGAATAAAATTGTAAGGAAAAACAAAATATCTCGACTAATTTTCATCGCTTTCCGAATCGTTACATTTCGGCGAATATACCGTTTTTTTATCGTATCTAAAAAATCTTCTATTCCGCGAAAACGTAAAATCAATAAATCCTCATCCATACTTATTAATTTTTGCAAGCAACATACAAACTCCAAAAATCCAATATCGAAACTCAATGATTAAAGATTATTCTTTAGTAGTTTCAAGGGTTACATACAAAACGCGCATATCACGCGATCACGTTACCTCATAAAACTAGAGCCCTTTAATTTCCCAGGCCGACGCATGAGATTTCCGCTGTCCAAATCTTGGCGACCGTATGTATCTTTATGTAGAGTTTTGATAATTACATTGAGAAATAAAAGGATTAAGAGCAAAATTTTCAGAATTTTTTTGGTACCAAACATTGGACGTCGGCTATAAGATTATTGTGTGAGTCACTAAATAATGAAAACAACAACATTTAAATGATTAATAGTCAAAACTATTTTATGATGCTTACGGTTTGCTACTTTTCCTTTAAAATTGCCTTTTGTGGCGCAATCTTGGTTTGGTTATTTTGGTAAAGAAACTTACGTGAGTTAAAAAGTAATATCACTATTCTTAAGATAAATAATATATGTTAATAAAACTGGAAAAGAGCTTATTTAAAATGCAATTAAATTTAATATTAACATCTTATTACATGGTATCTTGTTCGAAGTGTTTATCATTTTATTTATATCTAAATTACAGAGTTTGTACACTAGTTTTTTTATATTTTCAAATTTAAAATTTTCTCGCCACCAAACACATTATTTAATAAAAATAAAATGAAATAAATAGCTTACAAAAATGCAGAATTTTAACATTTATTTTTGATTATATTATATGCTAAGTATGCATTACTCTCAAATTATACATCGTATAAATACGAGGGTTACACTGAAATTTTTGAAATACGTGCCGACGAGAATTTATAAAATAAAAATAACGATTTAATTTTAAAATACAAAGTATTTTAACACAGAAGACGGTTTTTTACTAACTTACTTCAACTTGTTTAGCGTAGAATAAATTTTAAACAGAAGAGAAAATGGAGTTGACGCGAGAACATTTTCGCGCTATGATTTTCTACGATTTTAAAGAAGGATTAAATCCAGAAGAATGCGTTCAACGGTTGCAATTAGCAGTTGGTGATGAATCTCCAGCTCGTGCTACTGTATTCAGTTGGTTTAGAGAATTTAGAAGAGGTCGAAATTTTCTTCAGGATGAAGAACACACAGGAAGGGCCCCCGTCGACAGAATCCCGAATAATGTGTCTGCCATGCGAAAAATGTTAATGGAATATAATCGCTGTACCTATCAAATGATACAGAAGGAACTTAAATTGGATCCGCAGCCATACACAAAATCATTCATGAAGAATTACATAGGAAAAAAGTAGTTTGTCGTTGGGTTCCACATAATCTAACTAAGCACCAAAAAAAGAAGCGTGTCAGAATCAGTAAAGAAACTCTTAAATTACTAAATGATGGTGGCCACCGCATCATTTCTAAAATTGTAACAGGTGATGAACCGTACGTACATTTTGTTGACGTTCCAACACGTCAAGAAAGCAAAGTATGGGTCTTTGAAGATGATCCCACGCCGACAATGGTGAAAAAACAACGCGCAATGAAAAAAGTGATGTAGTCCGTTTTATTCAGAAGTACGGGATTGGTCTAGACATCAAGTTGGAAAGACAGAAGACAGTAACAGCGAACTGGTATACCACTAAATATCTTCCAGAAATTTTACAAAAACTGAATGTTAGGGGACTAATGCTTCACAATGACAATGCATCTTCACATACAGCCGGATTAACAATTGAGTTATTTAAACAAAAACAAATTAAAGTGATCGAACATCTACCGTATTCACCTGATCTAGCTATGTGCGACTTTTGGTTATTCTTTAATCTAAGAAAGAACTTATGTGGACATAGTTTGCATTCAGAAGAAGAGATTGATGTAGCTATAAATGCATTTTTTTAAATTTATTCCAAGAAATGAATGGCCTGAGGCATTTAATCTGTGGAAAATTCGTCTACAAAAAAACATTGATGCTGGAGGAGACTACTTTGAACACACCTAAAATTTTGTAAGTATACTTTAAAAACCTAGTTGTATCTCAAAAATTTCAGAGTGACCCTTATATATATTACTTGTTAGTTATGTAATATGTAAAAAAGTTTATTTTTGTTAGTTATTATGTGTATGAAAACTTGTTATATATTATTTACAGTTTAATATAATTTAATAAAAAATAGTTTCTCTATTAGACCTTTTTTTATAACACAATATGTTAGTTTTATAATAGGCTTATATATTGTAAGTATGTATTATTCCTTGTCTCAGCAATATTATACTAATATAATAAGTAAGCAGTATTTTTTTCTATATATATATATATATATATATATATATATATATATATATATATATATATATATATATATATATATATATATATATATATATATATATATATATATATATATATATAAGAAAAATACTATATTATATATATATATATATATATATATATATATATATATATATATATATATATATATATATATATATTTATATATATATATATTATTGTTATGTTGAGATGGTAATGAAACTTTGCTTAAAAAATTCTGACATTTACAATTTCTTGTTATGTGTTAAAATAAAAAATTTTGTCAATGCATAAACAAAATATAAAAATTATTTTCTTAATTAACACTGGCTATTTTCTTAAAAAGCTAGTCATTTAATTATAAACTGTATGTGTTCTACAATATTTTTAGATTTATACATACTGAAATATTTTTATTTTCTATTTGATTACTTAAATGTAGTTTTCCTTATTTGAAGGGATTGCCAAATCCCTTCAAATAAGGAAAATTACATTCAATAAGGAAAACTACAACTTTTGAACATATAACACCGTAAAATTTTACAAAGATATTTTAAAAATGCTTTCCTTATACATTTTCTAAGAAAACTGATCTTTCAATAATGCCAGGTTTTCTTTTTCAAAGTGCTCTGAATTTCGGAATATGTAATGTTTTTCATTTTTGTAGATACCGTATACACTTTTACTTAACATATACTAATTAATATGCTATATTGTATTCCTCACTTCTATAATTATTACATAATTTTTAATTCACCAAACTATTCTTGATTTTGATTTTTTATTTCTGTGCTTTTATCTCATAAAATTTATTTTGAATTGTGAATTTAACACACACACACACAACACACACACGCACACACACACACACACATATACATACATATATATATATATATATATATATATATCAATGACCAAGATACCAAGACCAACAATTCTCCCCTAGGGGGCTTCAAAAAATGACACGCCATCTTCGAAGACTTACCTCAACATTTTTGACACTAGGTGGCGTAAAAAGCATCTCCTGTATATGTGATTGAATCGCTAAATAGTTAAGAAGCGTACAGAGGGTAAAATGCGCCAAGAATGCGATAAAGTGCGCGAGACTGGTTTACCGGTTCCGATTACGTAGGTATGACGTGCTTTTCGTTTTGAATGTGCGTTTTGTATGTAACCCTTGAAACTATTACAGTATATTCTTGAAGCATTGAGTTTCGATATTCGACTTTTGGAATTTTTGTGTTGCTTGCGAAAATTAATAAGTATGGATGAGGATATATTGACTTTACGTTTTCGCGGAGTACATATGGAGAAAGAATCATCAGGAAAACATAATAAATTATTTTTTAGAAGCGATAAAAACTATATATTCGCCAAAAAGTAACGATTCGTAGATCGATAAAGATTAGGTGAGTTATTTTGTATTTAATTACAATTTTATTCATATTTAGAAATTGAAGTTTTTATAAAAAAGAATGCTTACATAAGTAAATGAATGTTTAAGTTGTGTGTATTGCGTTTTTCATGTTAGTGTTAGAATGTGCCGCGTGCATAATTTTCTTTAATTTGGGCGTAACTGCTCGTTATATTAAAATTCGAATTTAAACAATAAATGAAATTTGTTAGCGTTTGAAATTTAGCTTTATTGCCCGGTTGCACTGTAGTAGGTAGGGCTACACTGCTTTTTTTAAGGTGGGTGCCATTGCTGGATATATTAAAAATTTTGTTTCTATTTATTAGAATTTTAAAACTTCTACAGTATTTAGTTATAAGGAAATATTCAAATTCTTAATATTTGGAATTTGGAAAAACGTGCGATTTCAAAGCTGAAGTTCGAACGCGATCGTTATTGGTTGACGGCTATCGTGCGTAGTGACGTAATTTAGGTTGGCGACAGATCTGTAGAGTGCTTGGCGTGAAAATATTAAATCGCGCCCATTCTTTACTGGTCTGTCGTCATTTACCCCAATACAAATGCTAAAATTAAGTAAATCACTTAAGTGACTGATTCACTGATTTAAATAAAACAGGAAAATATAATTATAACTTGGTATTTAAAAAGCTGATATACTCATAATTAAACATATAATTATTACTTTATTGTTAATTTATTCTGCATATTATAATGTATTCTCGATTTAGGATCCAAACTTCCTTGAAAAATGGAGGCGGGCAATTCCTCGGGCTGATGAGCTATTGTCTTCTTCAGATGTTGTGTGTTCCTAGCACTTTAAAGATGAAGACTTAGGTAGCTATAATACACAAAAGTTATCAGATGGAACTGTAAGTTATTTGTGTTGTATAAATTTTTTGAAATGTATAAGACATTTTTTAATGTTTTGTGAATATATGTGCTTAGGTGTGGAAAATGCCAAAAGGAAAACCAAATTTAATGAAAGATGCAATTCCAAGCATCTTCCCAAATTTGCCCAAGTACTTTTCATCAAGCACAAGAAAAAGAAAACTGCCTGCTGTTAGAAATACAGCAAAGAAAATATGTGACAGTTCTCCAACATTAGTAAAAAAATGAGCTAACTTCTGTACATGGTAAGTAATTTGTCATTGTTAAGAAAAATTTATCAGTAATTGAATGCTTAATGAATGGTTTCCAATCAAACTCATTCAGTTCTATAAATATTTTATAGATTATTATTTAAAATGTAATAAATATTTTATAGATTATTTAAAATGTATTGAAATTTACAAAATGAAACTCGGTTGATTACTTTAGTAGGTTATTTTTTAAAAAGCAATTTCATTCAAATTAACTGTTTCATCTCAGCAAATTTGTAATTTGCATTCATAAAAATTGTTAGTATTTAGATTTGTTGCTTTTAGATGAAAGTTTGCTACATACATTTGATCAAAGAATGTCATTTGCTTTTATTTATAATTTATCTAATAAACTAGAATGGTGATATGAAATATATGTAAAAATTTTATTAGAATTTATGTTTTGCATGGTTACTTATTTTATTTACCGACAAGCTTTCTATTTTATTAGGTTTTCTTAAAAGGAATTTTAATTACAATTGGAAACAGTTTCAGGTTAACAGGAATGGAAAGTATATGTAATTTGATTAAAAATGTGGAGAAGTATATTATCTGTGCTGATGCTGGTAACATAAGTAAAATAATTTTCCCATTTATTGAATACAAATAAACATTGTTATGTATTAAAATTACTTATTTTATATTTATAGAGGAAAAAACTACTCAGGATATGTTCCTAGCAATTTTTACATAAAGAAAACTGGTTGTTGTAAAAATTGCTTCCAACAACAACCTAAAATTAGTCCTAGATATGCTTCCAACAGTTTTCTTCTGTTGAAGAAGAGACAATATCTTCATAATGCTTTAAATTTAAAATGTAGGTAAAAAATATAACAGAAATAAATTTATCAAAAAAAATTTTTCCTTAGTATTTTTTAAAATCTTCTAAATATGAATGTATTTTTTCCCCCACTTCATTGTAATTTTCAAGTGCTAAACAATTTATTACCATTTCATTATAAGTTATAAATAATAAATTACTAAAACATTTTGCTTTCTATAAATTGCAAATTGCTTTTTTCTTTTTGTCAAGTTTTTCACATATATAGCTTCTTATGATCATAATTTTATATTATTTGACAGTTGTTTTTTATAAATCGAGAAATTATTCCATAAAGAATTAAGTGTAATATTTATAAGTGATAACTCACTATTCTTTTTTAGGTACATAGTCCACCAAACTGACTGATATTTTCTTATATAGGTTGATAAGTTACAACAAAAGTTTACTAGAGCCAAGAAAGAATGCATGACAATCAAAGAGAGAAAAATTTCTGAGATTGTTTCTGATCTTCTTGAGAATCAACATGAAGCTATTCAAACATGTTTGAAAGCATCACAGTGTAAAGAAAAGGAATGAGGTACTCACATAAGTGGATTTATGAGTGTGTTGTATTGAAAATAAAAAGTACGAAAACATATAATCATTTAAGAAAACACAAATTATTAAAGTTACCTTCACCTAGCACATTATACCAATATTTAAGAAAAATTAAAGGATACTACGGTCTTCAACCTGTTATTTTCAAGTGTTTGGAACAAAAATCAAAAGTAATGGCTGAGATAGACAGGCATGGTAATTATTCATCAATAATTAATATGTAAAAATTATTTAGTTTATTAAATGGAACCTGAAACTTTTGCTTGTAAATTCTATAATTTAGGATCATTGTTAATTGATGAAATGAAGCTATCTATAACACTCACATTTGATAAATCCACCTTAGTGGTTTATCAAATGTGAGATGTCATGGTTTTACAGACCTTGGTAAATATACACCATATAAACATGCATCTGAAAAAGGTGATCATGCCCTGGTGCTCATGTTTCAACCTTTTAAAGCCGAGCTGGCAGCCGAATGGTTAGCGCTCTTGCCTTCGGTTCAACAGTTCGTGGGTTCGAATCCCACCTTGGGCATGGATGTTTGTAGTGGTTTGGAATCCACTTTAAGCCGTAGGTCCCGGTCTAATTAGCCCTCGTGTGCAAAAAATGACCGTTGAGCGACAAACAAACATTAAACAAACATCAACCTTTTAAAGGGAAATGGGTGCAGGCAATTGCTTGTTTTTTAAGTAAAGGTGCTACATCAGGTAATATTTTTTATATGGTTTTTTTTATTCACATTATCAATAGTTTATTTAATGCATGCGTCTATTTTTATTTTGAATACTTTCTACTTATTAAAAATATTACATATCACTCAAAATATAATTTATAGGTTCAATTTTACATCAAACTCTTATTGAAGGAATAATTTTGTTAGAACAGTTTGGATTTTTTGTTGATGTTGTTGTCAGCGATGGTGCATCATGGAACAGAAAAATTTGGGATTGACCTTCAAAATGTTAGCTGTGAGCACATTTATGACCCAAGTAGAAGATTATGGTTTGTTTCAAATTTTCCACATCTAATGAAAACTTTTAGGAATTCCATTGTGAAGAACAAGATAACTCTGGTAAGTTAAATCATTGGCCCATTACGGAATTTATTTGCTTCTTTCTTAAGCACTATTACTATTTTTATTTATTTTCTTTTGAGCCATTTGAAATTATTTTATATAATTATATTTACATAAAATAGTTATAACAAATATGTGAATCATTAATCAAGCAATAAATACAAATGGTATTAATCTTATTTTAACCTTGTGATATTCACTTTAAGCATTTCAATTAGTCCTTACCATAAAATTATTTTCTGTTTACTATATATTTTATAAAGCATCAATTTTTCTATTCATGTTAATATTTCTGTGCTAATGTTTAATACTTTTTCAACTATACTTATTCAAACTGACATCAAATGAAGCTATTAATTCTCTCATTGTCTTAAACATTATTTTAATATTAAACAAAAAATATTTCAGACTCCTGATGGCGTAGTTGATTTAAAGTTTTGGGGTGCTATTCTGTCAGATTCACCTAACAGTTTCAGTTTAAAAGAATGTCTGAAATTAACTGAAGATCATAAAGGGCCAAAGTTTTATCAGAAAATAAATGTTTGAATGGCTTTTCAAGTATTTTACTTAATTTCGAATTGAAACATGATAATGGTATTTTATTTTAAAACACATTTTCATCATTGCAGTTTTTTAGTGCATCTGTTGCTGCTGCTATGACTGTGCATAAAACAAATAACAATAATCTACAGCCTCTAAATAAGCCTACAATAATCTAAAGCCTCTTGAAAATTCAAATGTTGATGGATCAGAATTTCTAAAATCTTTATTAGAATTTGATTTCAATAACACTGAAAATACTAAAAAATTAGAATGGAATGAAAAGATAGATTCTATGATAAAAAATAGTTCCTATTTATTTCAAGCATCAGCAGCACTGTGAAATGATCACAACTACAATTTATTTGATTCAAATGATATGGTTGTAGGTCATTTTTCAGGTTATGTTGCAAGAAAGGCCAGAAAATTTACATCATGTGAATCTTTCAGAGGTAAAGCACCTCTGAAAGATTCACATGATGTAAATTTTCTGAAGTTGATGAAATAGGGGATACACAATGCTCTACAAATTCATTAATTGAGGCCAAAAATAACAGTGGTCTTTTCTAACACCATCCACAAACCTTGTTTTACTCATAAATATATTAGAAAGTGCTGCAATGCAAGTTTTGAGCGCAGAAATGTTAAACATCTTTACTTAAAATGGCATATTTGAGTAAATAGAATCTAAGAAATTACCACTAGTAGGCTGCTTAAATCATTGATATTCTTTAAGTACTTCAATCATAAATTTTTTTTTATTACCATGATGCATTTTATGTGGCAGAGCGAATAAAATTGATGCAGCTAAAGTTAAAACAAAAAATATAGAAAATTATCAAAATTATAATAATTTATTTTTTTGTATTGGTGAGTCGTCGGAAGCTCAGTGTTAGAGCACTAGTTTCCAATTTCTTTATCTTTAATGAAAATTATTACTTTATCTTTGAAAACTTGCGGTCCACTCATCCTCAGAACAATGAGGATCAGAAGTAATTCTTGGTAACATAGGCTGTCTGAGTACAGTGTCAACTTTTTTTCCATTGTCATTACTTTTAAAGCTCTACCTTTATGACACCTTAATCCAGACTTTTTGTACCTAGGTTATATAATAATTTAAAATTATGCTTGCATGGAGATGTGGAATTGTATTTGTATTTTTTCTTTCTTTTTTTTTTTTTTTTTTTTTTTTTTTTTTAACTGGCATTTACTTCGATAAACATTTAATTCTTGTCAAATTGATATTTATAATATTTGTATTTGGAAATAATTATATATGTATACTCATAAGTATGTAATTATTTTCCATGTATTCATAATAATTAATAATTTTTTACAAATTTACTGGGATGTTAGATGGAACATATGCATTAAAAATTTTGAATATTTTATTTTATAATTTGATAACTTTTGTAGTTTGAAGTATTTATATTTTTTTGTGTTGATAAGTGCTAAAAATTTAAAACAATTTCAAATATTTGCATGATTTATTTAAGGAAATGTTTATTATAGTTTTTATTTCTACCATATTTATATCATTTTTAATTTGATCTTGTTAATTTTACTTTAGATTAAATTTTCAAATTATTCCTTTTTTATGCTATTACTCAGTTTTGTGTATAATTATGTACTTTTTTTATATTTAATAAAGTTATTATTTTCTTTTAGCAAAACCCAACTCGTTGTCAAGCAGAAGTAGATACACAATACAAGTGAGTGAAATTTTCACGATATTCATAACTTGATTGACATTGTTGGATGCATTGAACCCTATATCCCATTTAACTGAATACTCTATTTTTCATGAGTTACTATTTTTAAAAAAGTGACTCAGTGAAGTAGGATATTTGGTTTGTAATTCATATTAAATGAAGCAAAGATTTAGTTTAATTTGCACTTTGTTATTGCTTTCTTTTTAAAGAAATGTAAATTTAGATTTTTACTATATCATTATTCAGGAAAAATAAGAAAGCTTAATGTAGTTGATGATTTGTAACTAAATTTAAGTAGTTTGTACCTGTAATTTTAAGAAATGTTATATTTACATAATTATTTAATTACATAACATAGTTATTGGTTATAAGGAATTTGAGAAATATTTAATTTTTAATTGTGTAAAAAATGAATTACAATAAAATGCAAATTCCTAGCAAAATATATTAAAAGCTTTAAGTAGGAATAAAAGAATTTAAAATTAGAAAAAAAATTATATTAAAATTATTTTCTATAAAAATCACTGGAATAATTAAATTGAAATGTAAAAAACTTATATTTGATTCAAATAAGATTAATTTTAATATTATAATTATTTTTATGTATTTAAAAATAATTGAACAGAATTTGATTTCCTATTAAAATATATTGAATTTTAATTAGTTATTCTAAAATAATTAGAAATTCTATTTCTAAAAATAAAATTAATGGTAAAATACATTAAAATAATGTATCTATCAAAATATCTTTCAGCTTTATAAACTACCTATTAAATGGTTAAAATCAGAGAAAATAAAAATAAATAATCAATGGAAAACATGAATAATTAAATATAAATAATATCTATTCAAATAATATTGGAAATAGATACAATGAATTTTGTAAAATAAATATTTCTCTATCCTCAAAAACGAAAGTAAAATTGGTTCTAGTCTGCATAACACCTAACAATAAAATGTCAGATTTTGTATTTCAATTATCTTTTGTTTTACTGTAATCAATGACAGATTAATATACAATATATTTATCATGTAAATTCCACTATTTCACATTATTTTCAGTTTCATATATATATATATATATATTCTATTTTGTGTATATTGAAGTTACTCTTTCTTGTTACGTCATATATCATTCTAAACAAATAACGAAATATTAGTCCTTTTTTGTATTTATTAATATTAGCAGAGATAAATAATATAGTGAATATTTTAAGGTACCCGTACACGTTGAAAACGTCAATTTCGACCAAAAATGATAAATTTATTTTATTCCTTCATAAAATAAGGAATTTAAATAGCTTTCTAAAGCAGGTTTGTTTTTGTCTCTATGTTAATTAGATTCCGAGATATAAAGGATTTCGTAAAGATTAGGAAACCAAAAGTGGACATATTTTTAGTACCTGAAGTGGGCGTTTAAAAGACCAGAATGATGTTAAAAATTAGTTTAAACAGTGTCCAATTTTGAAACATAAATTTAGTAAGCTTTTAAAAGATAAATAAAATAATTACTGTTCCAGAAATCAATCAGAAAATCAAATAAAAAAATTAATCAGCAAATATGAGAATTTCTTATAAGGACACAACACTTTAATCTTTAAATGCGATTTTCTCAGAACTGCCTTTTTTTTACCCTATAATTTGCACACTTCAAAAAGGATAACTCAAAATATTTTTAAAATATCACTATGGAATTTCATGAGCGTGATCTGTATATTGTTTTCTAGGGAATGTACTTAAAGAATTTTAATCACTAAAACATTTCCCAAATTATAGCCTGATATTTGAATAATGGCATAGAAATTTTGGCTAAAATTTCAGTATAAAAATTCAACTGGCTGTAATTTTTTTATTTTTTAAAACAAACTTAAAATTTTCGTACATGCTCTAGATAACAACATATAGATTATTTGGTATTAATATTTTTCAAATATATTTAATAGTTTTTGAAGAAGCATTTTTTTAAGTTTTTAAAAAATGCTTCAAAATTGTATACATATTTAACATTTCTGAAGAATAATATTTGAATATATCAAATTTTAGTAGCTCAATATTAATGTTTTCTAAAATGAAATAAAAAAAATCGTTACAATGTATATATCCAGTGTATATAAAAAAAAATGCTCAGAACGTGTTCGGGTACCTTAAGAGTTTTATTAGATATATTAGACATAAGGCATTTAGTTAAATGAGAAGTTATTTTGCTTGAGTATCTGTTATACATTTTTAAAGTGATTCTGTGAAGTAAGGTATTTGGTTTTGTTATTCATGAAAAATGGAGCAAAGATTAATTTGAATTACAAGCTTTACTTTTTAAAAAATATGTTTGACTTTCTGTACTATTTTGAGTCATCAAAAAAAAAAAAAAAATAAAAGTAGTTTTAATTGAATTATATATGTTTATAATATATGCAAATTTTTATTTCTTCATAATTTTTGAAAAAATAGTGTTTATTGAATTTAATTTATTGCATTACAAACTATTCTTAAGTTACATCTAAAACCATATTTGAAATAATTCCTACATGCAATTTTAAAGGATACTGTATTTTAATGTTTATTTAAACAAGAATAATACAAAGTATTTGTTTGCAAAACTATTTCCTGTAAAAAATTAATGGGTATAAAAATATAGTAAAATAACACATAGCAAGTTTTTTAATAGAAAAATATATATAAAATTTAATTGTATCAGAAAAATTAGTTCATGTTGTGGGAATACGAGTAATAGCAAAGTATATCAAATTTTGTGTGCACTATACAATATATTTATCCAGAGTTATATTAGTGTTAAGAGATATAAAATAAATAATAGGGAGGGTAAAAAATGCGTAATAAATTTTCTAATTCTGTAGTTTTGTCTGTCGAAATGCAGATGATTTCGTCAAGATGTTTACCAATAACGAAAGTAATTCGGTACTATTCTGCATGACATTTTAGCAAGTATTTAATCACGTGAAAATTTGACCAATGAGGCATCACATTTGATTCATGGGTTGATCAACCAGTTGTTCAACTACTACAGCTATCAGGTTAACGGTGAATACCACTTTCTAATTCTTCGGTTCAGGTTTCTACCTTATGGTGTTTGAACTTTCGGTGAACCTCCAGGTCGAGGTTAATGGTGAATATGGGGGTAAAATAGTCTTATTAATTTATTATTCTATACTAAATAGAAATACTATGTGCAATTCAAAGTTCAGTCAATACAAGAAAGGAAATAAACTAAAATTAATGTGACTCACTTAGGAGTTACAAATGTAAGGTACTTTGCACCACATTCTAGAAACAGTTACTCATTAATGCCCAAGATAAATAATGTATTACTGAGAAAATATTGTACTTTGGTTTGGTGAAAAGTTTCTATAAATGTTAAATATAATGTATCTAGATTATATTCACGAATTATATAAAGTGCTAAGCCAGAGTTCATTTAAGGTGACAGTTAAGTAGAACAAAATAAACTCTCTTTTGCATTCTTTAAGTGCTAACTTATATGGGATCCCTACCCTGAGAGAATTCTTCGCGAAAATAATGTATACCGTGATTAAAAATAATGATATAACTAATAACGAAACAGTAATTAGCCTTCCGTCCTATAATGACCTAAGTACCCATAATAGATTGCGTGCTCGCTCATTGCTTAGATCTTGTCCAAAGTTTCCTCACCAACCACCATGAAATAAGCTGTAAATAGAAAAAAAACATTCTCTTTGATAACTACTTCTTTGTATGGAAAAAAGAGACTACTTAAAATATGTACATGTATATGTAAATACATAAAATAAAAAAAGATAAAGATAGATATACTGTATTACAGACCAATTTATACCTTATAAATTTTATAGCGTGTATAAATTCTTGTAAATACCTTTACCTGTTCTTTATGTAAATATTCTTATTTCTCTCAATTTATTCCTTAACTATTTCCTTTATTATTCTATTAGTTTCATTTAATTTAAATATATATTTCTCATAAATAATTAATTAATCAACAATAGCTTCTTAAATTCTGAATTAAATTTTATGAAATAACCATAGTCCCGTCCATTAAAATTTCAAACTCATTTTAAGCCAATCAGATTCAAGCTCACCAACCAAGAACCAGCTATCTAATGAGGGTAGAGGATCGCCAGATCCAGGGACCTCTGAAAACTGCCGGCAATCACATTATATGGGATACTTTATATTATAAAGAAATGCAAAATTACCATTAATCAAATCTTTAATAAATAATTAGTTTTTAAATAACTTATATTAATGTATTTTTAGACAAATTGACAATGAAGCTGCATCAGAAATATTTTACATAATTTAAAAAAGAAATCTTTTACACAATTTAAAGATGCCTTACTACTCCTGATTATTGTTTTCAAATAATTTTAATAAATAGATAACTGTTATAAAATAACGGTTGCGTTAAATAACAAATTTCAAAAATTTATTAAAAGGTTTTTGGCAACATCGCATCGCGTCCATCCCTTCTTCCTCATTTTATAGTAGCATCCAAAATCAGCTGAGAGTAATGGCAGTTTAGTTTTTCTTTCGGAATAGTCATATGTTGTATCGTATAACGATTATGTAAATTATTGGAAGTTTTTTTAATCGCCTTGCAAAGTAATTTGTTTTAATTTAGTAGAAATGATTTATTTTGTTTTTATCATGGTTTTAATCAAATCCATTAATCTCGAAAATACTGTTAGTTTCTGTTTTCATTCAGGTGCCATTTTCATAAATGTTCCAAAAATAAAATGCGGTATTGAAGTTTGTAATCTCACACTAACGAAATTAATTGATTTTATTTCCTTCCGTATTTAATTTTATTTTATAATTAAAGAGTTTTGCTTATTAACCGACTCGAAAGATGGAAAATTAATTTCCACTTAATTTTGGTCCTCCATTATTTTAAACAAGTAATGGATATCTTTTATTGTTTTGTGTCATCCTGAAATTTAAGTAGTGCAGCAAGTATTTTTTTAAAGTCATTTCTATTGAACACACTAACTAGAATATCAACAATTTTATTGTTTGAAAAATTACTGCAATTTCCGTTTTTAGATAAATTTAAAATGTCATTCATGAAAAATTAAATCATTTATGTAATTAAAATTATTGCATGATAAAAATCATATTGTGACTAAAATTATTGCTATAATTTCGCTGACGTATTTAATAATTTAAGTGTATAGAGCTATCTAGAAAATTTTTCTGAATTCTTTAACTGATTACATCTTATTAATCAATTTATCTAATTAATTTATTTTATTATTTAGTTGAAAAATGTTGCATTTTTTAAAATATATAAAATATTTGTATTCGTCTACATCATTTTTATGGCTATAATCATTTTCATATATTAAAAAACAAGTATGTATCTTCTGATATTTTATAGCTTAATGTTTTCTTGATAAGTGTGAATTTGCATTTACAGACTTATGTATAAATCATAATAAATTCTGATTTTTAAATATGCTAAAAATTTTGCTGCAAAATTCATACATTTGATTCTTTAATATAGTTTTAAACTATTCCCATAATCAATTCATAAGTTTTTGAATCTTATCAAAATCTTTATTGGAAAATTAATTTATTAATAAAATTATTATTAAAAATATATTAAGAATTTAGCTGTTATTTATAATTACCTAAATTAGTTAATTGTTCTACTTGTTGATTATAATTTTTAAGTCAAGTCTTCATATGCAAAAACAAACATTTTAACATTTTTCTTTACAAGATTAAGTACCCAGATACTCTCATTTCAATCATAAATATTTATTATTTTATGCTAATTGTCATATATATATATATACACACAATATGAGTGTAAAATGTTGATTGAAAGGGCATAGGACACATGGTTCTCTGATACACATTCATAGAATGTTTGCCCTAACATTTGATACAAAGAAAATTGTAATGTTTATATTTAATCAACAAAAATTTCATGCTTTATTTTTCATAAAAATGAATTATCCCTATCCTATGTATTCAAAAGGATTTTGAATTATAAGGTTACAGTTACTATGTTTATATAATTATGCCTATTATGATAAAAAATATTTATAACTTTGGTGAGTGTACAAGTTTAATATAAAAAATTAATTTGATATTTCTTACATTCATTATTTTTTTGTGAAAATAATTAAAGTAAACCAAATGTATATTTTATATGTGTTAACATGTTTTTAACTTATTTTTAAAGTCATACCGAGTATTCATAAAACTTGTTTAGTATAATTTTTTCAGATATGTTTTTTTGCAATGAACTACTGATTCAAATAAAATTTTCATAGTTTTTATTATTATTGGAGTGCATTGCAAACATATGGTAGACATATCAATAACTATTGTATGCCTTAATCTTACTATTAAATGAAGATATGATTTTTTTTTATTGTTAGGTTATAACTATCTCTAAATGTAATTAAGATTTGTTTTATTATATATTAAAATCGCTATATTTTTAAATATATGACAACTTTAATATATTTTATAAAAAATGTTTTCATTTATCAGATTTTATAAACAAACATTATTTATGTTTCTGAAAATTTTAATGAAAAAGCTGTTATATTTCTAAAAATATATTGGTTAATATTTCTTATAAAATAGTAGATTAAAGTGTTTATATTTTCTGAAAATAATTAAATTTGTTGTAAGATGAAATTAAAATATTTTACTTAGTTTTAACATTTCTTCTTATAAATAAAATATTTAATACATTTAAATTTCATCATATCAAGAAAAAAATACTTAATAAAAATATTAACATATACTAAATTAAATTTAATACAAAATAAATTTTAAAATTCAGCATTTTAATGAGTTATACTTAGTACATTATATTTTTTAAAATATGTTAAAGATAAAAAGTATAAAATTAACTATATATGTCAAAATGAAAAGTATACTGTCTATAATTCAGATATAATTGTAATAAAAAATTAAAATAAGATAGCATATACATAAGATGTTAAGTTTAATTAAATTTTAAACAAGCTTTTTACTGAATTAAAAAATTTTTAACTGGCAGAAATACGATATTACTTTTCAGATCAAAATAAGTGATCATTGAAGCCACCAGAACAGCAGTTTTAAATCAAAAATAGTAGGCTGAAAGCATCAAATCTTATTACTCATATAGTTATCTAATAACATTTTCTGGAAGTATTACTCTTAAATTTTTGGAATTTTCCAAGCCAGTTAGCTAAGAACTCTTTAGAGATAAATTACAGTGACCAAGATTTGGACAGTGAGAAGCCATATATTAGACTGGGTGATTAATGGGCTTTATGTATATTTGTAAATTAGTATATGTGTATATAAGTATACACACATATACATGTATGCATATGTACATATATATGTCACTGTAAAAGTGATTAATTAGGTGATCATTCATAATCATCACTAAATATTTGATACATGTGATAAATAATTTAATATTTATCTCATTTGCTAGTTTAAAAAATCTTCTTATAATGGCTGTTATAAATTTATTGTGTAAAAGTTTGTTCTTAAAAATTTAAATAACATGATGACACACATATAATAATTTAAGAATAACAATAACTCTTTTATACTCTACTTTTAGTAGTCAACTTAAAAATAAATATAATTGATTATAGCTTAAGTTATATGTTATAAAAGATAGTGAGAAAAATATAAAATGATTAAAATTACTGAAAAATACAGCCCAGCTTGTCATTTTAGTAAATACTTTATTTTTATTCAAGTAAAAAAATTTGAGTTAAATAATTAGTATTTATAGGTAATTTGTATATTTTTTGTCAAATAAAAGTCATGAATAATGAATCCAATTTAGACTATTAGAACTTATATAAAACATAGTTCCTTGTCAAAAAGAAACCCATATTAAGAAAAAAGGTACTTACTTATAGTCAAATGAAAGTTTATAAAACTATATTATTAGACTATTAATGACAATAAGAATTAGTTTTCTAGATTTTTTTTATTTGCACTTTTCAAGTTTGCAGTCTCCTTTGCAAATACATGGTTTATATACCTGTCTTCCAAAAAGAGATTCTTTTCTAATAAATTCTCCAAGTGATATTGCTAGATCTGGAATATCTTCAAGCAAAATAAATTTTTCTTTTCAAATTGTGATTTTGTTTCTATTATACTACTGTGAAAGCTTTCCTTGTTTTGCTTGTAAAAGATGACTCTTTATTTTTAACTTCTAATATCATTGCTAATAAATTTCGTTGATCATGTCTTGCTCTGTCTCTTTTGGTACTCATAGTTTTATAGTGCCACCAATACTATTAGAAGAAATTTTAAGATTCAAAACTTTTAACATCATTTTATCCTATGATTTTAAACTTTAACAGTTATTCTCTGTTTACTTGTTTTTGCCTAGTAAAAATCTCTTTCTGCTTAAAATAGATGACTTCATAATTCTTGTTCTGAATCATGAAATTATTTCCAAATGAGCAGTTTTTTTACAATTGATCATTATTTTTCACATTAGAATAATCTTTTTTTTTGCCATTGATTTTATCATTAGTATTAACTGTTTTTATTAAAGTCTGAAGTTCTTCCATTCTAAGATATTTGATAGTCATTTAGGAAAGGAAATGTTTTCAGACCTACTTTTAAAGGTATCCCGAACATTGCTTCTTAAGAAATACATTAGACCTTCATGAAATTCGCTTCTGGTTCTTCATTAGTTGTAAAAAAAGCTATCCTTCAGATCATTTAATATTTTTATTGTTTACCAACTAAGAAATTAAGCATATTTTCGAAATTCTAGTTTGTACGCTTGACCAAACCTTGAGTCTGGCTATGACTGGGTATTCCATGCTCGATTTTCAATTCTAGCTTCATTGCACAAGCATCTTCCACGACTTAGTTCTGAACTTGCAACCCTTGTCATTTTAAAGTATGCCTGGGGCTCTAAATATAGTAAAAATATCATTTGAATGATGTACAACTTCTGAATGTTCACTCTTTAGATAATGCAACTATACAAATTTTATCAGTTTATGTTGATAAAGAAATATAACTTTGAAATCAGTATCTAACTAATTGTTATTGCATGTTAGTTAAATTGATCTGGCATCTTGAGTTCATCTCTTTGAAGACCATTGGTATAATAAGTCCTATTTTAGGTATCTTTGACTTCTTTTGACAACTTCAAATTAGTTTAAGTAAATCATTGGTTTGGTAGTAACATTTTTAAAGTTTTTAGCATTTGATTTTTTTTAATGTAGTTTATTGATAAATGTGCTTCATAAATTGTGGTAAAAAGTTCTTCAAAGTACATATAATCTTACATTAGAATTATTTTTATTTTCAGGAAAGGTTTGTCAGCATTGTCTATATTCATTGTATCACATCTTTTTATTCTTTAGTAATTTTAATTTTTATTATTAGCTTTAATTAACAAGTTGTATCTTTCTTTAGTGTACATTTTTATATTTAATTACTTGCGATTAAAACACTCATTCATATCCTCCATTATATTCAATATTTTATTTAAAAAAACAACACAGTGAAAAAAATATCCTGCATAAATCTATTGGTTATTGTTAGTTGCACATGGTTTCAGTATGCCTGTCATGTGCATCTGACATAAACAAAGTTAACCTATAACAGTCTTAAAACCCACATGGCTTAGTAGCGATATGTCTCATGATAAGAGTTCTGTAGCTCTGCAAACTGAATAAAGTTTAGAAAAAGTATGGACTTATATTAAGTTTCTCATAATGAGTTGGGGATTTTATACTAATGGGCTAAATGATACAATTAAATGATCATTTAATTGTATCATTTAGCAGTTTAAAAATCTCTTTATCATAATGGTATTTAATATAAATATTTTTGTATGTGAAACATGTCATGTACATTTTAGTGTACCATCATTTAATAAATTATTTTTAAACTTTAGACTTGAAGCTGTCATCCTACATTTTTAGGAATGAAATGTCTGATCAATGCAACAGTAAAGCAACTGTTATAAAGAGGACCATTAAGCAAGAGCCAGGTCTTACCATGAAGGAAGAACCTCAGTTTGTGGAAACAATGAACCAAGAACCGAATTTTATTTACCCTATAAAAGAAGAACCTCATTTTGATGAAACTATGAATGAAGAATTGCATAATGTTACACCAGTAATAGAAGAACCACCTAGTGATTATAAGTTACGGGTATGTTATTAAACACACACACATAATAAAGCTTATTCACTTATAGAATAAAGTTTTGTTAAATCGAAATATATAATAATAATCCAAAATATTTGGTTGAAACAATCTCAAAAGTATGGATATTAAACATACAAAACAAACAATATTACTTGTTAGGAGTAAAACGTCAAAATTGTATGTTAAGAAAATGTACAACTTTTTTTTAAATCTGTTTAGTTATGTATATAATGATTGAGTTTTTAGCTAAATGGTTGGCACTTTAGTATCAAGTTCAGTAACTCCTGTTTTCAACTTCCTTATCATGTGGAGATGTTTATTGAGATTCAAAATTCAATTTAAGTTTCTCGTAACTGAATTAGTTTTCATGTATAAGAAGCAACTGTATTAGATATGTTGAACTTTAATAACACTAAACTATGATATTATATACGTAACTGATTTTTTCTTAACTCTTTATTCAAAGCTAATTGCAATGTTTCTTTTAGTTTATCTTTCATGCATTTGTGCATATTTATATGCTTATATTCATACAAATTCAAATGATTTATACCAAATTAGTATTTCAAAATTACTTTGAATGTTTCTCATTATTTAACATAATCAAAGTCGAAAACCTGTGCAAAATGTTTTTATAAGTTTTGTTTTAAATGCATTTTTAACTTCCTGAGGTATTACTGAAATTCAGCTTAGAAATCTTTAAGTTTTGCTAATTTCATTTAGTGTAGTAAACTGGTTGTAATGTAGAACTGGTAGTTGAATGATCAGCACTATAGTCTTAGTTCACAAGTTTGAATCTCATTTATGTTTACATTGGATCTGTATAGTGTTTCAAAATCCATTTTAAACTGTAAGTGTATATCCAAAGCCAACATGTACATACAGAAAATTATCATTGATATACAAACAGCTTTATTAATTAATCAGTGTTGTAAATACAACAAGATTAAATTTCCGTAATTAAGTACATTTTATGCTCTAAGTTATTTATAGTGAGTTAATAATATAAACTTAACAACAAATATGCAATTTTTATTTGGTGATCGAATTTAGATTAAACTATTTTCTTCTTATGAAAAGTATTTCTATCTTAATTTCAGTTTATTCCTCCAAAAGATCAGCCACATGCATCATATCGTTCACCCTATTCATATCCACAGTATCGTCTTAATCGCCCATACTCTTCATTGAAAAAGTCAAGAGATACAGACTCACCAATAGGTAAATCAACTGGTGTTAATTATAAAAATTATTGTGCTGATAATTAAGGAGTTTATATAATCAATGAATAAATTAATTTTTTATAAAACTAGTCTGAAAATGTAATTTTTAAACATCGATATTGTCATTTTATATGAATGTTTTTATATTGTGTGCTTCACCAAGAAACACTATTACTAGAAGTACTAAATATACAAAATGTATGCCTTATCATAATATTACTCTTTGTATCAAAATAATGGCTCACAA
Organism: Latrodectus elegans; assembly: GCA_030067965.1. Taxonomy (NCBI): domain Eukaryota; kingdom Metazoa; phylum Arthropoda; class Arachnida; order Araneae; family Theridiidae; genus Latrodectus; species Latrodectus elegans. The sequence goes on from CM057809.1 coordinate 32,996,540, forward strand.
TAATTTTTGTAAGTAAAAGTGTAACATAGAACACCTTTGAAATTTTTCTTTTATTTTGCTGCCATCTTCAATTATCCATGTGTATTCAATACTTTTAATTTATATATCAATACTGTACAAAATAAAATTACAGTATTAAAAATTTGCTTTGTAAAAACTTCATAACAACCAATATTCTCTTAAGTTGAATGATTGCATACTAAGCAATCTGAATTCTGCAGTAGTTATCCTTTGCAGTGGGCTTGGTTTTTAAGGTTTAAATATTTTTAGGATATATATCATGAAGAAAAGACTGGTTCTTGGTTAAATAAATCTGCTGCATTGCATTTACCCGGAAACGATAGAAAGCATTTGCAAGATGCTGTGACATGAATGTTCCTTATTTTTTACAAAAAGAGTTACTAAAATTTTCTAAAATAAAATGTTACCTATTTCCCTACAATTTTGATTGGATTTAACAATTATCATTACACACCAACCACCATTAAGTGCTTTTTGTTTACCTTTCAAACAATCTCTTGGCACATAATACAGTTAGGCCTGAATGTCATTATATTGCTATTAGATATACAAGCTATTTTTTTACATTAAAATGTTTTCATTGTTTAATTAATGGCAAAACATGTTTGGTTAGTCCCATGAGTATTCCTCAATGTGTTTATTCAAACTTTGGATGTTCTTCATACATTTTATAGTCTTCAACATTTGCTGCGGGAAATTGGATTTCTACTTTTTTATAATATTTGCTAGTAGTGTTCTCAGATTCATGCTAAACATCTGTCCTTTTTCAATCTGGAGTGAACAAAATATGAAAAGCTTTCAATTTAAGAGTGGGACTACTGATATGCGTTTTTCTTGCTCATAAGATCTACTCCATTGTTCATCACTCATAAAATCTATTATGTTCAAGACTTATTCTTAGTGCAGCATGTCCGATTTTGGACCTAGCATCATAAAATCCAACCAGCTCTTCCTTTTAGGTTCCACTTAAGATAATATTCTTAGTGCAGCATGTCCGATTTTGGACCTAGCATCATAAAATCCAACCAGCTCTTCCTTTTAGGTTCCACTTAAGATAAGGATTAAAATCTGATCCTGATTTAAGTTAATCTAAAAATTGCTGCTATTTCATGTGTTTATTTCTTGGACTTTAATCAATTCTTTAACCCAATATAAATTATGGTATCACATTTTAATGGTACCATAATATTGTATTTTTTGTTGTATAATATCTTATTGTTTTGTTCTTGCATCAGCTTTTCTTGTAACTTCTATTTTTTATACTAATTTTTAGGCATTATATGAATCCAATTTTACTGCACATGGAAAGTTATTTTTAAAACAAATTGCTTTATTTTTGTTTTTGTTATTCAAAAATAATTATTCTATCTAATAATTCAATAAAAGAAATTTTATTTCTTTTTTTTACCCTGTTCATTGATTTATAAACTTCTTAGTCCAAAGTATGCATTATAAGTATTGTTGCTTTAGTACTGCTTTTATTATTTTATCATTTAAGCTAAAAATTAAAATAAAAGATTCTTTCTGATATATCTATATGTAAGAAGTGTATGTATATATATATATATATATATATATATATATATATATATATATATATATATATATTGAAGTTAAAGAAGACTATAACTTATGATGAATTTATGTTTATTTTTTTTTATTGATTTCTGTATTTATTTAATTATTTACTAAGAACTTTTCATTTTTAGACTGTTTTTATGTAAAAAAGTAAAGTAACTGAATTTTATTCATTATAATATCACATAAAAACTCTTTTTTTCATTAGGATTCACAGGATTTGATTCATCAGGATTCACTAAGATGAACTTAATTCGCCTCTAGAGCAATTAAATGTAAGCTATAAAAGCAAGCTTAATCTTCCTCTTTCTGGCTCATTCACTCATTTATTGATAAATTATTTTAGTGAAAAGAGAACTTTTTTGTGGAGTAAAATTCTTTTATCACAAATGATAAACTAGAAAAAATTATAGAGGACCTAAAAAAAATAGTATACCTAATTCAAAGTCATTTATTTCAAAAATCCCTTTTGTCTTTTAATTAAAGGGAGTTTATTTTGTAATATGAAAAAATAATTGGCTTGCCAATTTGTAAATAATTTTTTAAAATTTATTGAGTCTTTGTGTGAGTGCTTAAAATATGAGGCCAAATATGTAATTATGCCTCATATAGAAGTATATTGGATGATTAAGAATTGCAAAAAATCTGATTACATAAAAAAGATGTCTCAAGTTGTACAGAGAGAAATATAAAAAAATAGTGAAAAATTATGCATTTTAATATCAATAAGTTCATGAAAATTGATAATTTGAATTCTGATGTAAAACAATACTGTAATTTCCGGAAGAGTACCTATCTTTAATAAGTTCAAAAATTGGATTTTTAAAATCACAGCTCTTTCACTGATGCAGTTTTTATATCCAATTTTACAATTGAAAATATCAATTACATTAGAATTCAAGTGTGCTGAAATTATATCAAGAATAGAAGATTGTGAAACAAAAGAATATAGGGAAGACCTGTTGATTATAATTTAGATCAAAATTTACTGAAAGGAAATTTTCTATGATTGTATTAAATCAAATTTTGAAGGATTGAAATAATATATTCTAGGTAATTTTATGAATAGAAGTAAAATTTTTTAATTTTCTTTTTTTATTCAATTTATTTTTCCAATATTTTTATACATTGGTGTGGTAACTAGGTGTGAAAGAACAGTCCCGATATAGTCCTTGTGTATCGTAATAGGTAAATAAACAGGACATAGTCCTCCAAGTTGAGGGTTGGGCGTGAGGATAACAACTACATCATGTAAGAAAAACCTGTTGTCCTGTTAACTGTATGATGCTGAATATCGATAATAACTTAATTGTTGGAACTTTAACTTTTTTGTTTTGGTGGCACAGTTTTGTTCAAAAAAAAAGTGTGAACCATAAGTAGCTCTAACTAAGTTTAAGTTGGAAAAATAGTGATAGTAAAGTTTATGTTTGAAGCTCTGTTTAATGAAATGTGTGAATATAAAGGACTTAGTATAGTTGCATTTTAAAGTAACAATATTCCTCTCTAGATTTTATAACTGAATCTGCAAGGATACTGAATTGAGATCCTACATACTTTAATGCCGTCCATGTCTTGGATATAAAAGCTTTGGAGAGAGAAATGAAGAAAAGGATTAAGACAATCATTCGCAGTATGTGCAAATAATGCTGAAACAGCTTTGGATGAAGAAGATACTTTATTTCATTTGAAATTTTTTTTTTTTTTTTTTTTTTTTTCTGAAAACAGTTACTGGATAAAGTTTCTCAATTGGAGACAGTGCAAGAGATTATTTCTGAATCTCTTTTAGAAAATGAAAGAAAGGAGATACAATATGAAGATGATTTTTTAAAAGCTTGATGAAACTTGAATAAAAAAAATTAATGATTCTGCTGCATTAAAAGTTGACTGAACAGGAGAAAAATATAAATTTAGGTTACCCTGTTTGGAATTAAAAAGATTTTCAGGTGAGCTAAAAGATTACTTAGCCTTTTGGTCACAATTTTCTAAAATCCATAATGATGACAGTATTTCTAATGAAGATAAATTTTAGTATTTATACTAGAAAGTGTGCTGCCCTAATCAATAGCAGCTAGACTGGTAAAGAGTTATCCAACCACTGGGGAAAATTATCCCAAAGTTATTCTACAACTGAAAGAAAGATTTGGTTGTAAATATCTACTTGTTGCAATTTATTTTTGAGACCTGGTTATGAAAAATCCAACCTGTAAAGGAAAGGTTGATTTATCTTAATTGTATGATTTACTCAAAAGCAAGCTGATAGCTCTAGATAGTTAGAAAAGAATGAAAGAAAAATTTGCCACTTTCTTGGAACACCTTGTAAAGTCCTGCTTGCCTTAACATGTATTGTGAGCTTGGGAAAGAAGCCATAATATTGATGAATCATCCCATTGTAAGGAAATAGAAGGAAGCTTTTACTCACTGGAGCGATTAATGAATTTTCTAAGAGTGGAAGTGCAATGTGAAGGAATGTTTCACACTCAATCAAGGATCAGAGCAACAAAAAAGAAATTATCAGATCGTAATATTGATGCACCTTCTTTGGCGACAAATGCTGTTTTTGTTAATGCAGGTAAGAAAGAGGGGCCAGTCAAAGTTAAGTGTATATTTTGTTTAAAAACAAATCATGCTAGTTTTGAATGTTTTTAAGCCCATAAAATTTCTTTAAATGATAGAAAGTATACTCTCATTAAAAAAATGAATTTGTTTTAAATAAAAGCATTCAGAAATATTTTGGCTTAGTAAAATAATAAAGTGCAGTTTTTGTGGTGATAAATTTCATCACATTTTGTTATGCCCTAAAAAAGAGCCGAGCATTATAGAAAATAAGGAATCTGATAATATTGCATTGTAATACTCTTTCTAATCAGTCAGAAGAAACGAATGTATATTTGCAAACAGTTACACTTAAAATTTGTAATGCCGATAAGCTGGTTTTGCACTGCCTTCTAGTTAGTGGTAGTAAAAATTCATAAATCATTACAAGGACAGATGAAAAATTGTAGTTACAATTGATATCAAAACAAACCATGCGTCATGGTTTGTTTGGGGGGGGGGTGACAGCTCCCAAGAAACATTCTCTCTATCAAATACAAATGAATAGCTTAAAAGATTTTTCTTGTGATGTACAAGTTCTTTCCAAAAACAAAATGCTCTAGTTTTGCCTGAAGTTAAAAATAAATCAGTAATAGCAGAACTGAAAGAAAAATTTATAGAGGTGCCTGATATTTACTCGTCTTATTATGATATCGATCTGTTATTCTGAGCAAATGGTATAGGGCTATTCTTAACAGCTCTAAACATTGTACTTGAATGTGGTTTAATGGCTGTTGAAACAAAGCTAGAATATATTTTTATGGGTAAAATTAAAGAAGGAATTAAGGGAAAAAATAGCAATGTGTCTGTCTCTTATAAATGAAAAGCAGCTATCAAAATCAGCAGTTAGTATGTTGTCAGGACAGTTGTCTATTTTAATGTAAAAGAAATGTGGGATCTGGAAACTACTAGTATTAGAGATCCACTTGAAAATCTCAAAGGAAAACTATTATGTGGAAGCAATTGAGCATTTTGACTATAGTTTAAAGGTGCTTCCAGATGGTAGATATGTACTATGTTTACCATTGAAACTGAGAACAAATTACCTGGTAATAAAAATTTAACATTGAAGTGACATAAGCGACTGTGTCAAGGAGTTACTGAGAAGAATTGTATTAATGAGTATGTTTAAAGAATAGAAAAAATTGAGAATCATTGAAAAGGTCCCAGATGATGAAATTGAGACTGATGGTTATTATATGTCACATAAATCCGTCTTTACTCCTTCTAAAACAACAAAGGTACATCCAGTATTTCATGGATCAGCTAAGGAGGGGAGTAAACCTTCTCTTAATGATTGCCTTCATACCGGTCCAAACTTAATTGCATTGCTAACCGAAATCTTAGATTTTGCATGTTTCCCATTAGTATATCAGAAGATATTCAGAAAGCCTTTTTTAAACTAAGCATAATCCCAACACATAGGAATTTTTAAAGAATTTTCCACCCTCATAGAAGTAAAGAAATAATTTATCATCATTGTCAGGTAGTGTTTGCTCAAACCCATTTCTTTCAAAAGCCTCTATTAAGCATTTGTTAAAAAATTTTTTTCCTTATTATAGGGACTTTGTAACTAATTTTCTAAATCACAGGAAATTATGCAAAGAGGATGTTTTAATTTGAGGGGACAGGAAAACAATGTTAAAGAAGGCATTACAAAATATGAAGGTGATATAAATGTGTTAGGAGTTGTATGGAATTTAGAGAGATAATATTAAGTGTTTCATAAATAAGGAACTGATAGAAAAAAATTAACAAAACAAACTGTGTTATTTATTATTTATATAACACAGTTCGTTTTATTAATCTTTGATCCAATAGGCACATTTTAGCAGGGATTGCATTGCAACCTAAGGTCTGGTTGCAAGAAACCTGGAAAATGAAGCTTCTTGAAATGATCCCTTACCTATAGGTCTGGATAACAAGTTTAATAAATGGTTCAATGATACTTCATTATTAGTGGCCTTAGAAATTTCCAGGTATTGTCAAGCTGATTCTACATCACATTTTCGTACATGCTTCCAAAATTGCTTATGCTGTTTGTGTTTTTTTTAGATCTAAGACACCATTTGGAATTAAATTGCATCTACTTAGACCTAGAGTCTAGAATTGCACCTACCAAATCTGTGTCGACACCAAAGAGCTGTTGACTCATTGTTTAGGAGCCAGACTGGCTAAATCAATTGAAAAAGCATTGGATATACCTGATTTAACCATTACCTTTTAGACGAATTTGATGGTTGCTTCATATTGGATTAAATATTATAGAGAATGGTCAGTTTTTATTGCAAATAGATTAAGGCAAATAAGAGAAATTACTTTGTCTGAAAAGTGGAGACACATTCCAGGTAACATGAACTCGGCAAATAAACTTTATGGCTGCTTTCTAAAATATCTGTTGGATTCCAGATGATTTAATGGCCTGATTTGGTTACTTGAGGACAATAGTAATTAGCTAGCAACTGATATAAATTGTTCAGTAAAAAAAGTTGATGCTGAAAGGAGAAAAGTTAAATCATGCAACCTTAACGTAAACAGTGATGAAAATCCTTGATATTTGCATAAATTTCAAAATTATCCTTCATGTTATCAGTTTATCAGTTTGGTTAAAAAAATCATGTTATCAATTTGGTTCCATGGAGTAAGAGGCTTCTTGATAATTGTTGTAAATGTCCTGAAAACAGAGTTTCGAGAAATCTTTCTTGTTCTGAAATTGAAAATGCTGAAAAAGTTCTCATCTATACTATACAAAATTCTTTCCTGAATCAAATTGCATTCCAATAGTTACTGTGTTTAGGGATGATGAGGGATTGCTACATGCTTAAACTAGAATCACTGAGCGTAAAGATGATCCTTGTTTTTTATCATCTCTTCTCCTTCCAGAAAACTAACTTAACTGTTAGGTTAATAGAATATTTGCATAATAAAAATTGCCTTGCCATTACTTAGATATTTCCTTCAATTATGAAAAACGTTTTGGATTTTGAAAAGGGGGGAAAAACTATTAGAAATATCGTTAAAAAATGTGTGAGAGGCTGAAAATCTAGTGCTAAACCAGCTGTAACTGAGCCAGTGGCTCTGCCTTCCATTCAAGTTGGGAATACTAATGTATTTGAGGTATTAGGTATTGATCTGGCCAAACCCTTCTTTCTTTGGTGGAAAGGATTGAATAGTTTTATATACATGTGCAGTCTTCTGAGCAGTACACTTAGAGCTCATAACTTCATTGGCAACAGCGAACTTTTTTTCTTTTATTTAGATGCTTCATTGCATGAAGAGAAAGACCTGAGACAGTTTATACAGACAATGGTACTAACTTAAAGGGTGCAGTCGCTGAATTCAAATATCTGGATTGGAATAAAATAAAACTTGAAACAGAAATTAGTGAGCTTGGTGGGAAAGGATTATTATAGAAATTAAAGTGAACATTAGGAAATGCAATTTTGTCGTATGAAGAGTTGCTTACCGTTTTATGTGATTGAGTCTATTATTAACTCCTGCCCATTGACTTACATTTCAGAGGATTCCAAAGATTTAATGATGATTACACCTATAATGTTTTTGATGAGTAACTCTTCTTTTGATGTCACTGACTTAAATTTGATTGGTTTTGCTAAATTTCAAAAACGAGTGAGATTTCAATTAAAACTTCTGAAAGATCTAAGGAGTAGATTTCGGAAAGAATATTTAGGTTTATTAGTTAAACATTAAACAACATCCTGCTCTTCCACTGTTGGAGAAATTGTGGTTATAGAGAAATAATCCTAATAAGAAGTGTAGTTTATATTTAGCTAAAGTATTAGAACTAGAAAAGTTCATACTTTGAGACTTGAATGTGATGATTTACTAATAATTCATCCTCTGCAGAGAATATTCCCTTTAGAAATACAATCTGCAGAGATTCCTGTGGTAGCTGCTATCCCTTCTGATGAGACAGGAATGTTTATTTCCTCTAATGTGCCAATTGATCCAGTTCATGTTCCTGAGGCTAACTACATGATTCCTAGTCCTTCTGCTGATACCATCAGGACTTCAAAGTGTAGATGAAAACTGAAACCACCAAAGCGACTAAACTTATTGAATGTGACTTATTTTTTAGTAGAGAAACACTCATAAAATGTGGGTAGGATATTAGATCCTCTTAAATGTATGCAGCTAAATATTGCAAATAACTTTGTTTATTTTTGGAACTTTCCATTTTGGCAACAAAGTTTTGTTGCTCAAAACAAGAGTGTAAACTAAAAGTAGCTGTTTAAGTTTGATGTATATAGTATAGTATAGTTTAAGTTTAAAGCTCTGTTTAGTGAAATGTGTGACTATAAAGGACTTTTTGTTTCATCTTAACATGATAATATTCCGCTATAGTTTTTATAATTGAATCTGCAAGGATACTGAAAGGAGATCTTACAAACCTATTGTTCAGAAATCCCAGGAAGCAAACACCGGATGGATCTCATCCAAACGATGTGGACTGAAAAAGGCGCTGAACATTGGAATACATGGAATATACGAACTCTATATAAAAGTGGAGCATTGAAAAATCTGATGGAGGAAGTGGACAGATATAGAATAGATATTTTGGCTATGCAAGAGATGAGAAACTGGGCAGGAGAAATGGCAGTGTGTATTACAGCTGCCAAGGTGATTAGCACCATTTTGATACAGGATTTGTCGTGAATAAAAGAGCAAGAGATTGTCATAGATTTTGAGCCAGTAAATGAAAGAATTTTTGAAATTAGAGTAAAGGCCAACTTTCATAACTTGAGCATCATCTGTGTGCATATGCCATTAGAGAATAAGGAGAAACTAAAGAAAGCTTTTTATGAAAAACTGGAGGAAACGTACAAGTTTTCACAAAATAACATAAGATGGTGAATGGGGACTTGAATGCAAAAATTGGTAGAGTTGAAAATGCATTTAGTTATATAGGAAAACACAGCCTACATCACAAGTTCAATGACAATGGAAATAGTCTTTTGCATTTTGTAGTCAGAGTAGAAATGATAATAGGAAGCACATGTTTTGATCACAAGGACTTATATATACATGGCATTCACCTAGTGGAAATACACTAAACTAAATTGATCATGTTTTAATAGACAAAAGTAACTTACTTAATGTAAAGAAGACGAAAGGAAAGATTTTTAAGCACTTCTATCAGAGGAAAGACCAAAAGGAAAAAGCAATTGACACAGATGCTTTGAAGACACCAAACATAATGAATGTATATAAAAATAAAAGACAAACTGTAGGCAACAGTGGATGAGAGTGGTGATGTACATAGTTGGGGGAAAAACTCAAAACCATAATACATGCCGCTAGGGAAATTATGCCAGCAAGGAAAAAAGAAACCAAGAGATTGGTTTGATGAGTGTAAAGTAATTAAAAGAAAAATTGAGCATACAAGCAGATTTTGCGAAAGCATGCCAGAAATGCAGAGGACGAATATAGAGAAATCAGAAGCCAGCGGAAAGATTATTCAAACAGAAGAAAAGAAAGCAATGGGAGGAAATCTATGAAGAAATTGTGCAACTTAAAAAGCAAAAGGAAGCAAGAAAATTCTACTCTGTAATGAACCACGCAGGAAGAGAATTTTATCTCAGAACGCATGTGTCATGAAGAAAATGGAGAAATCATTAATGATAATACTGAAATACTCAAGTGATATATAGAAAAAGTTTCAAAATTGCTCTGGAAGGTAAAGATACCTTAAAGGAAAGCATGGAAGATATAAGCATGACCTCTCAAGATGAAGAACTGAGCCACCTTCCATAGATGAAGTTGAAAGAGCTATAATTAAATAACAGTTCAGCTGGACAGGATGGTATCAAAGCCATGTTCCTGAACATAAATAATCCTAAACTCATCAAGGAAATATATGCCATTATCACTGGCGTCTGGACTGTAGAAAAAAGTTCTATTGACTGGGAAGATGGCTCCATTTGTCCAATATACAATAAAGGTTACAAGCTAAAATGTAAGAATTATTGAGGAATTACTCTCCTAAATACATCATACAAGATATTCTCAAACATCATGGTAGAACAACTCTTGTCACCTACACTAACACTGTAATTGGCAAATACCAGTGTGGATTTCAAAAAGACAGATCAAATACACTGTATTAGACAGATACTTGAGAAGACCAGAGATTATAACATTGATACATATCATCTTTTCAGTGACTTTAGAGCAGCATACAATAGTATTAATAGAGAAAAATTGTATCAAGCAATGTTGGAGTTGGGAATCCCCCAAAAATGGTTTATCTCATAAAAATGACACTCAACAGATTAAAATGTAAAATTGAGATTGCAGTTACAAGATGCCTTCTATACTGAAAAGGGACTGAAACAAGGAGACTATCACTCATGTCATTTGTTTATTATAGTCTTTGAGAAGGCAATTATAGACTGGTATACAAACTAGTTAGACAATTTTTGTTACATCTGTACAACTGCTAGCCTTTGCAGATATTGATATCATGGAAAGAATTAAAGTGGCTTCAATGGAAGTCTTCTGTGCACTGGAAACAGCAGCAAAAAACATAGGATTAATAGTAAATGAAAAAAAAAAACAAATTCATGGCGGTAACAAACAGAATCTCAAATCTATAACCACTGAAAATTCATGAATACAAGTTTGAGCAAGTAACTCAGTTTAAATACCTTGGCACTATTGAAAATTTTTGGAGCAATTAGATAAAATGGTATATGGAGAATACAATATAACCACAAACACCAATTGCTATACAGAGAGCCCAACATAGTCACAGTTTTCAAGGCTTCCCAAATAAGGTGGCTAGGACATATCTATCAGTATGATGATAAAAACCTTATTAGAAAAGTAACTTTCCAAACATCAGAGGGAAAGAGAATGATAGGAAGACCAAGAACCAACCAGAAGGATAGATAGAGTGGAGAAATGATTATTGAACTTGGGAGTAAACCATTGGAAGAATTTGCCATCTAGATGGAAGAAGCTGACAGTGACAGCCATGGCCTGTAAGCAGCTGCAGAACTTATGAAGAAAAAAAGTTTTATAACATTGTCAGTATTATATATACTAACTTATAGTGAATTAAAATACATTATTAAATTCTTATATAATTAAGATTGTTTCCCCAATTTTTTATTTTGTACCTGATATGACATGTATTATAAATCAAAATTTTTATGAGTGGTCATGTGGATGCCACTTGGAATTTAACTCATTGTGACATATGGTTAATACAGCATCTCTATAGAGATTTAAATATTTTTCTTACATGAAGCATTTATGCTAATGTGGCATTTCTTCCAGGAATTCTGTTGCCGAGCTGGTAGCTGAATGGTTAGCGCTCTTGCCTTCAGTTCGTGGGTTCAAATCCCACCTTGGGCATAGATGTTTATATTGGTTCTGAATCCACTTTAAGCCGTAGGTTCTGGTCTAATTAGCCCTCGTGTGAAAAAAATGACTATTGAGCAACAAACAAACCAGGAATTCTGTTAGTATTCGATTATATTGCCAGAATTTCTGTTAGTATGCAAGTAATTCTAATGCAAAAATATTTGTAATAATGCAAGAAAAAGGCAAAGAAAAAAAAAAAAAAAAACAGAGATACTGAATTATCATATGAAGAAAAACAAGATTTACCTAAGTCAATTTTATTATGCCATAATTATTTTATTTAGTTAATGAATCTAATTCTGATTAAGTTTCAGTGAATTTCATTAATATCTGTTGATGCTGAAATTTATTATCAGTATCTGTTAATTTTTATTTTTGGCTGGGGCTTTTAGCTTTTGCATTTTACTAAAAATTCAATGTTTCTGCATTATTTGTAAAGTATTATTGCTGTCGGATAGATTTTTCTTTATTATTTATTTATTTATTTTGAAAATTGCAGTTAGTATTCTGCTTTTGATCTTCACTATATTTCTTCATAATTCTTATGAACAATAAAACTTAAATATAACTTCACTATATTTAAGTTTTATTGTTCATAAGAATTATTGAAAATGTTAATCTACTTTTTTATTATTAAGCTTGTATAAGGCAAATGAAATAACATTGATTCTTTTATCAATTCCTTATATTTTCCTTTTCTAAGTCAGAATTCGACTATAGTTCATATACATTATATTACATTAGATCTGGGGCACTCATTATTTGAAGAAAAGCTTTTATGATTGGTTAATTTGATGAAAAATCTAAGTTATTTAAGATTAATTTCTAATATCTGTGTGTAAAGAATCTGTCTTTTAATTTTCTCTATATCATGACCCTCTTATTTTATATTTGTATTGTACATACATCATACATTAATTTATAATCGTATGCATTTTAATTTATACATGAAACATTATTGTGTTTATTTTTGGTAATGTATTTTACTTTTTAGTGTAAATAAATTGCATGTTAATTTTAAATTGATTAATCTGCTTTTTAAATCATTATTGGAAAGCTGTATCAGTGACAGTTTTATAATATCTTGCCATTACAAATTTAATTACTCCTTCTCTTTATAAGTAGTTTGGCATTTAAAAAAGTTACAAAGTGTCTGTAATTTTAATGCATAATAGTTTATTTTCAGTTTTTTTGTTTTGTTTTGCTGTGCCTTTGTGAAAAGTTTGAGGGATATTTTACCATTAAAATTTTAACTGTCATTTTGAAACTTATAAATAATTTGAAAATATATATATTACATGTGTATATTCACTTATACACTCAATTTAAGTAATTTATATTAATTAGTAATAAAAAATATTTCATCACAAATTCATCATAAGTTAAAGAATTATATAGAATTTAATAATTTGTTTATTTCATTGGCTACAGAAATATTTTTAAAGCCAACTAATAAGCTACTTTTAAACTTACAGCTGAAGATTTATCAATGCCACGTAAAAATGGACCAAGTACTCAGGATTTTCCATATGATTACAGTCTCAAACGTGCTTCACAAGGACCCATTGATAACCAAATTCATCAAAAATTGACAAATAGACACAGAGCATACCCAAATCTGAGTTATTATGCTAGATCTTCTCCCTATATTCCTAGCAGTCCACATGCTTTCCAAAATGAATCAATCAATGAAAATGTTTGTCAATATAGATCTGATAACCAGCATTTTTATCAAAATAAATCTTGTGACCGTAATCGCCAAAATAGATCTGGTATGCAACACACTTATGATTTCCAAAACAATCCACATAAATATCAAATAAGATCAGAGAGCCCACAGAATTATCAAAGTAGACCAAACACCCCACCTGTATATCAAAATATGCAAAACAGCCCTCCTATTTACCGAGGTAGACACTGCAGTCCAGGTAGTTATAGATATAGGGAATGCACCCCATCGCCTGTTCATCGAAACAGGCAGAATAGCCCTCTTTTATACCATCAAAGGCAGAATAGCCCACCTGTTTATCGTAATAGACAAAGCAGCCCTTCATATCGTCAAACTAGACTTAGCAGTCCTCCATATTTAGAGGATATACGAAGTAGTTCTCCTTTTTATCAGCACACACAGGTCAGTCAAGCGGCTCATGGCCGTAGAAGCCCACAAAATTTTCAGAGAAGAGGTAATAATTCATACTATCAAAATACTCCCTGCAGTCCACAGGATTATCAAAGTAGAACCTCTAATCCCCAAAGTTTTGAAAATAAAGTTAAGAGTGAACAAATGTATCAAAATAAGCATTTCAACCAAAATAGCTATCAAAATACATCTGACAGTCATCAAACTTGTCGTAATAGTTTTACCAATCCACAAATATACCAAAATAACTCTCCTTATCAGTCTTTGCAGAATAAACCAACCAATTTGCCACATGCTTATAACAAACCAACCACAAATGATTATTTGCAAAGCAGAGTCAACAGTCAACCACATTACCCATATAGATCCTCTATCAACCAATCTCATTATCCATATATATCTACAATCAATCCTTTTCAAAATAGATCTTTCAATCAACCTTATCAAAACAGATCTGCAGCAAATCAGATACCTTCTCATAGATCTTCTGCCAATCAACATCCCTTACAAAATCAATATAATACCAATGAAAATCTTTCACGAATTAGAGCCACCATTAATCGGCAGCCTTCACAAAATAGATCTACATTGAATCAACAATCTTCTCAAAACAGACCAACCATGACTCAGCAACCATCTCATAACAGATATACTGCAAATCATCAGCCTTCACAAAGCACCTCTACTTCAAATCAATATCAGAATAGAACCTCAAATCGGCAACCATCTCAAAATGGAACTTCCAGTCAACAATCATCTGAAAGGACAAGCTGTCAGGAAGCTGCAGAGGAAAGACCCGAAAGTCCTAATATATTGCCAAGCAAAGAAACTGTACTGAAGCTTTTTACTGAAACTGTAGCTGAATGTCGAAGACAGACTAGAGAAACTGATAGATTGATGGGCACAAGTGTAAGTAAAATTTGTTATTCGTTAAATGTCAATTTTTTTAACATGTGTAGTATTTTTTGCAAATTTGTATGCTTGTCTAAAATTCTAATTTTTTATGAATTTGAATGAAAGATAATGTTTAAAAATCTATTTTATTTGATTTTCTAAAATAGTGTAAATTAAAAAAATTTAAGTATTAGTGTAAGAAGAGACATAAGAGAAAAAAAGGTTCTATAATGTTGGACAATATTTTGATTGATCTTGTAATTTTGTAAAATCTTTTTGAATGACTTTAGAATCCCAGATGGGTCTTATCTTGCAGCACAATCTCTTTCTAGATGACTCTGTCTCCAGTGTTATTCTTCCAATTTGTTATCAATTTATACCGTCTTGGAAACTTTATGAAACTGAGATTGTGAAATAATCTTTTGTAGGATACCTAGCCATATAGGTATAGATGAAAACAATAAAACAAATGAAGCGGCAAAAAATACATATCCGTACTTACAACAAGGTGTACCTCTGTCAGATATAAAAAAATTTATCCATTCCCAATGGTAGGAGCTATGGAATTTACAAGCTAGGAGCAAATTACATTCCATCATTAAATATAATACCTACCATTATCACTTTTACCACAATGTACATATGATGTAAAACTCACTTTTTGCATATCAGGCGTACTCGTTTTATTCAGAAGCACTTATTTTTATGTAAGCCTAAGCCCTACTGTTCTACTTGTAACGAATCGTACACAGTTCAACATATTTTAATTGACTATTCTGATTTTAATCACTATCAAATTGCATGTTTTAATTCTACTTCTTTAACGTTACAAGAGCTCATTGGGGAAACTCCTCACCGTAACTTCTTCGTATTTTTATGCTCTATTAAATTCCTACTTGTTTAAAGTCATTTTACTTTTACCATTATTTATTTAATAAGATCTCAGCAATACTTTTTGAATGTTATATGCTTGGCACAGTTTGTCCTAGAAAAGACCTTGTGCCATTTAAACTTCACACAATCAATCCAACTGGTTATCTTCAAACATTTTTGGTCATTTAATATATCATCTAGTCATATTCTTTTTGGTCTTCCCCTTTATCTGTTGCACATTGACTTCCTGTATAAGAATTTTGCCAGTCTATTATCAATTTGTTTCTGGGTGTTGCCTATTCAAGATGATGTTGATTTATAAAATCTACTGTATTTTAAACTGTTTTTGAAAGCATTTAAAAAGCCCTTTCTATTAAATTCTTCTGTCATCAATATTTCTTTTTAATGTTACTGAAATTTTCTGTGAAATTTAATATTGTGCAATAATCATGTATAATAAAACTTATAAATGTGAAAAATACCCTTTTTCTATAAAAAATATTTTAGTACAAATTTTAAAATTTTTTTTAATTAGTTTATTGTGACCTTTTATGTTAATAAATATATTTATTTGAAACATTGATTAATAGAATTGGTAAATAAAATTTTACAGTATTTATCCTTTGTATAATTTGTTAACTTATGTATTATTTTAAATCATATTTAGAATCATATTAAATATTATTTAGAATCATATTTTAAAATTATCCTCATTTAAGTGACATACATTATTTTTGCTAAGCTGGAGAACATAATAGTTATCACTTTGACTTTCGATTTTATAGCCATGGGTTTGAATTTGACTTTGGATTTTCATGTTTGTGGTGGTTCAGAATCAATTTTAAACTGTAACCCCCTTTCTAATTAGCTTTCATATGTAAGAAATGTTTCAGTGACAAACATATCAAACCAAACCTAGTTATTATTTTGGACTTCAAGATTTATGTTTAATTTCTCATAATTAAAATCAAATTTATGTTACCCACTTGAATTAATATACAATCATAATTATTTTGTTTATTAAATATTCATGTTATTATGGAAATAAATTTTATAAAGTAAATATTAAAATTTAAGCCTACTTACCTACAACAAATTTGAGAATAGATTGTAACCTATTAATTATTTGCATGTTTGAGAAAATATAACTAAAAAATGAAAGTATTATATTTTAGATTTTTTAGAGTTATAGTGACAGCTTCATGAAGCAATGATCTTGTAAATGTGTTGCAATGTAATTTTAAGGGTTTATAATATTTTGTCTTGATGCCTTAAATTGCAATTAAAACTCCACAGTAGCTTGAAGTAAGTAGTATCTGGTGATTGGTAGTCAACTTACCACTCTGATTGTGGTTAGGTTCTCTTTTGAGTGAGGTTGCTAAATTTTGGCAGGAGTAAAATTCTCTGAAAATTGGCTTTTGTTTTGTTATTAAATTTGTGTTAGTGATTAAATAAAATGTACTGTCCAGCAAAAGGAGTTGTTAATTTTCTCAACCATTCTACACATCACATAGTTTAAAAAAGTACAAGTAAATATGTTCATAAATTTTAATATACATGAAGGTATCTTTAAAACATTCATTGAAAACTGTCCTCTGAAATGTATTAAATTTTAATGATGACACATTTACTGTCAGTGCTTACATGTATGATTTCTAAACTTTCAAATATAAATACTGTGACAATATTTGTAAAATAATGCAATGTTTTAGTTTAGTCAAGTTAAAAATCATAGAACTTGAAGTGAACCATGAATTAATGTACTCATTGTATTAGTCTTAATGTTAAGTTATTGTTCTTCATCTACTAATATTGCAAAAAATTTTGTAAAAAGTTAATAAATTGTGCTCCAGTTTACTTGATGAGCATTCCAGGAATGAAATCTAATTCCACTGCAATGATTAAAATAATTTCCTTCAAAAAACCAATGCACTGAAGAGAAGCATTTAGAAATAGGACAATATATGAAAATGGAATGATCTCAATTCTTAATGTATTTTGTCAGAAACAGATATAGGTTGAATGTATGGTGTAGTCCAATGTCTTGCAGTTAATGACATTGACATGAAAGTTCAAATTTTTCCCCTGTTCAATCATCGCAGTAATTTTTCAGTATTTTGCAAAATTGGATTTGATATTTTTTGCTGCCTGTGAATTTTTAAAGATGCTTTTGAGAAATTTCATGGGAATGCTATGAATCCTTTAAAAATGTGCTTTTGTATCACATTAAAGGTGAATGAATAAATATGTGAAACAATCTGTAATACATTTATTAAATCATTAATAATTGTCTGTAATGTATGTTTGAATCATTATTAAATTGTAAATAAAAGGAGTAATCACTTTTAATAATTATTTTCTAATAATTACTTTATTTCTTATGTGTAAATAGTTTTAATCTGTTTGCTGATTAAAAAACAGATTTAAATTATTTTGTCTTTCCTAATTTTTATTTTAAATATTTAATATATAAACTTTAAAATAATTTTAAAAAAACAATTGCAGACTTTTTCTGATGTGGAATGGATGTCTTTAACTTTGGAAAACAACTATGGAGCTCCACCAATTAATGGTAACTATTTTTCTTGAAAATAGTAAAATTTTATGTCTATGTGGATTTTATGTTTTGAAAGTAATTTACTTGTGTTAGTAGCTATTTTTTTTTATAATTTCAATATTTTAAACCTAATCTTAAAACTTCAAACTAAAAATGTATTACCCTGATTAATTTATTAATGATACAATGTTGATTTTGAAGAATTGCAGCATTTTCAGAATAACTCATTTTTTAATATTAAGTATTTACTAATACCATTCCTTCATACTCATATCATAGCATCCAAAAGATATCAGATTTAACTCTCATACTTGGTTTTACTCCTATCCAAATAATTCTTTATATTTAATGGTATTTAAAATGTATTAATCTAATTATCAGATTTTATTTGTTTAACTGTAATCTTGGTATTTATTTCAGATTAAAAAATTTTTTAATTAAATAACTTAATTGTTTTAAAGTTTTCATTCTGGATTTCAATAAAATAACATAAGTTTATAAAAAGTAATACTACTATTTCTCATTACCTCAAAAATTCATTTCTCAAATGAAATACTTGGTCCTGATTGTACCAAGCTTTTGATGGACTTCAATTCTGTGATAGTATAAACTTTATAAATCCAGCATATACTTGATGAACAAATATTCCTCTTGTGTTCTGTATGATTTTTTAATATTAGACTGGTCAATCCAATTTGGAAATGTTGTGAAAGTTCTGACCTGTTGAAATTGTCACTGTCAACTTGATAATTCATCAAATATTTCCCCTATGAAGGTTTACTTTAAGTGAACATGGACATCATAATCATGAGGTATCTAGTGAACTGTCTTTTTCATTTCTTCTTCATTGGTTGGATTTTTAAAGGTTGAGGACTCCCAGTGGCATAGCGTGAGAGAAACAAGTAGGCTATTGTCCTAGCCAACATAAAAATGTCAGTAACAGAAATGATTACATTGTGTTTTACATGAAATATTTTATGTAGTTTAATTTCTTCTATCATTTTAATTTTGAATAAATCTTTCTTTATATTTTCATTTTGCAAGACAATGAAACTGAACTATTGACCTAATGACCTTGAGGGTGGATAATTAATGCAAAATGTGTTCATTTCATAGTGGTAAACTTTCAAAATGATCCTTGGCCAAAAGTGTGAAAGTACTAAATATTTATTTTTTTATTTTCATTTACTATAGCGAAAAATCATCACAGAATATCATAATCTTTTAAAGTTTTAAGAAATCATTATTAAGATATCTGTAAAAGATGTATGAACAATAAATAAAGGAACTATGTAAAAAATCTTTAAATATATACATCCAAAATTGTAGTATATATAAAGAATTTTTTGCAAACAATTATTGCAAAAAACAATCAGAAAGAAGATATTGAATTATTTACAAAGGTGTATTTATTTACAATTTTCTGAAATGAATTAAACCTTAATTCTTTAAAGAGTCCTAATTTTTTTATTAGTTATAGCTTGTATCTTGTATTATAAGTGTCCTTCAGAATTTTTATGTGCAATGCTAATGAAACGAAAGTAAACCCAAATTTAAAAAATAAATAAATAAAACGTTTTTAAGAAATACAATATAATAAAAGAAAACATAATGAAAATTTTTCTGTTTTCAATTTCATTTTTAGTCATTGTTTTTTAACTATAAAGTTAAAATCTTTGTATATGGCTTTCTGTTCCAATGGATTACTTGTAAAATTTAATTCTTTCTACAAAAATAATGACAATAGTTTAGATAAGTGATTTTCACTTTTTGTCACGGCACACTTTTAATGATTTCAAAATTTAGCGGTACACAAAGAAAAATATAAGTTTAAAAGTTTTTTTATTTACCTATACTGTGTTAAATAGCTTATGAGAATTTTGAATGCAAACTAGAGTATATGGTGTAAGTTTGACACCAAGTGATTTCTCGCCAAATCTAACGTCCTTTGTTTTGATTGCAATGTTGACAATTTGGGATTTTGTTTTGATTGCAATGTTGACAATTTGGGATTTTGTTTTGATTATAGTGTTGCCAGATTTGGTTTTTCTCATGTTTTACATTTTTAAGTCATATGCATGATTTTTTTCAATTGGCAACTTTTACTTTCAATTCAAACTCTTTTTTACTTTTGCTCTTTTTCGTTGTCGCCAGCGTCCAAACATTGTGAACTGTTTTTTTTTCCAATTTCTTTTTATTTATTATTTATCTTTTTTATTTTATTTATTTATTATATAATTTTCTTACATATTTTTTTTAATTTTTATTATATTTTTCTTTTATACTTTCGACATTGTGAACTGTTCTTTTTTTTTTCCAATTTCCATTTGTTTATTATCTTTCTCTTATATATTTTTAATTTATTATTATATTTTTCTTATATATATTTCCATAATATCACAGAACATATTTGACACTGAACTTGACGTTATATCAAGTCCATTATTATTATTTACTTATCTCTTTTACCAGTTTTGAAGAGAATGCAAACCCGACAAAAAAAAGCTCTTATTCATTTTCCAGTAATACTTTTTTGATTTTTTTACTATTATGTGATTTAAAATTTTATAAAAATGCATATTTTTTTTAATTTGGGGAAAATTTCCACATTAAAAAACTTGTGTTTAACTTTTCAATGAAAAAAGTCACCTTTGGGGGATGATATCAAACTAGTTACCTTTTCTAAAACTTGGTGGCATATTTTAAAAACTTGACAGCACATAAAAGAACAGTAGCACAGTGATGAAAATCACTGATCTAGAGGTTTCCTTTGTTTTCTGTTATTAAATAAGAGTATGGCTTATATGAATTCATTTTGACTGCATGATTTTATCAAAGTTAAAGATGAAGTTATTTCATAAATAGAAAATATAATTTTTGCTTATGAAAATATTATAACATAATATTTTCTAATATATTTTCTTAAGTAACAAATGTCATTTAAATTTAATAAACGACGACGATATTATAAAGTACTATTTTTTTCTTCAAATACTATATGGAATTCACCGTGTGGGAACCCTAATGGTGACCATGTGGTAACCAAGGGGTTAAGAATAGTCCCACTGCATCCCAATGCATGTCGTAAGAGGCTACTGGAATGGGGTTGGGTGCAGAGCTGACACCCCTACCCTGTAAAAAATCTCCTGTTATGAAATCCGAAGAAAGACATACCCGGCTAACTAAAGGAAACGAACTTAGGACTCTGCGTTTTGATACATGGAATGTTCGTATGTTGTACTATAATAAAGGATTACAGTTTTTAATGGAAGAATTCGATGGGTATAGCATCAACTTACTCGCTATACAAGAAATGAGATGGGTATGCGAAGCAATCATCGAGAAAAAAGACCACACAGTGTACTACAGTTTTGAAAAAAAGAAACATATTTTTGGAACAGGATTTCTCATGAGTAAAAGGATGAAACACCTTGTGACTGACTTTGTCCCAAAATCCTCTCGATTGTGTAAAATCTGACTTAGAGGAAAATTTTTCAACTGCAGTGTAATCAATGCTCATGCACCGACAGTAGAAAAGGACGAAGAAGAGAAAGATTGATTTTATGAAGATCTCGGTGCCCTCGATAGAAGTTGTCCAAAACATGACATCAAGATCATCTTGGCATATTTATGAACGCCAACATCGGAAAGGAGGAAGTATTCTAGCCAACAATCGGAAAGCACAGCCTGCACGAGATTTCCAATGATAATGGATAGCGCCTGATTTATTTTCTGCCGAAAATGGTACTATACCCTATCCAGCACCACATTCAATCACAAAAGAATACATAAGGAGACCTAGCATTTTCCTGACGGAGAGAAGCGAAATCAAATTGACTATATATTTATTGATGTATCGGATATCGAAGATGTTCGAACCTTTCGAGGTGCAAACATCGATTCTTACTATTTTCTTGTTATCACCAAACTAAAAGCTAAAACTCAAATGCTCGTAATCTGAAAGGATAATAAGCTAAATGAGTTAATTGCAAAAAACTGAAAGATGAGACCATCAAAAAGCCTCCTATCAACTTTAAGTGAAATATTTTGACTATCAAACTTAGCTGAAATGGATAACATAGAAACTAAATGAAGCACACTGAAGGATGCCATCATTAACACAGCGCATGCCATATTAGGCACCATAGAAAGAAAAAATATAATGACTGGTTTGACCATGAGTGCATGCTAGTATCGCAAGCAAAAATGGCTGCATACAAAAACATTCTTCAAAAAAGAAACTCAAAAGATCAGCTGAAGAATAAAAGAGAGCAAGACGAGAAGAGAAGAAAGTACACTGGGCCAAAAAGAGACTTTTCTATGAAAACTGCTTCAAAGATGTTGAACATTTATGAAGCTTTAACGAAAGCAAGCTTTCTTTCAAGAAATAAGTTAAATCTGTGCAAATTTTTACACTTGCTGATGACATTTCTATAGTCGCCCGAACTGCAGGAGCACTTAAACAAGCCTTCTTGTCCTTCGAGCATGAGGCAAATAAAATGCATTTGTTTATCAACCACCCTAAAACCAAGTACATGACAACTGCTGGCTTTAATGGAAATTTTCTTGAAATTGAAGACTATAAATTCCAAGCAGTTAAGTTTTACCTATTTGGGTTCTGAATTGAACACCAATAATTACGTAATGCTGGAAATATGTAATGGAATAGCTGCTGGCAATAGATGTTTTTATAGTATATGTAAATATTTAAAGTCTAGTTTTATCAGTAGGAAAACGAAATTTTTACTATACAAAACCTTGAAAGACCTTTAATAATATGATGGTAAAACATAGTCGATGATTGAATATGACAAAAAAATTTTGGCCGTGTCAAAAACACTTGGCATATTGGAAAGTACTCCGAATCATCCTAGGAGGTGTAAAGCATGGAAATTTGTAGAGAAGAACAAATTCAGAACTTTACACACTTTTCAAAGAACCTGACATTATAAAATTCATTTCAATTCAAAGACTAAAATGGACAGGACACTTAATAAGAATGGAAGAGGACCGAAGCAATGAGAAAGATATTTGATGCTAAACCATCTGGAACTCGGAAAAGAGGAAGACAAAAGATCCGGTGAATCGTCAGCCTTTAAACAGATTTAAAAAATCTTAAGGTCAAGAACTGGAGGAGCCAAGCATGGAATAGGGCAGCATGGAAATCTATTCTGTGGAAGGCCATAGCCAACCCCTGGCTGATGCGCTAATGAAGAAGACTACATGGAATATAGAGTCATAAACTAATCAAAAATGATTTATCAATAAAGAAATTTTTAAATTACTCATTAGTTCAATACTTATTTAAATAATTCGATGATCTTTTTTGTTTACTGCAATGTATTATCTGTGGTATCATTGATATTTTTTGTTTATTAATATTAATAATTGGTATTCTCATTTTTCCATCAAGTATAGTAAATAAATTTTAAATGTTTTTATTCATTTTTTAAATCACTAAATTGATTCACTTGATTTATTAAAAGTTTGTGTTTCTAAAATCTTTGTTCCCAAATATTCCACCAATAAATTTATTTCAATTATCAAAATAAAAATTGGCATTTAATATATAAGAATTTTCAATTTTTTGTTATATTATTGACTTTACTTTTCTAAAATGGAATAAGCAATAAATGCCATGACCTCATTTAGGGAATTATGAATGGAATTCCTAATTCATGAACTTCACTGCTGCTGAATCTGAATTTCATAACCTATTGATGATTTAAACATATCAAATAATTGTTTTTAATTTAGTTGTCTTTTGTGAAAGTTTTAAATAGGATATTTTTGTTACAGTAACAAAGTTTTTCAGACTGCAACACATTTTCTTCCACTATGTTTGTCTAAAATAAGAGATTATTTTTTAATTAATCTATAATTTGAATATTTAGGAGCAAAAAATTCTATCATTTATTCATTCTTTGATGATAAACTTCGATTTGAGTTTTTTTAAGTGTTTTTATTATCTTTTGTATAAAATTATTTAAAAAAGTTGTTTTGAAGCATTTTCTTATGTCTTTTATTAATTTCCATGTTTATGAATGTTTAGATATTTTAACGGGCAGAAGGCGTAGCTCAGAAGTAAACTACTCAAGAAGTTTTGGAGATGATGATATTCGTGCCATTCAAAGAGTATGTAAAAATTTCTTTTCCCCTTTCTTGATATTTGTATTTCTCAAAATGCTTATTTCTATGAATAGTTAACGAAATTTTAGTTATTGTGAATACTTTACAAAATTTAATTTATTGCGAATAGTTCGGGAAATTTAATAATTTTGAATCTCATTGAAATTGTGAAATGTTACAATAAGTTTATCCTAGAAAAAAACAAAGGCACTATTTTAACTTGTCTTTTCTAGTATATACCACATCAATATCAGATGAAACTTTGTATTCAAGTATGTGGATTCAATTCCTATCTTGCCAAGTTGGCATCTGAATGGTTAGCACTCTTGCCTTTGGTTCAACTCATGAGTTTGAATCCCACCTTGAACAAGATGTTTGTAGTGGTTCAGAATTCACTTCAAACGATAAGTCTTGGTCTAATTAGCCCTTGTGCAATAAATGACTGAGTGACAAATGAAACTAAACCAATCAATTCCCACCTTTGGCGTTATGATTTTTAGTGGTTTAGAATTCACATTAAACTGTATTCTATGTTCAATTATGGCTTATTTTTAAAAACTGACCTTAGAATGACAAAAAGTTAAGTATTTATAAAAAATAATTTCCATATTTTGTAATGTTTAATATATTTTATTTTTACATCATAAACCTTTGAGCTTTTTCAACTTTACTAATTTCTATTTAAAATATTTCATCAATTATAATACATGTATAGTGTTATCTTTATTATCAAGATTGTAACAATAGTATATGGTTGAATCTCAAATTAATTTAACACTTTATTTAACGGAAATAATACTTCCATTTTAAACTTTTTCGATGAAAACTGAATTCAAAAAAATATCAACAGAACACAGCAATCACTACTGTTTCAACATAAATTAAAAATGTCTTAATTGCATATTTTAGATATTAAAATCCAACATTATATTCTAAGCATGTTTTATTTACTGCTAATTAAAAGTACTGATAGCATATAAACATAGCAATTCTTTATTCATTTTGTTAAGAACTCTGCTGCTAATTGTATTTATTCATTTTGCAGCTAAAAGATTTAGGATATGCACCAGTAAAGGCAACGCAAGCTTATTTGTTGTGTGACAGAAATGAAGATGCTGCTCTTGATTATTTATTATCAATTTCTCTCCTTTAAAAGTATCATTTTGGAAGTCATTATTTAAGTCTTTCTCTTTTATTCATAAAAAAATGCTTGAGGTGTGAAATCCACTAAATCTTAGCAATATAATTCCAGTTTTAAATCAGTTAGCAAAAAATGTTTATTTGCTGTAAATTTAAGTTTTGCTCAAATATCAGATTAGGTACTTGGGTATGAAAATAAATGAAAAAATTTCAATCTAATTAAATTCTGCGAGATACCTTTGGTTCAAAAGTATTTATGCTTATAATGCTCTTAGTTTTTAATTAAGAGAATAGTTATAAAAAAAATTTAGCTTTAGTGAAATCAATGCTTTTGATTAAGAATTCTTTGAAAAATTCAATATTTTACTTATTTTCTTATTTTAACTTTTAATGTATTTAAAATTCACACTGATTTTCATAATTTTCAATGTATCTAATGTAGTAAAACAATTTACAGTAAGAAATTATAAGATCACTAAATATCTAATTTTTCTTTTCATAAAAGAAAAATTCAATTTTTAAACGCTAATATTATAGGATAGTTATTAATTATTCCCATGAAACTTCTCAAGTTTTCTGAATTTATTGCAATTTTCTTATTTTATCCTAAAAAATAAGATTATTTAAGAAAAAATTATATAACTTTTGTATCTGTTTTTCTTAAAGTTACTAAATAAATTTATTTAAAATAATATAATTTGCTACAAATTTTTCTGTAAAAATTATCTGAAATCAGAGTTAGTAGTGATTTTTATTTTGAAGAAACAGTAATCTTCTCATTCAAAAAAATCGTAAAAATATCAGAAATTAAAAAAGTAATTTTTTTTCTAAGAAATTTTCTCATTCAAATTGTGATTTCTTTACAGTATGAAAAAGCTAATACTCACATTAAGCTCCAAGATAAAGTTTGTAGTGTTGATGGTGATATAAAATATTGGGTCTAATTTAGAATGGATGATATCTTGGGCCAGCATATCTGAATATTTTTGAGTAAGAAAGCATTTTTATTTTATTCACTTGTGACTTCAAGATCTTTATTTAAACACAATTTAAATGGTTTTGTATTATAATATCGAAAGATTGTTAGATAGGTGAAGCACATTTTCTTAAGAATAATTAGTGGGACTAAAAATTTTTTCTTCGATTTTTAAATCTTTTGAAATAAATACATTAAAAAAATATAGATAAGTAAACTGGTGAAATTTCTAGTACTTCCGTATGTCAGGGGTCAATTTTAGTTTAGAAATCATTTAAATAGTTGAATGTTTCATTCGTAATTCAACAAAGTAGTTCATAAAAGTATAATATAGTTTTATTTATTGGATTAAACTTTCCACTTTTATGAACTGTGATAATTTAAAGTAAGGATATAATTTTAAATTACATTTTATTCCTATTTTAATTTTTAATGAACTTTTGATTTGCTAGTTGTCTTGAAAATGCAGCATTTATGTACTCTAAATTGAAGATTATATCTTCTAAAACCCTTATTTATTGTTATCGAAGTTGGGGTTGCTCGATGACTATAAATTCACTAATTTTAAATATTTTTCTATTTTCTTTTTCTTTTAAAATTTGACCTTCAACATTTATTCCTTCGATTAAAAAAATTTGGATCATTGCTTCAAGAATAAAATAAATAGCAATAATTAAAATTTTATATCAAACACATAAAAATCAATCTTTTAGAAAATCTAGATTGATATTGGTAATCAGAATTGAAAATGCAAATTTCAGCTCTTGCAAAGTAATTGTACATTTGAATAATTTAATAAAATATTTAGAAGTCTAAAGATTTTAAAAATATATTAATAAATGAAAACATTTATTAAGTTTTGGTAGTAACCCCAAATAAAAAAATTAAAATTTTAAAATAGATAAATAAAACAAATGATTAAAAAGAAAACTAAAATTTAATGCAAAGCAAAAATAATTGGAGACTAGATTCAAAGTTGAAAAATATCATTCTTATGAGCTAAGTGTAACCCCCCCCTCCCCCTGAGTGACAATCACAAAAATTTTTTTATGCATACTTATTCTTAATGAAGAAAAAAATTATCCTTTATAAAAGAAAAAGTACTTCAAATTTTTTTAAATTTATGAATCCATTAAAATTATTAATTGGATTAAAATATATGCTGGATCAATGTATTCTTTCATGTTTTAAAAAAGTTTGCTTACTGTTCTAGAGAAGTAAAAAAATGCTTATAGATTTTCTTTGGTGAAACTGAGTATTACAATCACATTCTTGCGAAATTAGCGAAATTTTTTTGCCAAACGAAGGAGACGTAGATATTGGAATTTGATTTGGAACCCAGAATGGCCGCCAGTTGGCATTAGAAATAGGTTTTCTGAGATTTCAAATTGTTGAGACTAATGGTATATAAACGAACTGTATTTGTAATAAGAATTGATTAAAAGTTTAAAAATATTTCAAAATTAAAATTGAAAAAAGTAAAGTAGCAAAAATAAAAATATCTTAATGAAAATAACATTCAATAACAGCTGTTTAAAACTAACTAAAATGAAGACTTTCAAAATTAATAAATTTTTTAATATTTAATAAAATAAAATTGATAAATTCAGTGGTTTAAGATAGATTGTTGCAAATCATTGTCATAAAAGTAGAAATTTTCAAATATCATTTAAGAATTTTATGCATTATATCAAACATTTACACTTAAAATGACATTTTATTTTATTTGAATATTACAGTTTATACAAAAATATCGTTCCATGCAATTCATCAAATTTAACAATTTCTACCATAACTATTGAATTCAGAAAACAAATCTCGATAAATTAAAAAAAAAATGGAACACTTCTATAGTTTTGTTTATTAGAATATTTGAAGTACAATTTTAAGAATTTTATGCCAACAGAAAATAATTAGAATGAAATTCTTACCTTCATTTTTCATCCAACACTCTGCATGCTAAGTGAAATCCAAAACAAATGTAAAATGCAGTATTGAAATTCTGGCTCTATATCCATAGTAATATAAATAATAAATGTAAAAGGCAATATTTTAATTCTGGCACTTTACATCGGAAGAGAAATCCGAAATGAAAATGCCAAAAATTCGAATTGTGTGCACTAGTTTCACGCATGTACAGAGGCTAGACATTCAATCTCTACATTTGGTGATTAATCGCTTTTGGTGAAATAATGTGGCGATTCAAAAAAAAAATCACCTAATTTTACCACATTTGGCGATTTTTTGTGCTTGGTGAGCTGTGACTTTAATGCTTAGTTTAGCTCTTTGTGTGACTATGTAAAATTCTTGTAAAAAATGTAAGATTAAAATGAAAAATAAAAAAATGTGAGAGTCATAATCACAGAAAAGTAACACAAATTTGTATTAATTTTAAGCATTTTAGTATGTAAAAGAAATATTAAATAGCTTAATTACTTTAAATTTATCTTATTGTGATCATTAATATAGGACTCGTGTAAAAATTAGTCAATGTATTTTGATAATGTGACTAAAATTAAAAATAAATCTTTAATTCTTAGTTAAAAATTGATACTTAATTGGTAAGAATAGTAAAAGATTTTGATTTGAAAAATCAAAGGAAAATGTTTAAATTAGACAGTATCAAGTAAATGAGAAACATTTAAAGAAGAAATGTATTTGGCTAACTATTAAATATAGAGAATGGGCATAGAATCCGGGTATTTGTGTATGATTGTATGTGGTGAATTTTCCATCTTCATATAGGTACTATGATGCATTATTAATGATACTTGAATAAGAAATGAAAAATATATGTGTAATAATATACAATAAATATATCACTGAACAAAATCAAAAGTCATGAAGTAGTTGTTTAAATATTCAGAATTAACATATTTGTGCGAAGCATTGATTTATAATATTAAAAATTTAGATAAATCATTAAAATGGAAAATATTAAAAGGAAATGTTCTTATAGCAAAATAAATAAATAAAAATGGTTATATTTTATTAAAACTATTTTTTATTAAAAAACATTGTAATTAAAACTTATTGCATTTTAGTTATTTAAGTTCAAAAATTTTATATTATTTACTTAAAACATAATTTTCTATTATTCACTAATGTTAACTATGATTTACTGTTTCTTCTGAAAAAGTTTTAGCAGAAACGTTTTTGCAGGCTTTTAAGAGAAATGGTAAAAGAATTTAATTTTATTTGCATAAGAGAAATGTTTGTTGGAGAAGTGGTTCTAGAAATTATTAATATTTTTGCGATAATTTTCAAAAATATTTATATCTCTAATTATATTTATCATATGAAATTATGAGGAACTAATCAGAATTTTCATTGTGTAATATGTAATAATATGCCTACAGAAACCATAAGTATTATACTTATTACCATGTTTACAAAATAAGTGCTCTTGTAATTTCTTATTAGAATTTATTGTTTTGTGCTTTTATTGAAAAATTTAAAAGTTGAGTCTTCATTTATATATCTGACCTAAAGAAATATTTCTATTATTTAATATTAATATCCAATTAGTAAAAATGATTATCAATAATTGACTATAGGATTTGCAGCTAAATGAATCACAAGAAAATCCAAAAGTAGTAATACTAATTCTTAAATCTTTTCATTGGCTGGAGCTAATTATTACAATTTAACTAAAAAAAATTTTAAGAAAGAAATACTTTGCTCAGTATTTAATTAAATTTCACATTAAAGTGACATAATAAACACAACTTTTAGTAAATATGGAACTAAGTTTAAGTTAATTTATGTGTTTATTATTTATTAAATTTAAACCACACACTCCTTTAATTTTTATTACTGAGTTTTAATTTAGTTTAATTTTATACAATTATCTGAATTTATTAGTGATCAGGAATTTTTTTTTTCTTAAATCCAAAATTATTCTCTATGTAAACAGTAAATATATTGAAATTGAATTTCAAGCTTCTTTTAAAACTTGTAAAAAATGTAAGTAACATTTTGAAACTTTTCTATTCGTTTCTTTTTGCTGCTTTTTAATTAGGTTTCTTTTACAAATTTTAGAAGTAATTTCTAATGTTAATTATATATGCTTTATTGTTATAAATTAAGTATAGAAAGGGTAGAAAATGAACTTAAAGTTACTTCTCAAGATTCGTCCTGTTTTTGCTAAATAAATTTTTCTTTTCTTGTCAATTTTTATTGCATATTTTCTGCTCTAACTTTGGGCATATAAGCATAAAATACTTATTTGTAATATCTTTCTTTTCTATGCAAATAAATACATAAAAGACTTAATCTTTTAATAGTACATAACCCATTAAGAATAAAGCATAATTGATCATTAAGACTTCTATGTATTTATTTTGCATTATAACATTAGTATGTGTAGTATTAATATTATAATTATCAGTTCAACTTTAGTATTCAATTTATTTTTTAATCACACAATAAAGTAATTAACCGAAGATCTTTCTTTTACTGTTAGTATGTACCACATTAAAAGGTCTTTTATGTTAGTTGAAGAAATCTCACGTATATAAGGTTTGGTATATCTAAATTAACAATATTTTGTTTTGAATTAGTATTTTACACTTTGCTGTTAAACTTGATTGATAAAATAATCTGTTTCACTTGACATTTCTGTACCTAACTGAAAAGTAACATGTTATAAATGAGTTTCTGCTCACCAACAAATTCCAAACTAATAATCCTTAATGAATGCTATGAAAGTTTTAAGACTAGTTTATCAGCTTGATCTTTAGGTAAAGAGTCAACCTAAGTAAAAGCCATTTTTTTATGCTGAAGGGGCTTAGATCATTTTGTTAGTGGAATTTTTTATTCTAAGGGATTTTGTATTTGTTCTAGGAAAATGACAAATTAGATTCACTGACAAAATTGGAATGCCAAATAAAAGTTATGTAGTTTATGTATTTCCTGTTGCACTCACATTCTAAATTTATATTTTAAACTTATAATCTTTGGTATTCATTTACCAAATATTTCTGTTCTCAGTTTTGTAAAAAATCATTCAAATGAAAGGGGTCTTTCTTTCTAGATCAATGTATAATTTAATTAGTACAGTTTGCAAGTTTATATATGCTTTTTAAATTCAAAAGAGAAATGTCATAATATATTCCAGGTTATCAGTTCTTTCCTTGTAACATAGGTATGTTTTAAGATTTATTTTCTCATTTATTATGAAATGTTTATAATCATTAATCAATTTCATCAGTTCCAATGAGTTATATTGAACTGAACTGCTTTTTATCTGAAAATTGTTGTAGTCAACCATTGAGT
The DNA here is from genome assembly GCA_030067965.1 of Latrodectus elegans. NCBI lineage: Eukaryota > Metazoa > Arthropoda > Arachnida > Araneae > Theridiidae > Latrodectus > Latrodectus elegans. Next base: position 33,028,106 of record CM057809.1, read on the forward strand.
TAAATGATAGCTGGTTTAATTGATGATAAAACTGGTTATCTTTCCTTCACATAATTTGTTTTTAAATCTGTGTTAATTTGATTTTATTATGACTTCCCTGCTTTTTATCAAAAATGTTTTGTTAAAAAAGCTTATATGTGTGTGTGCAGCTGATTTTAAATTACAAGTTACTTAAAATGTTTTTTACGATGCCGAACTCTCATAAGCATCTACTGAAGAACAAAAACTAGTGACTTGGTGTAAAAATTGTTACAGTTAATTATATGTATACTTAAACTGCCAAAAAATCCTAAATTTGACTAATTTTTGGGTTTTCTAACAAATATTGAGCCATTTGCATTGATTTTGGAGAAGATTTAAAGATCTCAAAGGTGTGCCAAGATTAGTGTTTAACTTATTTAACAATGTCATTTGTTATCTTGGATATAAAGCTAGTATTTAATGTTTTTCCTGCCAATTATACTTTAAAAAATGGGAATTCTCTTCAAATTTCCACTTCAAGCGACATTCACTTGATATTTTCATAAAAGAAAGGGGGAAAAAAGGTTAAAGCCTTTAAAATATTAAAACTCATGGAATTCATATAATGATCCTTCAAGAGACAATTTTTTGCTAGTAAATTTTCCTGAGGTTCATCAGCAAAATAAAGATTGTGAAGCAATGTGTAAATTTTGGGGCTTAGTGCATTGACTCTTGTTATTTGTACTCATTTGTTATACTCGTTATAGTTATACTCATTTGTTATAGTTGTTTTTATTGTAATAATTATATTATAATCTTATTTTTTTTATTATTTTTTACTACTATTTTATATTTGCCTTCTTTGCTATAGTCTAATATTTAGTTTTTATATGTTCTATAAGGTATAAGCATTTTTATATTTATTGATAATATCTCCCCCCCCCCATCTGTGTTATTAAAAGCTGTTGATTAACAAAAGCTACATTTATTTTTAATCACTACTGTTTTGCTATACAGGTCGCTCAGATATTAGTGATTTCTTTTTAAATTGGGAAATATGATAATGTTTATCATATAACGTATTGCGAAATTTTAATTTTCTTTGTAAAAAATGAGAATTTTAAAGCATAATTCATTATATTTGGATTCATATTACCATATTTGTCAATTTTATTGAAATAAAAAGGGAAATTTATTTCCATTTTCTTTTTGGATAATGATGCATGTAAATATTCCATTGAAGATGCATGTAAAATTCTTTTGGAATAGATGTTTCTGGATTATATGGAAAATATCTCAACTGCAGTCTCATGAACTCCTGAAGATTTTCTTAAATAAGAAAAACATGTTTTCATTTCTGTTTTAATGAAGCATTTTCCTATCATACTAATATTTAAAAAAGTTTTATACCATTAAATCAATAAAAGGATCTAATTTCTTCTCAACTAGATGTCATTTAAAAGTGTTTCCGGTGTTTGTGTTATAAAAAAATTTACTGTGTGTAGGTTATATATGTAAATCATAAGTGTATAAATGTTTTAGAGATTTTCTAAAATAGTAAAATTTATTTATAAAATTATTATTTATAGTGTATATTTTCAAATTTATTACTTTGTAGTTCGAATTTATATTTTTTATGTTTTTTTGATAAGCCACTTATAGCTTATTTACATCTGCAGTTTCTATACTGATTTTAATTTGTAATTGAAAAATAAAAATAACTGTATTTTTTACTGCAGATATCTGAAATTGCAATAGTAACATTCAAGGAATGTATATCTACCCTTAAGTTTGCTTTTTTTCTATGTATAGTTATGAATTTTTTATGGTTTATAATTATTAACCTCTTAGAACTTTCACTTAACTATTATATTACATCTGTTGAAGAGTAACTTATGTATTTTTCATCAATTTTCTTCCCATATGCCTCATTTTCAGAATTAATCCTTTGAATAGCTCAAGTGAATGTTTTGTATTTACATGTGTTGTAAATTTTAATGATTATACACAACAGATGAATTTTGTGATAGTATAAGTGTTAAAAACATGTTAAATTCCTTCATTTTTCTTGTAGGTGTTATGTATTCATGAATGTTAAATGTTGTGTGTATATTTCAAGCAATGTTAAAACTTCAATGTACTATATTTTTCATTATCATGTCTTATGATTGGTTATGTTATGTTTAAATATTATATTTGTTGAAAGATTTTTTAATGATTATATAGATATTCGAAAATTTTGTTATATCTTAGCATATTTGTCACATTGCTGTGGTTATTGTTGGTGTTGGAAATTTTGAGTTAATTTATACATGGATAATGATAAAAATTCTTAACATATTTATTTACAATATTTATTTGAGGTCTGTATTCTGAAATCACTGGTAATCGATGCTGAAAATTATATCTAATTTATTAATTTTATTTGAAAAGTCCCTTTTTATTTTTGAATTGCTTAGGTTTTAAAATTTTATAAAGTTAATTGATTCTATGATGTTAGAAACATATGTGGAAGAATTTATATGTAAGGGAAATGTTAAAAAAAAAACTTCATAGATTTCTAAGTTAAAGTTTTAAAAAGTAAATTATATTATACTTTTAGAGCAAATCATTATGTGCAAGTCTTATAAATGCAATGAAACTTTTGTGCAGATCATGCATAACTTTCCATATTTGGGCCATGATTTGGAGTTTTTCCCCATTTTAAGCAAATGGATTCCCATCATACATACATTAATAGATTTATTTATTAAAGTATTTAACCATAGCAGCAATTAACTTCTCTAGAAGTGATGGAGAAAAAGTGTACATAACGTCTACATCATGAGCTAATGATTTGCAATGAAATATATGTATGTGTATATTTAATGTTTGATAAATTCTAATTTATTCGATACAATATTGTTTAGCTGTTAGGCAATATATTGTCAAACTTTTGCTTTATAAGTTTTCTAAAGATCTGAAGCCTCGCCTGCTTTGAAGTAAAATAAAACTTTACTGATTTCAGAAGTTTACTTTCGTACTGAAATATATTTTTGCTTACAGACGTATCTCACTCTGGAATATCTTCAAAGTACTTGACAATGCTTATGGAGTGAATAATGCAGGAGCTAAAATTATACATAGCAAAGCTTGAAATTTGTTAAATTTTTTTAATGGAGTTTGGTGCTGTTAAATATATTTCATGCTTGATTCCAGGTAATTTAGAACACTTGACATCTCTATTTAAGTATTTTATTGAATTAATTTTTGACAGGTGAGATTCAATTTCAATAGTTTTTCTTCTATAGTGTCCATAAAAATAGAAACTGAGGCTAATTCTTATTTTTCCTTTATCGAATTTTATTTTTGCGAATCAGATGTCTAGATAAAATCCATATGCAATTTAATTGTCCACTCAAAATTTTCTTTACTCAAATACGATTAATAATCAGTCATACCTAATTCATGTTATGTACAAGCTGAATGTATGATTTAAAAGGTATCTCCAATTATATACACATCCCCATAAATGAAATTCCTTATCTATGACTTAAATTACAAATATTTTATTTTATACCAAATCTCTCATTAATTAAAACTTTTTAAAGGGCAACAATGATGGTAATAATAACTCTACAGAAAATTTTATTTAAATTTGAAAGGCTAATATCTGAATGAAATTGAAGTTATTACTTAGTAAAATCCAACATGTAATGATCATATCATTTTAAATTAATACTAACATTTAATTTTTAAATACCAAAATTTGTTAAATTTAGTTTTAGTAAAGGATTAATTTAACAAATTTTGATTACTATTAACATTCGATTTAATTTTATCTTAGTGAAAATTTCAGTTATAAAAATTTCTCTAACAGAAGCGATATTGATAAGTTGAATTAAATAACCACAATTAGCTTCCAGTTTGAGACCACTGCCTTAAATTTCACTGTTTCAAAGAAAACTAATTGAAAACCATTTTGTTTAGTTTTATTTTGAATATAAAGTTTTTATTGTTATTTTTAATTATATTTATTTAATCTTTTTAAAAAATATTTAAGATTAGTTGTGAAAGTCTTGTTGAGGCAAAATTATTTCAATCTACCATTATATTAATTACTAATTGAGCAATAGTTAACTGTAAACTTTTGGTTTTAAAATTTTTTCTTAGTAAATATTTTTTACCCTATTTAACCTAAGATATAATGCTGTAAAATGATTATTTTTTTCATTAGTGCTAAAATGTTTTCAGCACTAAATAACATTTAGTTTTCCATAAACTATTCAGGTCAAGGTATTGCAAAACTAGCCATACCTGAAAGGTAAGACTTTTATTAAAATCCATTACATATACCTCTTACGAAGAATTTGACCTGCTTACTTGTCATAGACTGAAAATTATGTAAAATTTACATACTTATTAAATCCTTACCTATAATTTAAGTGAACTGCTATAAATCATGTTTACAGTTAACCCAAATATTTTAAGAAATTATTAATTATCTGAAATACACACACATCCTGATCATCTGCTGTACAAAATTTCTTCCCTTTTTGTATTTTTAATGTATTTTGATTGACATAAAAGTATTAATTTTTTTTCTTAAAATAGTTGAAAATACAATCATTGTTGGCATCAAGTAATCTCAAAACCTAAACATACATATATTTCATCAACAGTGTAATTTTTTAACAATTGCTAATAATGAATGTATTTTCTAATTAGGAAATTTATTAGGAGAATCTATGTAATTCTGCTTTAATATTTTTAAACTGTTTTAAAATTTAAAATTTTATGTTTACTTAAAAAGATCATATCTTGTGTAAAGAGTATTAATTGTAAATAGAAATATGCATATTTATGTTGGTTGTTCTATAGCATTAAAAGTGCTTTTTGTATATTTGGTACAATAATTATGGACATGGTAGTAGATCCCCAGTTAACAAAAAGGAAATTTAAAGATGCTCATTAAAAAACATTTCTTTTTCATATGATGTAAATGTAGTGGATAATTACGAAGCATATAGCAGTATTTTTAGTCAACTAGGAAGTTCTATCGGAATGTAAGAAAATCATAGGTATATTTAAGTCATAATTTCAATTCATTATGAATTTTTCAAAGCATTAATTTAAAGTAAGATATTGTGTGTAAAAGATAAGAAAATATAAAATATTAAAAATTTGAAGGAACTTGTGCTCCTACAGTATTTATAAAAGGATTTCAACCAAAAAATTTTGAATTTTTGTTTAATATTACATATATGTTGCAATAAATAAAACATAAATATTTATGAAATAAAATATTTTTATCAACACAATATTTTAATTTTGAATATATTGAAAAAATATTAAATGAGCGAAAAAGCTTTTACTGCTGCAAAAGAAATTTTTATGGGTGATTTTTGTTGTACTTGAAAATTATAGTATACTTGAGCACTACCTTTATAAGAAATAGTTTCTAGTTTTTGATAATATTTTTGTGGCAATGTTGAGAATATGCCACAGCTCTTAATTTTGTAAGTAATTATACTTTTAAAACACAATTTATTAAATTGTCAGAATACAGTCCTAATTGAGCTTCTTTACTATTTTATGAATGCAACTACAATTTTTTCTATGTAATTATTTTGAATTCTGATACTGAAAATAGCTTGTTTTGAACAATAAAAATATGATCTTGTTGTCGATTCTTTGAAATCTTACATTTACTATATTACTATTTAATATACACTGGTTCCTCATGAAAAGTTTCCATTATTACAAATATACCTCATATTAATATTACTTTATAAATCATCAATGATGAATGGGGTCACTTTATTGAAAATGTGTTTGTGTACTAGTTGCTGAAGAAATGTATATGTGTAAATTGAAATCTCTAAACTATATTTTAGAGAAGATGTATGAATGAATTCATAACTCACTAACTTAAAATTGTTATAAATCTTAAAATGTCTTTAAGAAATATTTTTAGTGTTATAAAGTGGGTAAAGGAACATAAATTAAAGTTCTAATGGATCATTGGATATAATTTTAATTCAAACAAAAAACATTAAATGTTAAAAAAGAAAAAAATCAAACTTTTCACTAATCTTAACTAGTGGGCTGTGGTTTATATTGGAAAAGGCATATCTGGTTTTCGGAGAAAATTACGATATTTCCATATTATAACTTAGCTATGTTTAAAAAGCTGTCCATAAAATAAGGTATTGAACGCTTGAAAAAATGCCTTTTAGTTACGAATTTATCAAATATTGAAATCGGGGCCCTTTTCATCCACTTTACAATGGTTTCCTATCTCCAACGTATTGGAAAAAATATAAATATTCTACAGTAGGAAAAACATTACAAAAAAAAAAAAAAAAACGCACTTTGGAATTATAAAAGGACGAGAATCCTATGTAGTAAAGAATTTTTATTTTACTCCCAATTGTAATGCATAGCTGGGGTTTTTAAAAATACATTTCTTAAAGCAGGTATAGATCCGGACCGGAATCTTACTTCACATAAGCAAATTTATTGGAAATTTATCTTAGTATTTTGTTTTGCAAACGCTGTATTAAAAATTATGAAAATTAAACCTTGTTTCAAGTTAGATATCCATATTCTGATGCAAGTTTCATTCCTTTCTGTGTAGCCGTTTTCCCTTCGGTCCTGAGCAAACGGAATAATTTATATAAATGGTAATTTTCTTGCTCTCTCTCTCTCTCTCTCTCTCATAACAATAAATAGAATTGATGTTTAATTGTTTATAGTGTCAAACGGGTTATTTTTTTAGACAAGTGACTACGCTTTGAAGCAAGGATTATCTTTAAATAAATATAAACTTCTGATCATTAAAAGTGTTATGTATAGAAATGCAAATACATGATATTTATTGAGTAAATATATTATACTGGAAGTTATGAAATTTTTTAAAAATTTAAAAGCATGGATAGTGGGAAGTTTCCAGAGCAACCACATCTGGCTAAAATTACAGTACTTAGATGCCTTGTGATTATATATTTAAAAAATAACTATTAAGGAAAATTTTGTTTAAATGTATTTTTGTAATTCTTTCTACACCTATAAAAATTTTAGATGACAATATTTTTTCATAATATTTTTAAATACATTTTTCAAATTTGTAAAATATATTTATGGTATATATATAATTAGCTTCTATATATTGAAACATACTATTTTATGCAGCATATAATTATAAAACTATTTCACATAATATTATATAATAGATACTAACAAAATTTTATTTCTTGTATTTCTGTAATTTCCAAATACACAATTATCATTTTTCAAAATTAATTATAAATGATATACATGAGTATAGATTTTATTATGACTAAATTATCCTTCACATTTGAAAATATGAGATTCACTTTTAAATAATCTAGAAATAGTTTTTTTTTTTTTTCTTCTTTTTTACTGAAATGAAATCAGGAAATCAAGCACAAATTTATCATCAAGTTTCTCCATTTTAAAATTTAACCCTATCAATCAAAAGTGATTTTTAAAAATGTATGTAGTTTCTTCCCTTTCTAATGAGCAGTTTTTGCGTAGTAATTCAAAATTAATATTTTCCCTATTGTGGCTTATAATAATAAATTTAGAAACTTCTCTTGATGCCAGATTTCCCTCTCAGAAAAATTGTAAATTTGATTTGCAGGGAATGGAAATGAAAAGTATTAGGAAACTAAAAAATTCAAGTTAAAGAATACCGTATTTTCCTGTATATAATCTGCGGATCGTGTTAAAAAAAGTTCCGAATTTCTTTGTGCGTGTTATACGCCGCCGCGGATAATCTGATAAAAAAAATTTTTCACCAGTAAAAGCTTACTATAAAGCTTTAAAAGAAATGTCGTTTGTTTCATAAAATAAATTGCAGATGGCTCTACGACTCAGTTGACTTATTTTAACTATAATCAATATTCAATTACGTATAAGAAGGAATTCAGTTCTTCTGAACGATATTAAAATTCCAATTCATTAGCGTCATTTCGCATTTTATCATGACCTGAACTTTTTCGCTCTGAAAACATTCAAATTCGCTTATCGTCATAGTGAAGTGAAAATTAAGTTACTGAGCAAATTTTAAACTGAGAGAGAGAGAGAGAAAGCTATAGGGAAAGCAAATGAAAATGTCAGCAAAAGTGTAATGTAAGATGAAAAACAAAGCATGCAAAGTACAAAAGAAAAAATGCATTCCATGCGCAGTTAGAAAATAATCCATTTCTTTCATTTAACTATATAGTTATTAGACCAAACAAATATAGTTTATTTTTAAAATGTATCTAACCACGTTTCAAAAGTTATAAAAATCTATAAGATTTACTAGAATCTTTTCAGATCTTGATCACTATCCTGCTTTCATCTCAATTAATCGCACTTTTCGTTGAGGTGGATTCAAACAGATCTTTATCGTGATAAATATTTTTTTCTGTGGAATTTACTATATTTTTAATCATAATGTGTATTTTTTATTTTATTTGATAAAATATCTGCAGTATAAGTTTTCGACTGTTCGTCGGAAAAATTGCTGCGGCTAATTCGACGCTTTTTTTTTTTTTTTTTTTTTTTCTCCTTTGTTTGAAAAAAAGGGCTTGAGGATAATGCTCCGCTGCGGATTATGTACAGGAAAATACGTAATTTCATACTTGTCTTAAAAGGTCTTTCCAGAATATTTATTAGACGAAAGTAGAAATATATCCCTGTTTTAATTATGTGTACAAGTACTTGTGTTTAATTATATATACAAGTACTTATATATATATATATAACTACTAAATATACCACACAAAATAAATTATTAGAAAAAAATTTTTAAATGATGCATATAAAATTTTGAAATCAGTTTAATCGATCACAACTATTTGTGATGATTATGTAAGATATAAAATTACTTTTGTGACATTTCTTTTTTATTCAATATTTGGAAAAAAAATGCATAGGTTAATTTGGAATCTCAAAAATAACAAACGGGAATAATAAGCAATATTTTCTTATAACATCAGGTGGTTACATATGCCGCCCACCCTATCTAATGGTCAACGTGCATGGGTTCGAATCCCGGCTCGGGCATGGATGTGCTCTCTCTCTCTTCTTTGACCTTTCCTTGTATGAATTGTTAACTACCCTATAAACGAGTACCTATGGCATGTGTGCACTGAGGAAGTATGACTCCTCAGTAAATTACGGTTTATTTAGAAAAGTGGAGCAGCACACTCCATATTGCCAGGTTACATAGCAATTTAATGTGATTATTAAATATAAAATACTTGAAAAAATTATTTTATAATTCAATAATTATACCATTTTTTATTGCGAAACTTAAAATATTTAATGCTATTTCTAGTGAGAAAGTTTGAAATGATTGATTTTTGTGTGGTATAAGGTCCGAAAAAAAGTCATGATGCACCAAACGTTTTAAAAAATGTGTTTTCTTTCCAAAAATTCAAGTAACAATCATTTAAAAACTTAAATTTTAAATTAACATGTACTTGGAACATTATATACTTTGTACACAGTAATTTTAAATATATGATATTCGAAACCAATCGCCCTCAAAAAAGCCAGCAGATTACAAGGATATGTTTAACTCAAATCCTGTTAAAATATCATTACCAAAATTATTAAACGATAATTATTAAGATCTTGTCGTGAAATTTATAAAGTTAACGCTTTGATTTTATCCTACGTTTCCCACTGTGAATGTAGTTAATTTAGAAATAGATGTCTGTGTATGAAACACGTGCGTCTGATACGAAGGCGAATTGATTGCATATTAGCTCTCCGTAGCGGTAAAATTGACAGAGGAGTTACGTGAGAATATGGAATGTGTGTGTTTGTATCTTAACACGCAGATCCTCCCCAACTTTTTCCCACCTCTGAAATGCCTAGCTGGCAGCCGAATGGTTTGCGCTCTTGCCTTCGGTTCAACAGTTCGTGGGTTCGAATCCCACCTTAGGCATGGATGTTTATAGTGGTTCGGACTCCACTTTAAACCATAGATCCCGGTCTACAAAAACACCTCTGAAATTGGGAGATAGCTAAAGCGTACTTGATTCAGCCTTGCAGCTTCATAGGCTTCTTTATTGCCATCTAGATCTACGTGATGTGGAACAGGCAGTGTGCACCACTCCCTCCAATATATTTCTTATGAAATTTTGGTGAACTGACGGAAACAATTTACCCATGAGATCTCTCTCTCTCTCGCGTATTTCCTCGCAAATACTTCTCTATATTTTCTTTCTTTTCACATCTAGTTCTGTTAACTGTCACGTTTTATAATTTCCAGTTATAAATTATAATGTTACTTCGATTTTGATAAATATTTCAATAAGTATTTTAAAAGTAACTAATTTTTTTAATACTGATGCGGATTTAAAAAAAACTCCTCACTCTCTTTGGTTCGCTCAATTTTTCTAAAGTATGTTCTTTCATATTCCCTATTAATTTAGTGTTTTAATAAAGTCTGGAATTATTTTTTGTTAAATTAACGTTTTAACTTGTAATCGTCATTAAACATGGGGCACAGACTTTTGAATTGTCACCGTTGTGAAAAAACAATAAGCTTTAGTTTATCCAAGCTGAAAATTTATAAAGAATTCGATTACAAACGACCTTACAAAATAACGACTTATTACTGCCACTATAGCGGCATATATAGTCATTATATTGACCAGGAATTTTAGTGAATCACCCGGCTTCTAATAAATAAATTACACTTAAAGGCTTGTTGCAGAATTTTCAGATTTGAAAAACCAAAAAATTTACCTAAACTTTGGTTAGGTAATGATAAACCTTCCCATTTTTTTTTAAGAGATATGAAAGCATTCGTCGGATCATCTGTAAATGATTTTCGGGAAACTTTGTATCGCGACAACAGCTGCCATTAGAAGTTCAAATTATTTTTGTTTATCAAGAATAACTTGGAAAACTAGCCAGCCTTGTACATAAAAGTGCACAAGTTACAACAGACTTTCTTGTAAATGCTTCCGCAACGAGTTAATCCGTAATTTCATACCCCACACCCACAAATTCCTGCCCCATCTCATCAAACATTGTTTCAGGAAGTAATTACGTTCCTTTACTTGGCAGTTCGAAAGGAATTATCGAGAAAATCAGTTTATGCTCGATTAATGAATCTGCTGCCCTTCAAAACCTCTAGTCCCTACTTCATGCAATCGTAAAAAGCTCCTGAAGCATTGGTCCAGTAATTGGTTATCGGAAGTTAAATGTAACAACAAAATCCGATCTTTCACATATTCAGGACTTTTCCCACGCACTTTGCATGCCAAAAGCATTCTTCCAAAAACTTATTGCTAGTACTTATATTTTCATTTTCTAATACGTTCATACCACATTAAACTGTTGTATATACGTCATAAGGACTATTTGAGTTTCCCTTTTAAAATATGTTTATCCGGAACTGTCATTCTAAGAGGCTCCCCATTTTGTTTCATATATCTCGACGATATCTTTATCGCCAAAGAATAAAACACAAAATATAGTCGTGCAGTATTTCAAAGATTGTGAAATTATATTCATTAAATGTATCAAAATTTCATTTTTAGGTCATTTAATATCTAAAAATGGTACTAAACCATTACCGGATAAAGTATGTATTTTTAACTACTAAAGAGTTGAGATGATTTCTCGAATTTCGTCAGTTTCTGCCGAATGCAGCATATAATCAAATTCATTTGGACGACTTAAAAGAATTATAAGCGCACTTATAATCACGAAATTAATTGGGCAGATCAAACTGTAAAAGAATTTAAAACTTCTAAGCCATTTCAGAAAATGCCAATCTACTCGCGCATCCTAACTCTAATGCAAAGATAGTACTGCAATACTGTGACTTTGCCATCGATGTTTCAATACTTTGCAAAATTGTAGAATTTTTTCTTATTCTTTTCACGCAATTTATCAGAAATAGAAAAAGGCCATAGCGTCTATTTCAGGGAGTTACTTGCTGCATATGCTTCAATCAAACATTTTCAGATCATACTTGAAGCGCGAGGTTTTATTTACTGACCACAAATCACATTCACGTGTGCTCGTTTAAACAACAATAGGGCAGGTTTCTTTCGTCAATTGTGACATTTTGACTTTATTTCTTAAATTACAGGGTATTTGACGCATTAAATATTCCAACAACATAGCTATAGATACGTTTTCAAGAATTGTATGTATAAGCATGTCAAACCCTATTGATTACAGCAAAAGCTAAAAAAATGACTTCTAAATTAATCCACAAAGTTTAGAATTAAAAAGTAACTTTGTCCACGCGTGCGCGGAATTCAAACATTTTTTTTTTATTTTACGGCGTATCAACTAAAGTTAAGCCATTTATTCAAAAACAATTTCAAAAAAAAAAAAAAAATGGTGTTTCGTAATTTACAAACTCCGATATTAAAGCAACTAATAAGTGTATTCGTTGTCGATTGGTTTGGCAAAATTTTAATAAAAATTGCACCATAGGCAATATGTACCACGACAAAAAGTATTAGGCATACGAAATTCCCTACCTATTATTCAAACCCAAGCCAAAAATGATTTACTATATTACTTTCTTCTTGTGAGCTCATTGTCTTCCTCAAGAAGATTTTTTACTGTGACAATGGACTTAAATATTTACAAGATAGCAGTATTATTACATCACGGATACTGCAAGACAAGACGGTGACAAGAACTTTGAACAACGGGATTCCTCGCTTTGGTTCCCCTTCAAAAATAACTACGGGTCCCTTTAAATAACAAAAAATTCGGTCCTTCCCTTACCATCCTCAAAGCAACGGAATGATGGAAGTGGCACCACTCATTAAAGGCTGATATCACGGTTTATAAAGCCATACTATTACTCACGGTCGCAGTCTTCTTAGAATTGATTAAAGGTGGCAGAAACACGAAAATTCAGTGTCGGACTTGAGGTGCAGTCGGACACGTCCGAAGAGACTGCCCCAAAACAAAAGATGGTGGAAATAATCTTCAACCACAGCAGGGAAGGATTCAACAAATCCAGGAGTTTGAAATACGTCATCGCAAAGGAACTTTTCATGGAAATGCTGATGCAGTATCTAGGAAACCGTAAGATGGAAGCTGCCGATATTGTTCTAGAGTAGAGAAGAACTATCAATTAGTAAATCCTTCGGTACTCCAAGTTACTGTTTCACCGCCATCGAAACCAGACCCATGGAGTGATGAAGGACTTAGAGAAGCCCAAAAAGAAGACACAGATATAAATCCAATTTTTGAATTAAAAGAATCTTCCAGTATGAGACCAAGTTGGCAGGACATCTTCACCTACAGTCCTGTTACTAAACAATATTGGGCTCTTTGGGACTCACTCCATATTAGAAATGGCGTGTTATACAGGAAATGGGAGTCTGATGATGAACGTAATTTCAAATGGTTGCGTTTTCTTACAAAATCAAAAATTTCAGATTTTTTGAAAGAATTGCATAGTAGCTCAACTGGAGGCCACTTCGGAGTAATGAAGACTCCGGTACGGTAAGTTCGAGAACACTTCTATTGGAGTAAAACTAGGCAAGATGTAGAGAAATGGTGCCAATCTTGTGATGACTGGGTGGCACGTAACAGACCAAAGAAACGTATCTGAGGAAGGTTGCATTGGTACAATATAGGAGCACCTTTTGAGCGGATAGCATTGGACATTTTGGATCCTTTACCACGATCTTTAAATGGCAACAAATACATCCTAGTTGTCATGGACTACTTTACTAAGTGGCCTGAAGCGTTTTCAATCCCCGATCAAGAAGCAACTACAGTAACCGAGTTTCTAGTGCAGCAATGGGTTTCCAGATTCGGCGCACCCTTACAAATTCATTCAGATCAAGGGACGAATTTCACCTCTGCTGTGTTTAAAGGAATGTGTCAAATATTCGGAATAGACAAGACGCAGACCACGCCATTATACCCACAATCGGACGGCATGGTAGAGAGGTTTAGCCGAGCCATCTTGAATAGTCTCTCACTTATGGTTTCCAGAAATAGCAAGATTGGGATTTGAAACTACCACTGTTTCTGCTTACATATTGCAGTGCTGTCCATGAGACTACCGGATATACTCCATCACAAATGCTCTTTGGTCGCGAACTTCGTCTCCCTTGTGATCTTCAGTTTGGTCGTCTATCGGATACATTTTCATCGCCAGAGGAATACCTTCGAGACCTTCAGGCTCGTCTTGAAGATGTCCCTAACTTCGTTCGTGACCAAATCAACCTGACGACCGAAAGAATGAAGACAAGGTATGACACAAAAGCGACAAGACATGAATTTCAGGAAGGTGACAAAGTTTGGTTGTTGAACCCGATTTGACGTAAAGTGCTTTTTCCAAAGTTGCAAGCCAACTGGGAAGGTCCCTACACAGTCCTAAAAAGACTGAATGACGTCGTGGTTCGTATAAGGAAATCATATTCTTCAAAACCAAAGGTAATACATTATGATAGATTAGCTCCTTATCGTAATGCAAAATAAAAATTAGTATACCGTAGTCTCTTTGTAAATAGTATAGATAATTTTAATATTTTCTATTTTTTGTATTTGTATTTTTAGTTATTTGTGTATGTAATGTGTTCTGTATCCTTTTAAAATGTAAATTCTTTTATATTAAATTTGGCCTCCTATCAGGGGATTGTACTGCCCGGGACATGCAGTCCTTGAGAAGGGGGCAATGTTACAAATTTTTAAATAATTATTGTATATGTCTTAAAATATCTTAGACATATCGGAAATACTCACATTCTGGGCAAAAATTGCGGTATTTAGACGTGTTATATGTTAAAAGCGGGTTTTCTAATAATTTGGAGACATGGCGAGAAATAGATACTTTTGGAAACATCCATCACCTAAGCTCTCAGACCAATATTTAGCGAGATATCCCAGAAGCTTCCAGAACCTTGGCGAAATTGGTAGATGTCCCCGCCAAGTCAGGTTAAATACCACAGCCCGACATAGAAGGAGTTAGTTTTATGAAGACAGTGAGTGAGTGAAGACGATTAGTCCTGACTGCTAGTCTAGAGAAGCTGTTCTCTGCCTGAGGTATTTGAAACCTGTGATTGGAAGCTGTTACTTATTGTATATGACGAATTGTAGCTGTATAATTGTGATTGTTACAGCTGGTATATCTAGTGGAATTTTTTTACGAATAAAAGCCTTGTGTTCATTGAGTGGTTGCTTTATTCAACTCTCAATCTACACGAACCCCGAAGCTCGGTACAATATTGAAAGACTAAAGTTTATACATATTAGTTTAATATTTTTCGAGGAATATAAATGCGAAAGAGAGACTGCATATATATCTAAACGATTTCTCTGTCCAAAAATTTAGTATAAATACAGATTCAAATAATAAACATTACGAATAACAATTGCAATGAACACAACTTGAAACTTCTCCAATCTTTATAAATGGCTTGTCATCTTTTTTCAAATGTTTTGAAAAATTTCTATTGTCATAAAAAAAAATAAAAGTAGAAATATTAAAATATATCTTTTTAAATATATTATGCGGTTTTAATAGATAAAAACTTTTAAATTTTCCACAATGTTGAAAAATTTGGGAATTTTGAAAATTCGCATTCTTGCAACACTGTTTCTCAGATAACAAATTACATAAAAAATCAAATGGTTTAAATTACATTTTCTTGAAAACTGTGAGGGATGACATAATCAATAACTAGTGTAGCCTCTCTTTTGGTTATATCCACTGCCTCACACTTCAGCATAGAACTCAAAAGACATTGAGCGTATGCCTGGGGTTGAGCAGTACATGCTCTTCCACATTACGCCAAAATCGATCTTTTGTAGAAACAGGTAGTGCACCTTGAGACAGCTGTGCAGGCAGGGTAAATGAGTTTCAAATTGGCTACATACCGTTAAAACAAGAAGTCCAAGTAACAAATCCTTCTGAAAGGTAAAGAACGCTTTAACATTGTTACGTGTAGTCTCACATTATTATGTTGGAATATAGCTGTATGCAAGCTCTAAGGATATGAAAGAATTGATTGAGTTTCATCATATCAGAGATACAGCGCTGGCTGTTCAGTATACTAGCAAAGCATACACAGTAGTAGTGTGCGGATGCCGGAGCTGGCGCAGTGATGTTTAGGCCATAAAGCGCCCCCCATTAAATTTCCACCCCCTTTTAAAAACAATGGCTCGCAGCGCCACCATTAAATTTCTACCCACTTTTAAAAACAATGGTGTAAAAAACCCCCATTAAATATCCACCCCCTTTTAAAAAACAATGGGTGCCAACCTCCCCATAAATCTAAACCCACTTTTAGAAAGTAATGGCTCTCAAACCCCCATTAAAACCCCACCCACTTTTAGAAAGTAATGGTTTCAACCCGCCATTAAATATTCACCCCCCTTTAAAAAACAATGGCTATAAAATTCCCATAAAAACCGCACCCACTTGTAGAAATTAATGGCTCTATTTTTATCCATTAAATTTCCACCCCTTTTTCTCACGCCCCTTTTAAAAATTTCTTAACCCCATATAATTAATTTTCTCTACTTTTAAAAAGTAATGGCAAACACTTGTCCATTTAAAAAAATAAGCTTCCACACCCCCCTGTTTTTAAAAGTCCCTTCGGTGAGCACTCCCTTTTCTCAGCCAAAAGGTAGAGAGATATTTCAAGTATTTAAAGACAACAAATATATAAACAAAGAAATGGATAAAAAGAAAACCCATTTGATTAAAGTGTGTACTCGCATCTCATTAATTTATAGCTTTCGAGCAGAACTTCAGAAGCTTCAATCAATTATACCCCAAATGAAAAGGTCATTGAACACTTAGGAAATTTAGAAGAAAATTTTCAAAAAATAATTTATAGTCTTTATGAGAGCTGAAGAAAAATATTGTTTTATGAATACAAAATGTCCAAGTCTTTATCTTTTAATAGTTCGAAAACTATTAAAAAATATATTTCTATTTTTTTCCCCGAGCACTATTGATTGAAAAATTTCAACGCAACCTCTTTGGGGAATTATTATTCAACAGGGCATTTCTTAAAAAAAATAGCAAAACGGCCCGCCAGGTCAGTGATACCAGAAGTCCAGTTCCAACAGCTGTTTACGAATTCTAGAACCGGAGTTCCAGCATCACTGACCTGACAAGCAGGGCCTGCATATATTATATTAAGGACAACACAAACACAACATCTAAATGGACATAGAGACCACAAGTCTCAACCCGCCACTGATGTTTCGCTCCGTGGTTCGATCCATAAGTGAGCTTAACGCAAATAGCATTACACTATTCACGAAAGCTGCTACTAAGCCGAGCCTGGGGATCGAAACCGCGATCTTACGGTTGCTAAGCTTAGACTTTGCCACGGAGCTACTGGGTACCCGACAGAGAGAGAACATCAAAGTAATATATACATGTCACGGAAGACGAAAAGACGCTGAAATATAGCTTTAAACAAGTCATTTCTCCCTCAGAGTTTGAAAATATCGAAGACTGCAATTTATCCGATTGAAAAGTATCGTCAAAAACACTTCAGAAATTAAAACGAAAAGAGGCGAAAAATTTTCTATCCCAGATTCCAAGTCCAGTTCGTGCTGCCATCCAGTGGTAGTTAAAATTAAACGTCATCCAGACAGGAAAAAAAAAAGAAGAACCCGTTTCTGTCACGACTCAGGGTCACAGCCTTTCCGCTTCCTCATTTTATTTATTTAAAGAAATGTGAGTATTAATAAACAGAAATGGAAAATACTTACGACTTATTCGGCGACATGATAGCGCTGTACGGGAGTGTGAACTGTAGAATGACTAGTTTAGCGAGGGTGTGTCAGAAGTTATTCTTATGTATAGAAGAAGAAGAAACTGAGAAATATCAAGAAATTCATTCCCTGATTTTAAAATATGTTATTCAAATGCATCAAATATTGCATGAAGAGAAGAACAAAAATGTTCGGAAAATGGGGTGTGATATTTTATCTAAACTGGGCAAATTTCTTTAGATTTTAATGATTTTTAAAACCATTAAAATCAAATATCGAATTGAAACATTTGGGCTGGTTGAGACTTCCCGACATCCTTACTCCCCAAATACACAAAGAAAAGAGGTTTCAAATCATTGAGTTTTAAATAATCTGACGCCATTTTATCACATCTTTGTGGTAGCGATACGAGACAATCAGGCAATTCTACAACTACTCTATTTCCATATCTTGTGGTTACCTGTTTAATTTCAGTGACAGGATATTTTTCGTGGATGTTGAGATCCCTCATTTTCCTGAATGTCTTTGCTCCATCTTCTAATGAACTGAGTGCGTTTAATTTATTTAACAATTCCATTTTGTGTTTATTATATGAGAAAAATTTTTTATTTCTTTAAATGCGAAAAATTATATACTTACCCACACTCATAGCTTTGATTTGTCTATTTTTTAATGATTCTATCTCTTCTATATTTAGAATGCCAAGAGGTATATGAATAAGTGACCCATTCTCTAAGCGAATCAAAATTTTATTAGTAGGGACTACAGTATCAGAAATCAGGTATTCTTGGTCCAGTTCTTTATAAGTTCGAATACGTACAGAATTAAGTTTCTCCATTTATTTATGGAGCTAAAAAAATTCTAACTTTTCAATGTGTAAATAGGGTTTCAACTTACATTGTCCTCCTGTCAATACTGATAAAGTTAAAACATCATTCTGTTTCCCATACACAAATAAAATGATTGATTCTTCATTGACACGTGTTTCCTTATCGAGAAGGACCTCTTTACCTTTTTCTAATCGTATCTTTGGTTTCTCATTCATGTTATCACATGCTACGAAAATTGTTACTTTCATATACATATCGAGTGGTAATTTTAAGTTTGAGTCTAAGAGTTTCGAAGTAAATCTATTAAAGGGGAAAGTTTTGAAACCACTTCCCGTAAATTGTATTCCTCTATCTGTAGAGGCACAGAATGTCTTAGTATCAACATAATATTTATTAGCACAATCTGTATCATATTGAGGTCTTTTCACACCCGAAATTCTTTGATTGTGAGCATAATTTTTATTAATTTTATTCCATAGAATACAGTAATAATCAAGATGTTTTTTAGTAACTACATCGTTTACATTCACAGGCTCTTTCACATTTGACACCACTTTATTGTTAGCATCATAACAATCATCTTTTAAAATCAAAGCATTATTTTCAAAATATTGTTTGTTGACACCATCGTGACTAGCGCTTGGATCCGCAAGATGTGCGATTGCTCTATTTTTAGCATTATAAGCCTCCCCATGGAGCGTTAAAGCATTACTTTCAAAATATCGTCTATTCACCACATTTTTCTCAGATTCCGGATCTTTCACATTATTTATCGTTTTACCTTTCGCATCAAAATTTCCTTGAGGTGTGTGTAGTAAACTTATGTTTCGCAACTGGTCAACCACTGTATCTACATAATCTCTAGTTGTAGAATCAGACTTGTCAACTGGAGCTAAAAGATTGATAATTCTTTTTCCTTTTGCATCATATTGTTGATCATTTTCTGAAAGGACTAAACTTTTGTTTGACAAATCTCGAATGGATGACCTCAGATTCTTCCTACATCTGTCTACGTAAAATTTTGTAGTCACGTCATTATTTTCTGAAGGTTCTCCAGCATTCCTTAATATCTTCTCCTCCATATCATAATTACCATCATGTGTCAGTTTAAACCCTATTCCTGGAATGCCAGGTGGCCCTTCTTTGAGTTCTTCCTCAAAAAGTGGATAGTATGCTGTCATTTCTTTAATTTAATATGAATAATTTCAATAGTCTTTCGACTATTAAAATTAAAATTCAGTTCCATTTATAGCTTTAATGTTTTGATCATGGTAATATCTTGATTCTTTATGTTTAAGTAACACTTCTTGCGTTCTCGTAAGATGAAATAGAAGACATAATTCTTGGTGGTGTTGTTTCTCAATCGCCAGTTGAACTCTATAGTCAGGTTATTCGTGTCTGTATAATTTTCATGGTGAGCCAGGTTGAAGCAAATGATTGGATATAATTTACCAAAATTGGAATAATTGACCATGCACCCTGTTTCTGGTGTAAGGGTGTTGAGTCCAGACTCCAAAAGAGCTGTGTATAGGCGATTGTAATCACCTTTCTCAAAATCCATCATGTAACTAACAGTTGGAACCCTTACATTATTAACCATCAACCAACATTTCATCATATCTAAGTTGTCGAATAACATGTTGTTCTCTTTAGCATTTTCATATCTTTCAGTGTATTGTGATATGACGTACAAGGACAGTACTTCGTCTGAAGTAGCATTTATGGAATAAGACCCGCTTGAATTCTTTAAGAAAATATTCGACTTTACAATGCTATGTTGGTTCCAGTTTATTTCAACAGGCTTATCTGATAATTTTAACTCATTAAATTTTGCAGCTGCTGAATTCTTAAATCTAACATAAGGAAGCCAAAGTGATAAATCTTCCACAACAACTTTGTAATCCTTATTTTGCTCATCTGTATATAGCATGTTCTGACTATGATTTCTCTGAAACTCAAACTTGACTTGGAACCCTGTTATGACATTTTTGTATTCATTGAAGAAATCAAATACGTATTTTAACGGGATCCATATAGTGACAGTTTTGCTATTTTGAGTAAGTTTGCATCTCTCTTTGAATCCTTGATTATACTCGTCGTTAGTTCTTAATTTTTCGAAAAATTCAGTTATCTTAGTTGTATCTACCAAAGTTCCATCATATTTCAAGGGTTTTCCGTCCGCTGTGTCAGATGTATCTACGTAGAAGAGCATATTCGTAGCTTCCGAAGTAGAATAGTCAGGAGTGAAATGAATTAGACCTAACACATGTCGCATGAGAGCAGAATAATTAATGTTGGTTTCGATTTCAGTGTTGCCCAATGTAAATCTGTTGGCGTTTATTAAACCACCTCCATTCACGAGAGCTACATTATCATCCGCTATTGCTGTTCCATTACTGTTAACAATTTTTAGCTTTTGTTGTAAATATCCATTAGAATATAAGATATTGGAGTTAGTGTCATGTATAAAGAAATGGTAAGTGGCATTCTCAGTAGAACTATCGCTGTTTTCATGCCTCACTTCTCTATACTCGAGACTTTCGATGTCATCATCGTAATAGTAATCGGTGTTGTTTAAATCAAATATTTTATTCATTTATTATAAAAACAATTTTTTGTCTTAATTTAATAGCTATATGGCTATTAAATCAAAATTCACAGAAATTTCAGTCCAGCCCCATGTTTTTTCTTCTTTGAAAATATTTCATTCAACTTATCATGGACAAACTGTTTGACTAATGCAGAGGGATTCTGTAAAAAAACATCTGAAAAGATCCCTCTTCCTTGTATCTTCTTGCTCTTCCTTCGAAGTCTATGTTTATTCATTTCTTTATTTAGAGGGCAATAAAATTGTATTGTACTTCTTGCTTATTGAGGCGAATTAAATCACCTCTATGGTTCGTTATTCTCATTCTGATTCTGTGAACACTCTCCATCCGGACAGGAAAGAATAGAGGTTTTTCAAATGATTTTATGATTTGACTGCCGGGATGATTAACATTCGTAAAGGAATAGATTACGTTTGAAGAGTGAAAGCCGTTAATGTAGGCCCCCTCCGCGACATCACAGTGTATATAAATGTTATCATTCCCACCGGATAAGTCGGCAATGTACTTTCCTATTTGTTCAGGCTCTTCATATATTTCAGGTTCGAACCCTAATAGTTTATGCATGTTTTTGCATTTTGTTAAATCGATCTTATACCCATCTTTTAACTTGATGGCTGTTCTTTGTCGTTCCTCGACTATACCAAATAGAATTGGTGGATCGTTCCCAAAAAATTTCAGCATGTAACGGTTCAACCCTTTAACGGTATAATTTCCATCTGGGAGCGATAGATCAAACCACTGATGTCCATCATAGTATGAAAAGGTCTCCTCTTTAATGTTATCCCAAGAAACGTACATTGAAAAGGACTGAAGAGCGATCTGCTTAAACCTAAATGGTCTAGAATATTCAATTGTAAAGTCTTCTGATTTTTCAGAGTTTTTCGAATCTAATATTAATAACACCATTTATTTATAGAGAACATTTTTTACATTATAGTCACTAGGTTCTTGGGTAAAGGAATACAGAACATCTTCAACAGATTTACCTCTGTTTCTTTCATTAATATACTTCATACAAAAGTAGCCACATTTGATAGAGGCTGGGTGTTGTAAAAAGCTTGAGTTATACCCTATTTTTTTCCCAGAACTTTGTAGATATTTCTTAATACTGGTGGGAATTTTGTAAATATGTTCTCCAAACGGATCAAAATATTCGACGAAATTGTTATTAGGATCGTTATAGTAACCTACCCAATGTGTACCAGGTCCTGTAGATATGTCCAAATTAATAATGCCGTTCTCAAATCGTCTCATCTTTTTAGGTAACAGATCTGAAGTAAAGACACCCCTAAACCCCTTTTCTTGCTTCATATTGTCTTCAATCACTTCGTTGGATATTCCCAGTTTTGATAGACTCCCTTTCCACGGGGCTTTTTTGAGCACAACCTGATCCTGAAATTTTATCCAAAGCTTTCTTTGCTCCCCATCCAGCTGCCCCACTTGCAGCACCTAAAGCCAACGCCTTAGCTCCGGCAATTAAGGCCGGTAAAAAGAGAGCTAGAAAGGCTAAAAACCCACCCGTTTTCTTGAGCTGCGTCTTGCTGATAGTAATTCTCTTTCCCTTCCCGACTTCAGCTATTTGTGTTTGAGTTAAGTACATGTCATAGTTAGATGGTTTTGTCCTGTCTATTTGTAGGGAAACTTCTTCTCCTTTCTGGTATGCAGATTTTAATTTAGCAATCTGATGATCACTTAAGTGTATTTTAGTTTTTACGTAGTTACTCATTTATTTAATAAGAAATTTTTATAGTATTCTTTTACTTGCTCGTTGTTTAGAGTTCCTTCTCTTAATAATGCATCCAGTAGATCGACGATTTGAGTATGTAACTTTTTACTCTTGGATCCATTGCAAACTTTATCGGTGAATCGAGCCAAAATTTCTAATTTGTCTTCCACTCCTTTACCGAGGTATATTTCCTTTCTCTGTAAGTCCCTCAGTCGCTCTCGATAATCTTCTAATGTAATCATATGTTCCCTTAAATAATCAGCTTTAGATAATAGTCTATCTTCTCTTTCCTCATCTTTTTTGGTCATTCGAGCTATCTGACTCATAAGGTTTCCTTTTTGACGAGCAAACTTTAAGTGTGTACTCTTTACTCTATTGATAACTTCTTGTAAAGTATCCTTGGATTCGTTGTACAACTTTGAGGGTCTTGGAAAGTTATTTTTCTCTAAAAACTCTACATCCAAATCTTTATCAAAATAGAAGATATCCGGAGTCGCTGGAGATGGTTCAATCGCAAGAGGAATCTTATCAACAGCATCTTTATAGCCTTAAAATGTTCTTTTCCAGTAACATCTTGTTGGTGAAGTTTCTCGGTTACAGGCTGGTGAAATTCAGACAAAGTTTTCTGGAAACCTAATTTTTGTTCCAGATTTTGTTCGTTGTTCTTTCTAATCTCCGCCTGAATCTTAAACACTTTCAGGTCATTCTTAACTTCTTCTCTTAGCTTCTTGTTTCGCTCTTTTTGTAAAGCATTCATTGATTAATAAGCGAAATATTTTTACTGCAAGCAAATTATTTTTACTGAGAGCAAATTATGTTTTTACTGACAGCAAATTTTTTTCAACATTAAATAAAGATGATTGCAATTGAAGATTATACAGAGCCAGAAGAATTAGCCGATGCAAATCAGCATTATTTATTACCGAAACACCCTTTCAGACTTCTGATCGCTGGAGCTTCGGGTACTGGTAAAACGAATTTATTGCTGAATTTTATTTATGATTATCTTGAGTTTGATAACTTGTTCATTTGCGCTAAAGATATGTTTGAACCCAAGTACACTAAACTGAAAGAAAAGTACACTATGTTTGATGGTGTGCATATTAAAGACGTATTAGCAAAGTATCCCAAAAAGAAGAAGAAAATTTTGCTCGAGTTATATGAAAAATACGGCAAGAAAGAAACCGTATTCTCCTCTGATACAAAAGACTTTATTACAGTGGACGATCTGGACCCCTCTTGCAAAAATGTTGTTGTCTTTGATGACTGTGTGACAGAGAAAGACCAGAAGAGTATAGAAGATTTCTTCATCAGAGGTAGGAAGAAGAATGTTTCAATCATTTACCTCTCTCAATCCTATTACAGAACGCCCATTGTCATCAGGAGAAACTGTAACTATTTAATATTTTTCAACCTCCAGCAGAGGGAGATTCAGCAGATTATAAGAGAGGTAGATGGCAGTTTGACGAAAGAAGAGTTCAATCGATTGTACAAAAAGTGCATGCAACAACCATATGATTTTTTTATGCTTGATTTAGTGAATCCGTCCTTGAGATATCGGAAAAAATATTTCATCCCTATAAATAAAGATGGAAGAATACTTACGGAAGAAAATTTACGTGTATAGAAAGAGCTACCACCATTATCAAAAGATAAAAATTTCGCTATCCATTACAAAGTTCCTCTGCAGTTCATTGGGTTTATCCGCTTTTGCGATGGTACCCTTAGCCGCTCTGAGCTTAAATGCCGGTATAGTTGAAGTTATCGAAAAGTCCCTGAATATCGTGGAAAGGAACGAAGAGTATAAGCAATCATACAAGTTTTATAAACAACTGCTGAATTCTTTCAAATCAAATGAATTAACAGAAGAAGAGGTGTACAGTAGAGAGGATGATTTTATTAACAATTCAGTTTACTTACCCAGAGAAAAATACATGAAACAAACCCAGCTTAACGGCTATGAATATGTGTGTAAATAATTTTTTACATATAAATAAATGAAGAAAGGAACAGGAGTTATTAATTCTGCAATTAACAATTTACCGTTTGAAATGCATCTGCCTGGTCACCAATTTACAGGGCCAGGTACTCAATTGCTCAGAGGTAAAACGAGATTAAATCCAGATTTAACATACAAAGAATGGAGTAAGCCCATTAATAGAGTCGATGAGGCAGCCTATAAACATGATGTGTGTTACCTAAAAAACAAAGTTACCGAAACAAGAAAAAAGGTGTGCGACTCAGACATGATAAAAGAGCTTGAGGATATTCCCAATCCAACTCTCCGTGAAAGGTTAGATAGAGCTGTTGTGAAGCCAATTATCAAAGCAAAGAAGACATTTGGAATGGGCTCAAAAATATACTGCCTAAAATGTAAAACCCATACTGAGACGAAAGACGTACAGCACACTACCTCTAAGAACGGCAGACCTATGATAAAAGGGATCTGCACGGTTTGCGGTTCTAAAAAGAGTCGTTTTTTACCGCTAAAGGGGTAACTGAGGACCCCAAAAAAGTTTATTATGATCCAGAGACTGGATATTGTGGTATAAACGAACTCAGTAGAAAAACAGGTTTAAGTCGAAAAAGAGTCTCAGATTTCTTACATCAACAAGATGTATACATAAAACATAAACCACTCATCAGTAAGTTTAAAAGAAGAAGAACTTATGTGTCACATATTGATGATCAATGGCAAGCAGATTTGTTATTTCTAAAGCCATTTTCAAAATCGAATGATGGCTACAACTACTTGTTAACAGTCATTGACATTTTCAACAAATATGGGTGGGCTGTGCCTATTCGTAGAAAAACGGGGGAAGAAGTGACTAAGGCATTTAAGAAGATATTTAAAGTGAGAGTTCCTCTTAAAATCCAAACTGACAAGGGGACAGAGTTCATCAACAAAGAGACCCAACTTCTGTTTAAAGAGAACAAAATCCACTGGTTCACAACTGAAAACGTTGAAATCAAATGCTCCGTGGTGGAACGATTCAACAGAACTCTAAACGGTAAAATTCGGAAATATTTAGCGGCTAACAATACCAATAGATACATAGATGTATTGGATCACTTAGTGAAAAATTATAACAACTCTTACCACAGAAGTATAAAGATGATGCCGGTTGAGGCCAGTCTGGAAAAAAACAGTGGTGAAGTCTACAGCAATTTGTTCAAAGAAAAAGTCCTGCATAAACCCAAATACCAAGTAGGAGATATAGTTCGAATATCAATATATAAAACGACTTTCAGAAGAGGTTATGAGGCAACCTTTACAGAAGAAATATTCGTCATCTCTGAAGTATTAAAAACCGATCCAGTCACTTATAGAATAAAGGATTTAAACAATGAAGATGTAAAAGGAACCTTTTATGAAAATGAGCTGGTAAGGTATGATGTGTACAAAATCGAAAAAATTCTCAAAAAGGTGGGGAATAAATACCTGGTGAAGTGGTTAGGTTATCCAGAAAGTAGTTGGATAGATAAGAAAGATTTAGTTAATTTTTAATAGCTGACAAAAGCTATTAAAAATTCCAGTTTAAAGCTTCGAAGACGGTTCGACAGATTTTTTCATTCTGATCAAGCGTTTTCTTCATTTTGGGTAACTTAAGTGGTACCTGAAAATCTCTTTTCCGTAACAGATGAAATAAAACGTTTTCTTTGCTGATTAAGTTTTTCCGCTCTGGAAACAATTCTTCATATTTATCGATAAATTTAAGAAACTCAACCAAAATCTCATCTTCTAAGGGGATATTAAACCCTTTTAACCATTTAGTAAGATTTTTCACTCTGCTTTGGCTCCTCTGTTGCATCTTCATCATCAAATATAATTGTTTTCTATCTAGAGGACCTTTATTAGGATTGTATCTCAGCTCTTCATGACATGTCATACACACGTAAAATTCATAATCATCTTTTGTTATTTATTCATGCTCACACTTTTGAGTTGAAGGCACTTTGTTGTCTAGACCAAAGTGTCTTAATATTTCCATCATTTCATCTGACATTTATTATTAAAAGTATTCCCTTTAACTTCTTTAATATCTTACGCACTTTGTCAATTGGGTGGAGAAAAATCTGAAAAAGTTCCATGAAAGTAAAAGCTGCCCCTCAGATGTGAAGGGCAGCTTTTACGAAATAAGAGAACAGAACAACGATCCTCTCAACAAGTAGGCACCATTAAAATTGAGTGATCAATATTTTAAGTATTTAAAGAAACGAGATATATATATAGAGAGATAATAAAGATGGAATCTAAAACCGTTCGACAGTTGCGAGACTACTGTCGGGAACATAATATTCGAGGATACTCGAAGCTTAAAAAGGCGGAACTGATCGCCCTCATTCATCGCCTTGATTCATACTCAACGAATCATAACGGCTTCCCCAGTTTCCACGATGACTTATTTAGCAAGCAGAAGAAAAAGAGGGGGTTTAAAATCAAGTGTTGCGGTAAGTTATTTAAGGAATCAAGCATAGATAAGCACTTGCAAACTAAGGCCCATCAAAACTATAAACCCTCTCAGGAGGACCACAGAGATGACTTTGACAACATACAGAGCCTGCATCACATCACCATCAAGCAACTACGTGATTTTTGTCGGACGCGTGGCATTGCAGGTTATTCCACGTTAGGAAGGAAGGCAGACATCATAGCGTACATTGAAAGTGTATTGTTCAACCGCCACTTCAAATTCGATTCCGACCTATTTTCAGATGCGCGGGAGAGAAGGCTATATACTCCCCTTGAAGTTGAGACGGCATTTAAATCTCGGCTGAAGACGTACGACATCCCAAACGAGCACAATCTGATGCTTCCCAAAGACTTTTTGAATGATGTTTCACCACTTGTTCGGGGTCTCATCACCAAACATCTGAAGAGGCTACATGGTCTGAAGGTCAACTTTAAGTTCCTTTGCGACTATCAAAAAGGGGTGGAAGAAATGGAGATGAACTTCAAAACACAAAATGAAGTCATCTTTGAATCCACTGATTTGATTGATTATTACAGATCAGTTATCCAAAAGTTACTGACAGAAA
Organism: Latrodectus elegans; assembly: GCA_030067965.1. Lineage (NCBI taxonomy): Eukaryota > Metazoa > Arthropoda > Arachnida > Araneae > Theridiidae > Latrodectus > Latrodectus elegans. The sequence continues at coordinate 33,056,005 of CM057809.1, forward strand.
TGGAGGAGTTTGTGGCAAGGGGCTCAGGGTGGACGCTTGCCAGAATCAAAAGCCTTGAGGTTAAGATCAATAAATACAACCCGCTGAGAGGGGCATCCTACATTGATCTGCCCAAAAGAATTAAGGCTAAAAAAGCAGTCATTAACGTACAAAATGAGGATAATAAGTGTTTCATGTGGGCAATACTCTCTGCACTGCACCCAGCGGAAAAAGATGCCCAAAGAGTCACGAAGTATAAGCCATATGAGAATGAGCTAAAGTTCGAAGGCATTGAGTTTCCAGTAAAGATGGAAGACAGAGTATTTAACAGGTTCGAGAAGTTGAATGACATATCGGTGAACATATATTCATACGAAGGTAATGACATTTACCCATTGAGAATCACTAAAAATAAGGAAGACAAACACGTCAATTTGCTGTACACAAAGAATCAGGAAGGAAACAGTCATTACTGTTGGATAAAAGACATGTCGAAATTAATAAGTGCTCAATTAACTAAACATGATAAAAGAGTATATCCCTGTGAAAGATGCCTGTTATTTTATCACTCTGAGGAAGATCTGCAAAAACATGAAACGGATTGTAGGAAGAATACGCCAGTAAAGATTGTAATGCCTAAGGAATACGAATCTCTGAGGTTCAAAAACTACCAAAGGTCATTGCGAGTACCCTTTGTGATGTACGGAGACTTCGAGTGCTTGACAAACAAGATAAGCACCATCCCGATAGAGACGCATCCTTCTTGCATAAGTATCAAAAGCACGAGCCTATGAGCTTCACTGTCTACATCAAATATAAACACGCAGACTATAAGGCACCAATCACGTACAGAGGACTCAATGCCACCAAACTGTTCTTTGAGACAGTGAAGGCTGAGGCGCTAGCGATAAAGAATATTTATGATAAGAAGCAACCTATTAAAATGACCACTGAAGATGAAGAGCATTTCCAAAGGACCCATGTTTGTCATATCTGTGACAGAGATATCAGGAAGGAACCCTCCCCCTATTCACCTTCGGATGAACCAGACTTCCGAAAAGTCAGAGATCATGACCATCTTCTCGATCCGACAAAATGTGAATCGAACTACAGAGGACCTGCTCACAACCTTTGCAACCTAAAGTACCAAGAGCCTTCGTACATTCCGGTGTTCATACACAACCTGTCTGGCTACGACGCCCATCTCTTCATAAAGGAGCTCGGTGGGGAGAAAGGGGACATTGATGTCATTCCGAACAACGAGGAGAGGTACATTTCGTTCAGCAAGGAGGTCGGGGCAAAGATGTTAGATGTAGGCGATGGGAAGAAAGTAAAGTTGCCTGGCATAAAGTTGTGGTTTCTCGACTCGTTCAAGTTCATGGCCGCTAGCCTAGACAGTCTTGCGAAGAACGTAAAGGAGTTCAGGGAGACAGCCAAGTACTTCCCGATAGACAAGCTAGACCTCGTCACCCGAAAAGGCGTCTATCCATACGATTACATGGACTCGTGGGACAAATGCGAAGAAGCCAAGCTGCCTCCCCAAGAAGACTTCTACAACCAATTAAATGAGTCACACATAAAGGATGAGGACTACGAGCACGCCAAAACGGTATGGAGAACCTTCAACATTAAGACATTGGGTGAATATTCCGATTTGTATGTGAAGACTGATGTACTCATACTAGCCGACATCATGGAACACTTTAGAGATGTCTGTCTAAAGACCTATAAGTTGGATCCAGCATGGTACTTCACCGCACCCGGACTCTCCTGGGATGCCATGCTCAAAACCACGGAGGTCGAGCTAGAGCTGTTGACAGACTATGACATGATACTCATGCTGGAAAAGGGGACTAGAGGAGGCATCTCTCAGTGCTGTAACCGATATGCGAGGGCGAACAACAAGTACATGAAGGACTATGACGAGAACAAGAAGTCCAACTACCTGATGTACCTTGATGCTAACAACCTCTATGGATGGGCCATGAGTCAATACCTACCACACGGTGGCTTCAGGTGGAGCACTGTGTCAGATGTGACCCAAGTAGCAGATGACTCAGACAAAGGATACATCGTGGATTGTGACTTAGAGTACCCAACGCATCTGCACAACCTCCATTCAGACCTACCTCTAGCACCTGAGAGCAGGGTGCCCGATGACTCAAAACAGTCAAAACTACTGACGACGCTCTATAACAAAGAGCATTATGTGGTTCATTACAGGGTTTTGAAGCAACTGCTGCATTTGGGGATTAAGATCAAAAAGGTGCATAAAGTGTTGGAGTTTCAGCAGTCTCCTTGGTTGAAGAAGTACATAGACTTAAACACGGAAATGAGGACCAAGGCAGCCAATGACTTTGAGAAAGACTTTTACAAACTTATGAACAACTCGGTCTTTGGCAAGACGATGGAAAATATCAGGAAGCGGCTCGATATCCGACTAGTGTGCGATCCTCAGAAGGCAGAGAAGCTGGTTGCTAAGCCCAACTTCAAGGGGCGGACCATCTTTGATGAAAATTTAGCCGCTGTGCATATGAACAAGACGAAAGTGGTCTTTAATAAGCCCATATACGTCGGTATGAGTATATTAGATCTCTCGAAGCATCTGATGTACGACTTTCATTACAACGTGATGAAGCCTAAATATGGGGACAATATGATGCTATTGTACATGGACACTGACAGCTACATCTATGACATACAGACCGAGGACTTTTATGAGGATGTGAAAGGAATGCTTGACTACTTTGATACATCTGATTATGTTGAAGGTAATAGGTACGGCATGCCACGTGTCAACAAGAAGGTATTGGGGAAGATGAAAATGCAGGGAAGATCTTGGAGGAGTTCGTCGGATTGAGATCTAAGATGTATGCCTGTAAAACTGAGGTTGACTTGGTGAAAAAGTCGAAAGGAGTCAAGAAGTGCGTCGTGAAAAACAGGATAACCTTCGAGGACTACAAGGACTGCCTATTCAAGCAAGAAGTACAACACAGGACCATGAATCTCATCAGGAGCACAAAGCATGAGATCCATTCCATACAAGTAAATAAGATTGCCCTATCAGGAAAAGATGACAAGCGACATATATTGGAAGATGGTATTCATACCTTGGCTCACGGTCACTATGCAATACAAAAATAAACAATTTTTTAATAGTTTGAAGACTATTAAAAGATAATATAATTTTCCCTCATACTTTGCGTATGTTATGAAGTATCAAGTCACTCTCGACCAGATATTTTTCAACCAGAAAGTCAATATTAAGGCAGGTGCATTTCAAAATATCGCATACTTTGTAATGTTTGTAAAACTTACCTTCTTTTTGAATACAAATTTTATCGTTTGAATATAACTTTAAGCATTCTTTTAAATCAAGCAGAACTTAAGACAGCGAAGGTTCAAAATTCTCCATTTCTTCATCTATTTCTTGTATCTTCTTTCTTATGACAATTGCATTTATAACAGACCCTTCAGTCATCATTTTGTTTCTTTATATACTGCAAGAGTTTTCTTTAAGTACTTAAAATCCCTAGAAGTTTTTTTAATTCATCGCGGTGCATTGAATTCTTCTAAAAGTTGCGTGCAGCGTCAGAAATTTATCATGGTTGAAACAGGTTTCTAACAGTGGGTGGGGTTTTAATGGTCGGTTTTAACACTATTGTTTTTAAAAGGGGATTTGAAAATTATGGCGGTTTTTCAAACCATTGTTTTTAAAAGGGGGTGGAAATTTAATGGATAAAAATAGAGCCATTAATTTCTACAAGTGGGTGCGGTTTTTATGGGAATTTTATAGCCATTGTTTTTTAAAGGGGGGTGAATATTTAATGGCAGGTTGAGAACCATTACTTTCTAAAAGTGGGTGGGGTTTTAATGGGGGTTTGAGAGCCATTACTTTCTAAAAGTGGGTTCAGATTTATGGGGAGGTTGGCACCCATTGTTTTTTAAAAGGGGGTGGAAATTTAATGGGGGTTTTTTACACCATTGCTTTTTAAAAGGAGGTGGAAATTTAATGGGGGGCGCTTTATGGCCTAAACATCACTGCGCCAGCTCCGGCATCCGCACACTACTCACAGTAATTCTGATTACAATAAGGGCCTAAATCTGCTTACCGATTTGAGTGGTATTGGAGCGACACCGGCAAGCGATACCACTACCCGACAAAACATGTAAGCTCGGGGAAAATGAGGGCCCAAAGTATGGCGTGGTCTTGGAACAGTATCGACAAAGCCGACATGACCACTTGTCGGATATTTTACCAATGTCATTCCATATGTGGATCGAATGCTTTCGATGAATAGCTCAGCATCGGCAAACTTTAAATGACCGACCGCAAGCCACTTAATAGAAATTGTTTATCTTTTTAATTCACCATTGTTTTTATTTGTAAAATTTGTTTGATAAAATTTTTGTTTAAATTGCAATATTACTTACGCTTTTTATCCATGTTACATTTAAGATTTCGTCTAAAATAGCTCTCTCGAGCATTACAGAAAAAATTCTTTAAAAGAAGTTTCACTTGCTGCCTTAATATTATTAACAATTGCAAACAGAAAATTTTTAATGGTTATTAAATATTATTTGAGATATTTATAAAATGAGTATTCCAAATATGTTCGACTGTATTCCTGTTTAACTGAAATCAAAATTTTAACATCTTCAGAATTGCTTATACACATGAGAAAGTTGTTGGATTTACGTACTTTAATTGACATCAAAAACTATATTTTTAATACATAGAACTAAAATGTATATTTAAAATATTTTTGTTGTTGTTATTTATGACACTTGAACAAGTCAAGCTCGCTATGCCGTTGGCTATGCGAATTTAAGTCAGTAAGGCACGTATTACTACTTTGCTCTAAACTCCCCCGATAGATGGCACCACCAGAGGATATGCTCCCCCAATTTTGACAATGATCTAAAGGGGGAGGAAAATTTCCCCAGACCATTATACCCATGGTAACTGTTCAACGACCTACCTCAGGGCTTTCGATTCCACAGATTTAACGAGCAGGTATATTGCATGTATTCGGTGGGTCTTCGGAGGCACTGGGAAACGAACCCCGCCCGTCCGGACAGAAGGCCGCTACCCTAACCACTAGGCTACCCCACGGCCCCTAAAATATTTTTTATACTTAAGAGGTAAGTTTCCTTAATGTAATTGTTCAATACAGCATAAATGTATTATTTATAATAAACTAAGTTCTTATCATTAAAAATATTTGTTTATTGAAAAAAATTTGAATATAAATTATATATATATATATATATATATATATATTAAATAACTATTTCATAATAGCAGAAATAAAACAATTAATAACCAATATGAATTAAATGCAATAATAAGAGAAAGAGCTCTCCTGTATCAAATAATTTTAACAACAAGGTCTTGAATTCAGAGAAAATTTGATGGTGCCACTAACTTTAAAAATTCTGCAATAGGACCGATATCGCATATGATATTCCGCTCAGAATCGGAAAGCATGCATCAGACCTATATCGACAAACGACATTTACAATTTGTCGGAAGTTAGCCACATTATGACCAATACTTGTTTCCGATAACATTAAAGTACAAAGTTTTGATGTCGTTTGACAATATGGAATAATTATCATTACGAAATCAGCTTGCCAATGCCTACTCAAACCGGAAACTGCCAATACCGGCCTATTAGGATGCCGAAAGGCTTGTGCTTGCTGGGTACTGGAAAGATATGTAATGAATTCCAAAACCACCACAAACCAAAATACTAGGTGCTGGTATTGAATACTCACAGTAGTGATCGAAATAAAGGAAGCCGCAAATTTTTCTCTCTCTAATTATTGATTCAACGCCTGATATATCTCAAGTAGATCAACTGATTGTCTTTATTTGCTATGTTCTTCTAAGTGGTTTAAAAGAAAGATTTTTGGGATTTCTACCAATATTTTCTCATACTGATGAAAACTTGGGGAAAGTTATTTTAGAATTTTTAAATATAGATTTAGGTATCACTAACGGTCGGGGGCAGAATTATGATAATACGGTTAATATGTCAGGTAAATATAAGGGACTCCAATCCTGAATAAAACAACATATTTTTCTCCCCATTTTACACCATGCGCAAATCGTTCATTAAATGTAATTGGAAATGCTGCTGCCGAAAGTTGCATGGAAATTACATCTTTTTTCAATATCGTACGTATTGTTGCAAGTTCTATGCATAGATGGAATGCATTACAAAAATTTTGTAAGAGCAAATACTTGAGTATTAAACATATTTCTGGCACCAGGTTCCGATGCTATGAAATTCTTAAAGGAAAATTATGAAGAAATGAAACATTGTTTACGTCATTTTTTCCGTAAACAACGATGAAAACTCTTTAACATAGCCCGGAGCTCCCGATTTACATAAAAAAAGACGTATTACATTTGAGTATGTACTGTTGCTTTTTATATGGGAAAAGATTTTTGAGAGAATAGATGCTTCAAACAAGACTCTTCAACAAAAAGACGAATCCCTAAATACAGCAGTTTTAATATATGATTAATTGATAGATTTCATACAAACTGTTAAAGGTGATTTCGACAATTTAGAAAAAAATCAGAAAAATTGAAAGATATTACATATACTAATGATAAGGAATGGCAGAAAATACAAAAACAATTTCATGATAAAATTCCAGAACATGAAATAAGATTAAGTGACAAAGAACATTTTAAAGTTAATATTTTTTTGTTGTATGCGATTCTTTAATTAGCAACATTAAAATAAAAGAGAGAGAGATTTGAGGAATATAAAACTATAAACAATAAATTCAAACCCATTTCTCATGATAGCGAGGTTAGTGGTTCCTCAATAGAAGAATTAAAATGTTATGAATAAGATTTAAAAACCTAGCTGAAATGAAACATTGTTACAATTTGACTTTTATAAGTAAAGAAAATATTATTTCGTCTGTATCCATGCGGTCATTTATCCAGTACAATAAAATAATTGCAACATTCTCTAATTTAAACATGTGATTCTGACAATTTATTTAACCCTTCCAATAAGCAAGGCAAGAGGTTAAAGATCATTCTCAGTAATGGCTAGAATAAATAAGTTTTTAAGATCCACATCAGGCCAACAAAATTTAAATAGTTTATCATTATATAGAAAAAGAGTTATTAAATAACTCTATTATGACAAACTAATTTACAAGCTTATAAAATTAAAAGTAAGAAAAAAGGCAGTATAACTAATTAATCTGGTTATATTTGTTTAAGTAATTCTGTTTGTTTTAACAAATTATGTTTTTAAATTCTTGTACATGTATATTATTTTCTTCCTTTTCTAGGAATATATATTTCTGATATAATTAAATAGAAATACATAATATATGCTTTAAAACCAAACTAACAAATGCAAAGTATTTGTTATGACTGAAAAGTAGGCCAGGAATCACAATGTTGCCAAGGGACAGCTTTAGCCCGCCACTATTTTCAAGTATCCGTTGAAGAGAGCTACAAATAAAAATAAGGTAATCACTCTGACAGTTGACACGCGTTTACTTTCCGTGCAGTTCAAACTCTTGAGGCCAACTAGAGCGCAACATGTACACGTGAGTTTACCCTTGCAAACTGTCTTTGAATGCTCAAAACGTTGGCACTAAAAACATTACTATGGAATTCGTTGTAAATGGATGGACGAGGAAATTCATATATGAAGCTTTGATGTTCTTGAAGAGGTACAGTGTCGCAAGTCAGAATGACGTTCTTACTTTCGATGAATTTTCCATCACTTAAGACTATTATGCGTTTAGGCCCCCGATCTTCCCACTCAGATTTCCCAGAATCTTATCCGTTGGAGTATTCAACACGTCCCTGATTGTGATAAGAAAAACTTAGGTTGCCATGAGACATATGATGTCTCATGGCAACCTTAGTTTCCTTATCGATAACGATATCGTTACTTCAAGGTTAGTCAAAAATCGTATGTTTGTAATAAGGGCAGCCTGCTTAATACCTGATGCACCCGAAACCAATTTGTGCTTTTAATTTCTCCAATAATACTCAACGTTTCTTCTAAAATTATAAAGACACAATTGTAAGTGTCATTTTTTCTTCTAACTCGAAGAAACTTTGGTATTAATTTTTGGCATCTGTTGATCTTATACTAGATAAGCAAACTTATTTAGTTTCACATAAGAAATGCAGACCACTGGATTCTTAAGATGGCCTCCATCCTTAGCATATCATCCAGTAGATGTACCGATCGCCTGAAAACTAAAGCCGATTGATAGGTTGAGTATAACTCACCTCCTGCTTACTGAAGTTGAAGTCAATGCCTGTCTCTGGGAATTTTTATATTTTGGTCTCTCTGTCGCTCAATGGTCGTTTTATGCACACGAAGGCTAATTAGATCGGGACATAGGTTAAAGGGGATTCCAAGTCACAACGAACATCCAAGCCACAAGTGGGATTCGAACTGTTTAACCAAAGGTCAGAGTGCTAACCAATTGGCTGCTAGTACCGCCCTTAATCACAAGAACTCTCTTTTCCAGCGACATGGGTCATGAAGCACGGCAAACGCGTGAGTGATTTAATCCTCAGTAAAAGCTAATAGTAAGTCATTAGCTTCTAAGGACTTACACTGCGGTGCCCAGGTGGAACCCCTAACCTACTACAAAGAGCCATCCGGCAGAGTAAGGAAATGAAAACAAAAAGTAGATGAAAGAAAAAAAAAGACAAGAAACGGGCATGCCACTTAAAAAATTATCAAGATTTAACATTTCAAGTTAAATATATATTTATTCATGCAGTTTCACAATGAATAATTTCCATTATAAACAAGTTTTTTTTTCTTTTTAAATTTTATTTTTCTTGAACTACTTCCTTGTTTTAATTTTTCTTTGCACAGCTATATTTTTTAACAGTAGATTCAAAATTCTATGTTTTTGTTAATGTTTTACATCTTACGTATAATTTACGTTTATGTGTGTAGTAACGATAGATTGCGATAAAAAAAATACTTGATTGAAAACGATTTCACTTTCTTTAGATGGAGTTGAATTCTTTTAGTTTTTTAGAAGTTAGGTAACTTTTGAATTAACTATCTGTGCTAAGTTTTCACTTCACAAATACATGATTATGCTGAAATTATCATAATTTTTCACATTTAACATTGTTCTGCCATCCATAATATTGAAAGAACCCAAGGATTCTGAATTGCAGCCGTAAAGCTTTCACTAAAATAGTTAAAAATTTAAGCTTTGAACCCAATCTTGATCTATTTTAAAGAAGAGAGAATTTCAAATTAAATCTTTCTTACGTAATTTAACATTTCCATTAATCTCATTCTAACTTACTAAGTAATATTTGGCTTCTTTAGTAGGAAGTCATCTATAAGAGATATCCAAATTTGAAATTTCACTAATTTATTAAAATAGGATAAAATATCAATCGACAAATTTATAAGAAAAACTATTCTTTTCTTTTTGACCAAATAATACATATATAAACCATTTTCCCTTGATTGATTAAAGGATTACCCATACAATTTTTTTCATATTACTTAACTCTCATTCTAAGCTCGTTGTTAACTATCAACACATCATTTAATTTATCAACTCTCATACAAAAGCATCTGTAAAAATCTATTTTCACAATGGCTTTAAGTAAATTAAATTTGCTTTGAAATTCCCAAATATAAATTACATAAAGTGCAGCTATCATCTGTAGTTCAATGAATAAATGCTTAGTTTTAAAAGATTCTTTGATATAAGAAATCCCTTTAAAATTTTTATTTATTTCATTCAAAATACAAGAGAAAAATTTTGCAGAGATCTATATAAGCAATTTACTCCAACCTATCTAAAAAAATCCAATCAAACATTCACAAGACTACTTATTTTCTTCAGAAAAGTTTTCCTTTATTTTTGGGTTCGTACAGATTTCCAAAAATCAAATTCAAGGAGTCGAATCAAAAAATTTTCGGAGAGAGATATTGACATTCATATTAATTTACCAATTATTCTTAATCAAATATTCAAATAATAATGTATAGACAACATGTTTCTAATATATTGTTGTGTATATGATTACTGTTATTGAATAACAATTATAAATGATATTTTAAATTACAATAAGGTATTATTTTTTTAATTGCGTTGTGTATTTATGATTTTATTTATATTTTTCTACCCAGATCCAATCCTGAAAAATAGAAGCAGAAACTGGCTTTGTTTTAATAATTAGAAATTTCTTTTTATTCACTTAGAAAGTAACAAAACTATTTAAACACATATAACTCAATTACTTATAAATCACTTATATTATTTCAATATTACAACTTTGCTACCAACACGATTCAGCATTCACGTGGAGTTCATAATGATACTAAATTGCTTAAAGTTATACTCATATTATTACTTAAAGTTATAAAATAGGTGGTACCACACTTACAACTGGCTGGAAGAACATTTAAAAAACATTAACTTACGTACAAAGAGAGACTAGGCCGGCCTATTTAGAGGGCTTCCAAAAACATGCTTGATAGCTAGTACGAGGAGGGTTCCTTCATCTGGATCGTAATTTCAGTTTCTTTGGAATAAAAATACATTGGCCTTTTTCTTCTTCTTCTTCAAACTTTAATTATATTTAAAATATGTAGGCTTTTATTAACAGGAAATTTCAATTTTTCTGCTAATCGAATCCACTAAAGCGTCAAGCTGGAATCACACACTAACAGGGTCCCTTTTTGAGTCGATGTCTTGCAGCCTTTTTGTTTTCTCCTTTTTCTCTGGCGCTGACAAGTCCCTTCTCTTCTCCCCTCGCTTTCGCCTTGCGAAACCGGTTTCCTTCAAGTCCTACGTTAGGGCATCTCAATTCGTCAATATGGGGGGGGGGATTATAGAATATAATAAAAAAAAGGACTTCCAGCCAGAAAGAAAAAAAATGGGTTGTTTAATTTCTAAAAATTATCCAGCCAGTAAATACAACAATATTTGTAAGTACTAGAAATAAATAAAAAAAAATAGTCTCATTAATTTTTACGATTTAAGTTAAAATTACATTCAATGATGACTTCAAAAGCTTCAATGAATTTATAGCTATAACAGAAAAAATTTAAGCAATCAATATCAGTATCTAAATAAACAATATTCTTTACATAATTGAATTTTACATTGCAAAGTAATTACAAAATAATGGGTAAATTTAAGGTTTTTATACATCTTCATTAGATTCCTATTTATTAATATATTGAATATTTCAAGATTAGTATGACAACCTCTTTCAAATTTTCAAAATTTGCATGATGTAGACTTTTTAAAAGTCATCCATTTTAGTGAAAATCAGTTCGTTTTCATTAAGACCCTCCATTTAGAACTGAAGTAATCAACTTGTTAATAATTCTCTCTCTAAGCATTTCTCATTTACTTTGCCAAACAAAATATCTCCAATTCAGAGACCTAAAAATTCTGACAAATAATATTGTGTTTTAATAATATCACTATCCCAAAAGCTTACGAGGCAGTCCAATTGCTTTGACAGTATATGATCGTTTGAACTTTTATCAATGAAAATCGCATAACTCCTATCATTAACATTTTCTTTCAATAATCTGGAATAATAAGGCGCAATTCCAAAAAGTGTTAAATAAGCAGACCTTTTTTCAATGCAACTGAGTTTCTTTGCAATAGCATTGTCTGTAAATATTGCTTGGAAGAGAGAGAATTTATATTGCTACAAGAACTGTAGCTGAATTCACAGCTTAAAACTTTTAGGACCAATAGAATTTCAGACTTTAAAATTTCTTTTGAAGAAACAAATGAATCTAAATTTTCAGAATATGCTTTGGTTCATATTCTTTAACATAGGAATAGTAGTAATGAAAAAAACTTTTAAATGAGTAATTTTTTGCAAGATACAGCCTGCTCTTATAGATGCAAGTATTTTTTTCATATGGTATTTAACAGCTGATTTGTCCATATTTGAAATACAGTAGTCTTTCTTGCAAACTAGGCAGACAATGGATATTCTTCTCTATACACAAAAACCAATCATAGTATAGTTTTTTCCAGAATCCACTGGTTATTGAAAAGAAACTTTTCACTAGGCATATTAAATAATTTATTTCAGCCTTCATTTCGCTGATAAACAATAAAATTTATTCTGATTCACTGAAATCATACACAATTTTCACTAAGAAAGATCTAGAAAGTATTTTTAACTGAAAAATTTTATATTTAAATATTAAAATTCAGTGAATTTTATATAATACAAAGAAAACAGAATCAAATAAAATTGATTCTGTTCAATATAAATAATATAAAGAAAACAGAATCAAATAAAATTGAACGCCTGATTGTACCACATGATGATCTAATTGAATATTATTTCATTTTACTTTACACACATGATTCTAAATACTACAACCGGTCATGATTGAACTAAATAATCATGAAGCTAATTTTGGTTGAGCTGAATGTTAATTTCAGTCAAGAATTATGCATAAAATAACAATGAAATATCGATTGTGCCGCCGTCTAGTGGTAACATTCAGATGTACTTAATATTGTTTTTGGAATTCCACTGAAAAATTTAAATTATTGAAACAAAAAATTCAATAAGTAATAAATTTTCTAACAAAAAATAAATGCACAACGTTTTTAGTAAAAATTATAAGTGTGATTCATAAATTTCAAGGAATCAAGACGAATTTTTAAGTCTCTCAAGGGCCCATCGAACAATTTTTCAAACTCCATGAGTTGTACAAACATTGATTAAATATTCCTTTATGCTTTTACCATGAGTTGTTATATGTGATGTATAAGTTTCTCCCATTTCTTTATTACCAACAAACTAATTTATCATTAGCCAATGTCTGAGTGATCACGAAGTTTTTTAAATTTAAATAAAAAAGATTATGATTTAAATATGCTGTGATTAGTCATTCGATTGCCTACAAATCAGTTGATTAATTGGTTTTTCAGCAAAAAATCTGAGATCTCTTGAATTCAGAGTTTTATAAATATACAAACAAATCTTACATTGTTTTATGAGATATGATTGCTTTTTGTACTCAAGAAAGAAATTATAGCATGTTTTAGAGTTTCAATTTTTTGCACCAACATTTTCAAGTAAGTTCCTATTCCTAGCAGCAATGTAAAAATAGTATTCATTTTAATGAATTATAAAACCGACATTTCAGTGCTTTTACTATAAATTCAATGATGAAATAATATGAAATTCACAGTTTTTAACTCCACTAATACCAACAAATATGAATTTGAAATTTTACCTTCAATATGAGTTTTCAGATTTATGAGGGTGATATCATAATCAATCTAATCATAGTATTTGCAGGCAAGCAGGTTTAGTGAAAATAATGATAAACATACTGTACATCAGTTAAATTTCATATAAAAAATGCTCTCGAACGGCTCTTTTAACAGAAACATTTTTAAATTATTGATTGATGATAGATTTTAAATTTAATAACATTTCTTAAGACACTTCACTCCCTTTTCATTTGGCTCCCATGCTCAGATAATAGGTACCTCAGGATTATGAAGCCCATATTTACTTAAAAAAAGTAAGCCTCTTGAGAGAGTGATAAAGTTTGAATATTTTGTTAGCACTTTCATATCACCAAGTAATGAATATTATTGAGGCTTCTACTAAGCTCTTCATTCCAATTTAAACATAATTTGAAGGCTTTTGGCAAAATTACTTAATCTAGTAAAGTTGACATCCATGCTATTCATTAATTTTACTGAATAGTCTATTTACATATACTCTGAAGAATCATTATATGTATCTAATATGAGAATACTCAATTGTTATTCTCAGAAAAATTAATTTATATTCTGTAATTATTTGAAGTTGTAAAACTGAACTTAGTTGGGAATGTTTTACAATATAATGAATTATAATGAATATTGACCAATTCATCACAGAAACAAACTCCAGTCAACAGATTATTTGTGTAATTTTGTATAATTTCTTTTATTAAAATTTTGCTAAAATATCTATATAAATTTTGTTTGAATTCAAATATTGAATAATTTGACTTATGAATAAATTATAATTTATGATCAACTTGCAAAAATATTTGTAAGTCTAAACAAATTTAAAAAATATGCTTTTCAAATTTTATTTTAATTTAAAAAAAATTTATTTTTATACATTCTCAGGAAAATAGCCTCTGATATTATAATTGAAAACAAACTAATATATTTAATGAAAATAAACCACACACACATGCACTATATATATATATATATATATATATATATATATATATAATATATTTACTTTCATCAAAATGTTAACTCTTCTTATTTATATAACCTATAATTCATATTTGAGAGTTCTTAAAAAACAACAAATTCTTGTAATGCATAAAATTGCTGTTAACATTAGCAGTTTGACAGTCATTAGAAAAATAATTATTTCATGGATTTAATAATTTTAATATCTAGAAATTTATTTTTGAAAAAATTATCCTCATTTTTACAAATTTCACTCATTTACAAATAAAATGATGTCAGCATAAAAGCAAATCAGGAAGTAAAAAAAATGCAATTAGTTACTCTAAAAAATAATTAAAAATCGTGAAAATTTATAATAATGTGTAAAATTTTTACAATATGTAATTAATGTGCATAATAGAAATTTTGACATTTTCCTAATCACATAAATTCAATGCAGTTTTTTTTATGGAAGAAATTTCATTTACTAATTTATATTCAAGCAAATAAATATGGATATAAATGTCATATTTAGTTAATTTGAAGAAAAACGTCGAAAAGCAAGTAACGTTTTTTATTCCAATAAAAATTTTTCATAATATGATAACCTGCATACAAAATGGAACTCATCAGCAAAATTGATTCCAACAATTTGAAATTTAATTTACAATGGTAGCAAAACAAAAAATATAGATAAAATGCAATAAACTGAAATCATATATAATCGAAACTCTAAATTGTTACTTTAATTTTAAAGACTTTTCTTAAAGTTTTAGAAACATTTTTATTTATTAAATATAAGTTTAAAATAAGAAAACTTTTTTTCAATAATAATGATTTATGAGTAATTTATATAATGAAACAGATTAGCTAAAATAAAATCAATGTTTTTCTCATATGTCAAACAGTGCTTTTATAACATATATATCATAAACTAGGTATCATGTATAATAAATTACCATTTTAGAATTACATGTGAAATGTAGAAGCAGTTTTCCTCTAGAGATACATACATATATATATATTTAAAGTTCAAAAATAGTTTAACTAGAAATTTACCTTAAGAGAAATGGCTTATTTATTAATACTTATCATAATTATTACACTGCAGTAGTTTCTTTCGAAAAATGTAATTGCTAACTATCACATTAATAATAGCTTAAGAAAAGCAAGTAATAGTGATTGATGTTTGATGGCCTAAAGCATTGATAATCGGTAAAATATAACAGAGAAAGTACATAAACTCATGTCAGCAAGTTCATAGGGTCAACCATTATTTGTAATTTTTATACTACTTTAAAAACTGTCAATGAAAATCAAAATTTTTGATTTTCATTGACAGTTTTTAAAATACCTTTTTTAGATCATCAGAGTACAAGCTTATCTCTAGTCCTTTTTAATTGTTATCTGGATTTCACACAAATAACTACTTTACCTCTGAAATATAAAAATAAATGTATAAAGATTATTATCCTTTATAGATTTTTTTATAATGAAAACAGCTTAAAAAAATATACATATAACAAAAATGAAAACCACAAATAAGAAATATTCATAGCATGTGATAATTATATGGAAGTTTCAAGATACATTGTAAAAAAGCTTTAATAATTTAGCATGTATTTAGACATGTGATAATTATTGGGAAGTTTCGAGATACATTGTAAAAAATTTTGAATATTTTTTTTAATAGAGTCAGTGAAAATTTATGTTAAATTCACATGTCTTTTACAAACTAGTTAATATTTTAAATAGGAGATTGGCAGAAGAATGTGCTTGGTCAAGTTTTGTTGTCACTCTACAATCGATTTTTGCAGGCAAGGGCTAAATTTAACTGGATGTAAAATTCAAAGTGTATTAAACATATAACTGAGAAATAGAGTTAGCAATTTAGCTGACATCTCAAGTCTCAAAATAAGAAATTTACAATTTAATAAGCTTTAATAAAAACATAAATTAATAGAAGAATCACGATGTTATGAATACATTTTATATTAGAATGAAGAAAATTTGATATTATTACATCTCTCTCTTCTCTTATCATAAATGTTTAAAATATATATAATATTAAAATCTGGGCAGTTCTCAGTATTTACAACTAATTTATTATGAAGTTAAAAACTTGTATGATTGCAAAAAACCAAATAATGGATCAGAAAGTTTTCTTATATTTTGGAATATCAAATTATTTATTTGTAGTAGTTTGGAAAACAAGATTTTTATATTAGTGAAGTTAATTTGCTAGTTTGTAAACAGGGTTTAATTTGGAATAGCAAATTTATTATTTCAATGTAATGCATTGAAATGTGCATTATATCAATATAATACATGTAATACATATTAGAAAATTTATTTTAATTATTTAATTTTGTATCAAAAGCCTAACAAGTTAAAAATTTTGGCTTAAGTTCTTGCAATTTACCTGCGTAAAAAAGTAGGACAGTGTATTTTTTGCCAATTAATATATCTCTTATTTTCTGCTAACTACTAGATATTTATGCAGATTTAGTTTAATGATCCCTTTTTTTCATTTTAAGCAAAAATTAAACATCTACTACTACTAATAATAATAAAATTAGTGTATATAATTTCAGGATGTGTTAAAAAATGTAGAAGGACACTTGCTAATATATTTAATTCAATGAGTTGTTCTTTAGTTAAATCGGGCTTTTGCAGTTTGTTTTACCCTTTTCTGTCAAAAAATTAATTTGTTTAAAAGTTACGCTGTTTACCCGTTCTCAGAAATGCCTAAAGTAATACCTTCGAACGATTTTCGAAAAAGCCAAATTTCCGAATATCAAAATGATGGTAAAATTGTCAGAGAGATTGCTCAATTGTTGCAGGTCAGTACCAATACAGTTTCAAACTTTATCAGAAATTCTCATAAAAATGGAATAAAAACTACTGGTAGGCCGCAAAAGTTAACACCACGTGAAGAAAGAAAACTTGCTCGTGTGTTTAAGAAGCAGTGGCGTAGTGAGCATAATTGGCGTCCGGGTACAATACCTCGAAATTAAAAAGAGTAACACATTATAAATATAGGAAAAAATGCATTAAATTATAAAAGCTATAACTATACACATTACATTATAATAAATACAATATACTTGTAATAAGAATACAATGCAAAAATAATAATGGAATGCATTACCTTCTATAAAATAATTGGAAATATATTAATTTAAAGTCTAAGGCTTAGCTTTAATTTTGAAACAAAAAATCAATTCTAGCAAGAAAAAATACTTATATTGGATTCGTAAAAGTGTCAAAGAAATAATCGGACTTACATGATTTAGAATTTTTTAATTAAAGAGATATTATTTATCTTATATACTCTAATATAATTATTTTAAAAAATATAAAAAATTTTTAAACATGAAATGACTTAATCTATATTATAGATATAAGTAGAGATGTATAATTAGTTACAATCATAATATAATACATATATTACACTATATACATTTTCCTTGCTTTTGCTGATGCGAATTCATCGATTACTTCATCGAAGTTGATCATTTCAAATTTTTCTTTTTCTATGCTTAAAAATGTTAAATCATTTAGACGGTTTTGACTCATACAGTTGATTATGATCGTAAATACGTCAGAATTAATTTTAATTTGCTGAACGAACGTTCACAGCTTGCTATTGATGTAGAAAT
Organism: Latrodectus elegans; assembly: GCA_030067965.1. NCBI lineage: Eukaryota > Metazoa > Arthropoda > Arachnida > Araneae > Theridiidae > Latrodectus > Latrodectus elegans. The sequence continues at coordinate 33,073,869 of CM057809.1, forward strand.
AGTTAAGAGTATTTGAAGGGTGATTCTCATATTTGGGAAAACATTTTTTCCGTAAGATATTAGGAAGGTTAGAAGTTCTAATGGAGTTTTAAGTTTAATTTCTTTTCTACATTTGTCATAAATCTTACTCTTAAATGAAATATTCACATTACAGTCTTACATCAATTTTAATTTGTTTTTGAAACGAACACTAGTTTAAAAAGTAGTGTTTTAATTAGCAAATTTTAGCGAATAATATTTTCAACAGAATAAAACTTCAGGATTAAAAAGACATGAGTGTAGATGGAGTGTATTTCCAACATTCATGATCACTTGCATACTTTTAAAAAGCACATAAAGTTGATGATATACAGTTGATTATGATTTTATAAAATTGATTTTTAAAATGGTAATGATATGCTTTCAATAATATTCCTAAATATGAAATTTTGAAGAAGAAACACAATTACAATTAAACTCTCTACAATTAATTTTCCTTCCTAATTGAATTTGATATTCAATCAATCAATCTTATCTTATCTATCTATCTATCTTATCTATCTATCTATCTATCTACACACACACACACACACACACACACACACACACACACACTCTCTCTCTCTCTCTCTCTTTAAAACATAATTTCATCAAAATAAGTACAATAAACTGCACTCTTAAAACTGCAATAAATAATTTAAAATGTTTTAAACAATGAAAACCGAAATATAAATAAAAAAGTAAAAATGTAATGCAAGTAAAACCATTTATAATTGTATCTTCCTATGAAGCCTGTTTCTACTAGTTTTGAGTAAACACTAACATTAGTTAAATGAGCCGTGACCGTTTAGCTAGCCAGTTCCCAAGCCCTAATTTCAAAACAATCTATCAAATCTGGGAGTTGAATTGGAAACTTCGCTTTGCAGTGAAACTAATTGGCTCTTCCAAGGAGCTCGGGATAGCCGGTTAAGAAATTAAAATAATTTCTTAAATTGTATATCATTTAGAATATTAACGGAAATCAAAATTATTTTCATCGTAAACAATTTAAATCACAAAATGTAATATTGATAATTTATGAATGTTTCCATTTGATACCATAAAAATATTTTTTTTTATTCCAAAACTATAAGACCTTTGTTAATTACGTCTTCATATGATTTTAATTTATGTGACTAAATTATGCCGTAACATTATCAAAGCAAAATGCAGATAGGCACAGAAACACTAATACAGTTAATAATTTTAAATTTCTTTCAAATGACACACTTAAATTCAAATAAAAATTTATCCAAATATGTATATTTAATAAAATCAGAAATTTTCAGTTAAACAATTTATAAATATATTATATTATTATGTAGGTAATTTTTTGACAAAGCTGATAGACACTGTTCTTTTTTCTTTTTTTTTTTCAAGTTTTTCATTAATTCATATTATTATCAGAAATTACATGTACTGTAATAATTTTTTTTTACTTTTATATCGTATAACTTTATTTAGATTTTCTCAATCGGTTATCTTAGTAGTGAAAATTGTTCTCTTTTTTATTAAATATATTTTTAATATGTTTAATAAAATTATTTTCCTAAGATAATGAAATATATTTTATCATTAAAACAGGAGTAAATTTTTATTGAAATCAAAATTCATTACTATTATGAATCATTTTGGAAGTACTGTTCATTCAATAGCTTAAATTTTTCTCTTTCAAATATCATTTAAAGAGAGACAATACTAATATTTAAAATTTTACAATACAGAATGAGAAATGTGCACTATTTCTTGACAATTTTCTTGAGGGATTTTTTCGAGTTAAAATATATTTTTTCATATTAATTAAACTAATTAACTAAAATTTATTCTGTATACTTAAGCATACAAAGAAAACAAAGGAAAACATTTAAAAAGAAAAAAAAAAAGCATTTATAGATTCTTAGATTTTACTATCTGAAAAAGAATTTTTGAATATAATGTGCTAATGTAAATCCAATAAAATTACAAGACAAATAAAAATTATTTCCCCGAATAAATACTTTTAAACATTAAATTAATTTTACATGAATAGTTTTTAAAGTAATGAATAATTTGATACTTGATTTCCAAAACTCAACAAGCGTGCTAGTAAATATTTATACTGGCATAATGCATTAAATATTGAAACTACAAGAAACACATATTGGACAGAAATATAACTTACTGCTAATATATTTTTAAAGTCGAAGCTTATCGAAACTCAACGATTTTAAAAAGTTTAAATTTTCGTTTCCGACGAAGCGATGTTAGTGAAGAAATGATATACTAACCACATGTGAACTGTACAAAGGAAAGAAGTTCATGTGTTTTCCTAAAATTTGGAGGTAATTAGTACTCGATCCCCACCGTTTCGATTACAGGAAGAAAATTCCCCATAGGAGGTGTTAACACAGGGCTACGGAAGTTAATGCTGCATACACTATTTTGAGGGAAATTTTCCCCTTTCGTTGAATTCATTCAGCTGCAAGACACATTGTTTTGGCCAAAGGGGACAACTAATAGGAAACACGTTTTCAGTAAGAATTTTCTCACGAGTATAAAGAGACACTAGACTAAAAGGCTACAATGAAGCTTGAGATAAAAACACACGTGTTTTTACTTTTATTTTTAGACGATGGATAATAATTTCAGTCTCAATAAAAACTGAAACTGATCTTTCTATATCGCTTCTTGATAACTTAAGTCAAATTCTTCAAAATTTCATTAATAATATATCAGTTTTATGCAATTTTCTTTTTTGCAAGCAAGGTTTCACTATGTTATTGTAGTCAAAATAAGAGTAAATTTCCACATTTTGTATTACAAAAGGAAATCAAAAATATTAACGAAATACACTACTGGCCATTAAAATTGCTACACCAAAAAGACGACATGCTACAGACGTGAAATTTATACGAAAGGAAGAAGGTGCTGTGATATGCAAATGATTAGCTTTTCAGCACATTCAGAAAAAGCAGGCGCCAGTAGCGACACCTATATTGTGTTTAAATGAGGAAATTGTTCCGCCGGTTCCTCATACATAAATTGCATTTGAACGTTGTTGCCTGGTGAAAAGTTGTTGTGATTCCTCGTGTAAGAAAGAGAAATGCGTACCAGCACGTTTCTGACTTTGATAAATGTCAAATTATAGAGTACCGAGATTGCGGTTTATCTTATCGCAGTATTGCTGCTCGCGTCGGTCGAGATCCAATGACTGTTAGCAGAATATGGAATCGATAGGTTCAAGACGGTAATACGGAACGCCATGCGGGATCTCAACGGCCACCTATCACTAGCAGCCGAGAAGACAGGCATATTATCCGCATGGTCGTAATGGATCGTGCAACCACGTCGCGAGCCGTGAGTCAAGAAACGGGGTCGTTTGGAAGACAACAAGTGTCTGCACAAACAGTTCGACGACGTTTGCAGCAGCATAGACTCTCAGCTCGGAGACCATGGCTGCGGCTTCCCTTGACGCTGCGTCATAGACAAGAGCACATTCAATGGTGTGATCAACGACGAACCTGGGCGCAAGAATGGCGAGACGTCATCTTTTCAGATGAATCCAGGTTCTGTGTACAGCATCATGATGTTCGCATATGTGTTTGGCGGCATCGTGGTGAATGCACACTGGCAGTGTGCATTCGTCATCGTCATACTGGCCCATCACCTGGCGTGATGGTATGGGGTGCCATTGGATACACGTCTCGGTCAACTCTTGTTCGCATTGACTTTGCTTTGAACAGTGCACATTACATTTCTGGTGTGTTACGACCCGTGACTATACCCTTTATTCGAGCCCTGCGAAACCCTACGTTTCAGCAGGATAATGCCCGACCGCATGATGACGGTATTGTACGGACCTTCCTTGATACGGAACATGTTCGGATGTTGCCCTGGCCAGCACGTTCTCCAGATCTTTCACCAATAGAAAACGTCTGGTCAATGGTTGCCGAGCGACTGGCTCGTCACCAAACGCCAGTCACTACGGTTGATGAACTGTAGGATCGTGTTGAAGCTGCATGGGCATCTGTACCTGTGCATGCAATCCAATCTCTGTTTGACTCAATGCCCAGGCGTATAACTGCTGTTATTACTGCCAGAGGTGGTTGTTCTAGGTACTGATTTCTCAGGATCTATATCCAGCCAAATTTTTTGAAAATTTAATCACTTGTTATTTCTAGTATAATATATTTGTCCAATAAATATCATTTTGTTATCTGGATTTCTTCCTGGTGTAGCAATTTTAATGGCCGGTAGTGTATATTACTCGTGAAATAAAATAACCTAATCTCTAATGAGAAATTAAATAATAAGTCAAATAATATATTTCAGAACACTAAAATTTCGAAAATAATTTTTACGTTTTGAATTTTTGAATAATTATCACATGCAGTGGGGTTAAGGGTCAGTGGTTATTCATTGGACTTTTTTTATTTTGAGTACAAAAAAATTATTTGCTTTGTTAACATTATATTTACCACTTTCACTAGCATAAAAGTTTACTTAGCCTGTATAACAATTAGGACTCGTAAAGGGAACTGTGTATCCTGGAGTATTTACGAAATTAAATAAGGTCATGTGCTTACTTTTTGTAATCTTCCCGAATTAGTAGATCCAAAATTTACCATATAACATTGACACAAATAATCTGATTAATAACTTAATCAAACTAATTAAAAATGGAATTGACCAATTGAATTTTCTAGAAATTTCATATGAAAAAAATTAAAGTATATTTTTGTTATTTACACATTTACAAGATTTGTTGCACAAAACAGTATCACAAATATTAAGCAAAATTGCAACTTAAGAAAGAAAACGAAAAACGACAATCGAACTTATAAAGAAACGAAAATCTAAAGTATGGTTAAAAGTACACAATTTTAAAAAGAAACTAAGCTATGCAAAATTATTATTAGGAAATCTAATAAGTGTTTCTTTAATGGCAAGCTCCATTAGCTCTTTACTCGTCATTTTTCATGAACAACTTCTTTCTTTCAAATCTAATTTTTCATGACGTTTTTTCCTTCTGGAAATGACACAAGAATAATAAAAGGCAAAACATATTTCTCGGAATAAAATTGATATTATGATCAAATTAAGAATGTAGTTTTCTGGAAGTTTGTTTATCTTTGAAATGATTTTGGCGCCCCTCTGCAAGCTGCATGATAGCCCCCTTGCCCCCCCCCCTCGCTACGCCACTGTTAAGAACAAAGAAAGTGTTTCAAAAGCAAGAAATCAAGCAGGCCACGAAGCAAACAGCTTGCAACCATATTAAAAGATCTCAAAAATTCATTTTCAAAAAACGGAAACAGCCTAAGTGGACACAAGCTCACTTTGATGAGTTTAGCATGGGCTAAGGAGAACAGGTCCTAGATTACAGAATAGACTTCTATATTTTATAAGAAATTTTACTAGGACGGTTCAGACGTATATCAGCACTACTGACATTGTCTGGAGAATGAAGACGAATACTATTCAACACGAGAAATGAGAGGAGGGAGTTTAATGGTTTGGTTGGCTGTTGGATACAGAGGAAGGACAAGTCTGGTTTTCTTAAATGGTAGGCAAAAACATACAGAATACATTCAAATGCTGAATTCTGAGCTTCTTCCTTATGGGTCTGACTTGAGGGGTGGAGAGGAAGTTTTAGCAAGACGAAGCTTCAAGTCACGCCGCGACTGGAATGAAACATTGGTCCCTAACAAATAATGTGTATATTTTACCATGGCCAGCCAAAAGTACTTATCTTTATATAGTGGAAAACTTTTGGGCAATGCTAATTCGTCGAGTGTATGCTGATGGAAGGCAATTTGATTTGCTAACTCAGCTTTGAGAAGCATTGAATGACTTGTGGGACAATTTTTGTTAAACAGAAGTTCAATCTCTATACAATTCACTCCGAAACAGAATATTTGAAGTCATAAAGGCGAATGGGAAGAATATTCCTTATTAAAATCACTATTTCTTTACTTATTATAATGCTGTCCTTAAACTTTTTTTGAAAAGTTTAAAAAAAAAGAAACTATTTTTGTTGCCATTAATATTTTATGTTTGAATATCATAATTCTGATGTTAAAATTGTATTTTACAAATATTTGTAAAATGTTTCGAATAAAGAATTTTAGTAAAAATAAAATATTTTCTGGTTATTGTTACAAAATCAAGTGTCCTACTCTTTTACATAGTGTAGAAGCCATTGCCAACCCCAAGACATGATAAACATAATTCAAACTCTTTTGAAAATAATTTAAAAAAATCTGAAAAGTAATCATAATTTGCAATTGTTGAAAAAACTTGGTATGCAAATTATCATTTTAAATAAAAGCAATATTTGAATTACATTTCAATTTGAAAAATAATCAAAATAATATTTAAATGAATAGAAATAATTATTAACTAATAACCTAAATAATTATTAAATATTTATTTAAGCTAATAAATGTAACGAAATTGAAAATTTTTAAATTTAAATGATTTTAAAAATGTGATATCGAGTCTTAAAAGGAATTTTCTAGAAAAAATTTCTTTTATACAGTATTATTAGATTCATTTTCAACTATTTTTTAATTATTTAATGTCACACATATAAATGATAGTTTTCTATGTATATATTAATTAAAGAATTAAATTCTTTTCCAGCTAAAGCAATAGAATCTTGAACACACAAAAAACATTATAATTACTGTAACAGAAAATAATGAGAAAAAATAAACAATTCTCTTCTAAACAGCACATGTTAACCTCAATTATTTCTAAGCCAACATATTAGCTATTTCAAAACGCAGAATTAATTTCTCTCTTAATTCTATAGAAGTTATAAATATAAACATTTTACTTTAAAAATGGTAAAACAATTCATGTAGAAATCAATAAATATTGTTTCACAATAGTGACAAAAAGGTTTGTTCAAAGTAAAAAAAAAAAAAAAAATTTGATTAATATTTAGTATAAAAATTACTAATAAAATTTTAATTCAAAATCTGTTAACTGTACAAAATTTCTGTTTTGTATAATCTACAATAATAGAATACATATTTATTAAGTTAAATAACCTTTTAAGAGAATGATCAGTTGTTTTCACAGTTAATATAATGAAGTAGTAAAAAAAAATTAATTGTAGTTAAATATCCAAAATTTGACATTTAAAATATAGTAAACCAGAATATATGAATACGATTTGATGAGAAGAATAAAATATATATTAAAAACATCATTTCTCAATTTGTAGAAATATAATAGTATTATTTACTTAAATGAAATCAAACTAAGCTATGATCAACTTAAATTTCACATGAAAAGAATATGTAAAGATTTCTAAATATGCTTTGTAAAATTTATTACATATTATATAAAAATCTTTTTTGATTTTATGAATTAACCATACATTCTTTTGAAAGAAATTAGTTAATAATTATGTTTTACACTAAAATTTTTAAAATCCTAGGACATAATTTTTTTTTATTTCAACAAGAAAAATTAAAATTACTAAAATTTTTAAGGTGATATCATAAAATTTACACTGTTATATTACTGTAAAATTCATGAAATGAATGTGATGTATTTAGTTTTTTTAGTGAACAAGTTATGATTTAAGACAAGAAAATGACTATCATGGGAACATAAATATTTTATTATTTTCAAATACATAGAGTTCATAGTTTAAAAAAAGCGATACAGGCAAAAATAATTAAAACAAATTTCTAAACAGAAGTATCTATATGGTGAACACACCGGCAATTAAAATTTTTTTAATAGTTTTTCTCAAAAGTCTTAATTTACTTTATTTTCAAGCAAATGTAATTAATTTTTCATAAAACTTGTTTGAATGTTGTATACACCATAATTAATAAGAGCATTATACATGTACACAGCACAAACTTAATAATAATAAGAGTTTTAAATTTAAATACGAATTTTAAAACAGAGAAGCTAATTTTTAAGTTTGATAATTTCAGTTTAAATTACTCTTGAGGGATTATTATTTTAGTTAAGAGAAAGTCAAAATATTAAATTTTATTCAGGCAAATAAGTTATTACTTTCTAAATCTAAGTTGTTTCCTGAAAAATGTCTATTAATACACATTGAAAGCTTAAATTCTTAAACTGATAACATAAATTTCAATAAAAAATAATATAATAGCATTGAAATTGTACTTTAACACAGTAAAATTTTATATGACACCTAACATCAAATTCGCTTAATTTTAAGTACATATTCTATAACAATACTATATAATTTCATTTCATACTCTCATAAAATTTGCAATAAAACGCTGTTTTTGAGTCAGAACTGATTAAAAACAGATTTAATTGTAATTAAAAATATATTTACATACAGAAACTTAAAAATATTACAACTATGATGATCAATCATTGAAAATTGAATTTAAAGCTCATAGTCTGAAATATCTTACATGCAAGCCAAATTCGTTCAGAAACGTAAAGGAGTTACAAATAATTTTAGACATTCTTTTATAAAATGAACATTTATTAATTATCAGAACTTGAATAATTCAAAATAATCAGCAACAGCGCAGACAAGGATTAGAGATTATAAGGAGAAATAATATTAGAATAATAATGATTAAAAAAACTTAAACGGGTTTCTGTATTATCTAAAAGCAAATGTCAAATCAAATTTCAGCTTGTAAAAGTATAATATAAAAAAGATAAAACTGATGCTTTTTCTCTTCACTGAATTAATAAGAATAGGAGAATAAGAAATCAATACTTGGCACACAATAGCAAACTATATTAAAAGTCCTATTTCATACAAGTTAAGCAAATTCACAATGTGTTCCATATAAACTTATCAAGTACATAAGCAAGTTCATGAGATTTATTTCAGTCGATACAGTTTGGCAAAACTGGCATCAGACTTGCAATACAGAAGTTACAAAAAGTATAGCATTCAAAAATTGATTTTTATTTTGTTTATATCACTTTGATAGTATTTCTAATTCATTGAAACCTATGTTAAGAAAATAAAATGATTTTCACAACCTAATTTTTTTAATCAAATATTCTACTTAAATATCACTTTAGAATGATTTTTTCGTTATGTTTTTCTAAGTAAACGAGGATTTTATAATTTAATTTGTTCTTATAAATTTTTTCCCTTAAAACTCTGAATACTTTAAAATGTTAAGAAGCCAAAAATACTTTTGTAAAGAGTCAATATAAACAGAAAAATGCATTTTACAAATTGAGCAAAATCAAAGTAAAAATAAATTTCAGGTTAAATTATGGCACAGAATATGAAAGCAAATCAATGTTTTATAAGCAGGTATAATGCACAATAAACAATAAGATAAGTTCATGACTTTACCGTATTAGTGTCATTTTCAAACATAACTTCTGGTAGGAAATAATTAAGGATTGATATGAAAAAATAAGAAATTGTTTAATATTAGCTTCAAACTGTTTGAATGCACTTGCATTAATGCAAGATTAATGTAGAAAATATCAAAACAATCATAGCATTTTCATATTCCTACATTATTAGTTACAAAGCTGAATTATTGGCAAAATTCAGGAAGGGCTTAAATAAGAATACAACAGAAGACAGTTTTTAGATATGAACAGTGTAGAAATACAATACCGTTTAACTTCTATGCCTTTTAAAGATTCAATATGCAGTATATAAAAAAAAAATTAAAGATAGTGTTGTCAGTCACTGAGAAATCACACAAATTGTATAAGTATAAAACAATTATGTAAAAAAACTAAATGGAGCCAAGTTAGTGCTATTTTCTCATCAAAATTGTTTTACAAGATTATATCCAAACTAGCATATAATATAGAAAATTTTTCTAGAACTCCTGTTCAGAAGGAACATTTTCATGTACTTCTGTCACTAGTTATAATATGAAAATAGCTTTAAATCTGAATGTCAAATTTTACAATCCTGTTTGTAGTGTAACAACAACTTAAATAAGTTGCAAGATAATATGAAACATTTATATCAAATCATCACATTTATTACTTAAATAAAAAGTGTCTAAAAATAATATAGAATTGATGCATGTGTTTTACGAGAATAATAATTGTTATTAATGTATGCATTTATAAATTAGTAAACAAAAACTATTCATAAGCTGTAAAAGGCACATATTTATAAAACGTTATATCAATTCTTCAACATTACAAGCAACAGAACTAGTTACAAAAAACAAATTGTGATAAGAATGAACATAAGCAAGTAAAAAATGTTTATTACTTAATGTTAAGGAAATTTAATTTAGACAGTAACATCACAATTGTTTAAGGCACTATTATTTTTCTAAGAGAAATATACATCAGTACTAATTCAATACAAAAATATTTCCTTGCCATTTAAAAAAAGTATCCCCAGGAAAAAGGGACTGAATAATACATGATAAGATGAAAAATGTAAAATAAATAATATGAAGAAATTAATTTAAAAAATTACAAATTTTATCAGTGCTTCACAAGAATGGCATGTGAAATAACAATGAATTAATTCCCTCCTTAGGATTTTGGAATTGTAATAGATAAAATTATAAAATTTGCTTTTAATCAAGTTTAAAAAGCAACAAGTAAAGCTCATTTTTTTGATAATGCTAATGCACACTGGTAGTAAGCAAAAAATAAACAAGAAACAAATGGATATATTTAAACAAGTAGTCCTTTTTTGCATAAAGTGACTGCTTTTCAAAGAACAGATGACATGGGAAATAATTACACATATAGAAATAATTGTGTAACATGAAAACGAAAGTTACAAGTAATTTTTTTCCAGCTTTAATTCATAAATATTATAATTCATAATCATACTTTTTAATGAAAAGAAAGATAATTTATAAGCTCATAAAGATATTCTTTTCAGAAACTACACAGGTGAATTTTTGGCAACAATATAAAAGTTTTAAATTTTGTGAAATTTAGAGGAATTATTAAAATGTTTACAACAGATTACTTTTTCACATTTTAAATTCACACAAAAGATAGAAGAAATGAGGTCAGTGTAAAATTTTAAAAAGACAATAAATTTCTCCTTTAAAAATGATGGGTAAGAATTTGTTGTTCACCAATATTTATACAAATAATTTTACAATAATTATGTAAAGGAATATTCTCAAAGGTGTTATAACCAAAGTTTCATTTTACTTGAATAGTATATTTTATATGATGTTTCAAATTATACTTCAAATAAGAGTTAAAATTGATTTAAATAGATAATAAACAATCTAAAAAAACATCAGGTTTACTTTACAGTATTTCTTTATTTATTAGAAAATACTTAGAGTTGATAATCAATATTATTAATAATTATGATTAAATAATTATAACAAAATAAATAGAACTAAAGATTTAAATAAATTTTTAAATGTAACAGTTGACAATTAAGATGTAAATAGTAAAATTGCTGTTAATTATTTTAGCAAATTAAAGGTATTTTTATATGCATTTTCTTCAGAAGAATTAAAAATAATTATTAACAAAACCATATTTAAGGAGCAGAAAAAATTAAACAGTTTGCCATATTTTTGAGACATTTATAATATGGTATCAGGAGATTTGAGAAAATTCACACAAAAAAAAATGGCATCATTAGTCACAAGTAACCAGACTAAGAAAAGCACTGATTTATGTTAAATCAAAAAATAAAATATAATTTTAGCATAAAATTAATGCCAGAAAAAAATAGTATTAAAATATATATAGTCTGAATATATTAATTATTTTAAAAGAATGCATTTGAAATTTATCTTTATTGTAAAATGATCTATATATATATACATACAAACATAGAAATTATATTAAACATAAATTAGTAATCTGTTTAACTCTATTTACAAGGGCAAATATATATCAATATTTTTTCTTTTTGTAATATGAATATGACATAAGATTGAAAATATGTCCACACAGTGGATATTATGCTATTAAATCAACAATAAACAATAGTTTGCAAGTAATTCAGATTATTTCCAAATTAATTATAGAACTGTTATGTCACTATTTACCTAATCTTGAAAGTTAATGTTTAACTTATAATTAATAAAAAAGTGGGATAATGTTAATTATAAGAGATAACACATAAAAACTTAAAATTACATTACAAGAAATATTTTGTTTAGATTTCACTCCGTTTAACCACAGCAAGAAATTCATTTTCTAAAAACAAACACAAGTAATTTCATCAGATCAATAGAGTAAGGAATGGTCTTTCAAAATATCACAACACATTATGTGGATATTGCAAAACGAGTTAAGCAATTTTATATGCGTGATGTAAAGTTGGCAGGAAATAAGCCTTTTTTTCCATTAAAAATTCCCATCAACCAACCATCATCCTACAAAAGAAAACATAAAAAATTAATATACAGCTTGATATTTATGGCAAAAACATATTTGACTTACAATTGAAAGTTAATTTTATGGGGAAAATATCTAGTCTATAAATTATCATTTTGAAACATACTAACTTGTTCTTCAGGATCATCAAAAGCAACCACATCAATAACATCTCCCACATTAAAAGATAACTCATCCACATCTTCAGCTACATATTTATATGTCCCCTTAACCTATAGAAGAGAAAACCTTAAATAGTAATGTGGTTCAAATAAAATCAACTTCTCATACAACACAAAAATTACCTGATAAAGAACATTTTCAGAGTGTGGAGCAACTTTTACATCTGATTTTTCATCCTGTAAATGAAACTAATACATTAATGATATTGGAATATCAACAAATAGTAAAAATTAATACAATTATATGAACATTTATTGAAAAGTAGAATGTATTAGTAACTACAACTTCATTTTAATGAACATGAACATTAATAAATGATTGCTTATGCATAATGATTAATGTTATTTTATGTGTGAAAAATTAGTTATAACAGCATAAGCCCTTCAAGATGATTTCAATATAAACATCTACCATAATTTTTGGATGAAAAGCTGCAGCAATTGTGTGCTTGAAAGTTAGATTTTTAGCAGTGTAACTTTTACATGCACTTAAAACTTAGAAGCATTTTACACAAGTTTGCAAAATTGATTGGTAGATATATATTTATAGAGGGAGAAAGAAATTAGTGTAAACATTGTCAATAAATCAGTATTCAAAGGCTAAAAATATATCTATATGAATAAAATTCTTTTTATTTATCCATTGAGTTTTTTCTTGGGGTAGAACTGTGAATGGCAGTATAGAATGGAGGAAAACTTACAATAAGATTTTGATCTTTGCTAACTTAAAATATAAGCTGTATAATTTTAAAATTATTATCAGAGCATACGTAATGAGTTTGAATGATAATTAATGATTTAAACTCAATGTAAAGTTGCTTAAGCCATGAAGTAACTAACACTTTTTTACTTCATGAATGAAAATTCTTCCCCCATGCGTAACAGTTGGGAGAAGGAAAACAAATAATTACACTATCAAAATATACACTTCTTTCTACATTCCGAGAGAAAAATTTTAAAAATAACAACATTTACTGTCTTATTTTTAATTTTTGAAGGTATATTATTTCAAAAATTGAAAATTGAATCTTTTGTACTTTTCAGCTTACATGTATTTACTTTTGGCAATATTCTGATGAAAGGAGTGTGGATTTCAACATTTAATAACTTCGTAAGTAAGAAAAAAATCTGAAATGTTTAACACCTCATTTCATGGTAAAAACGTTTTAAGCAAAGCTTAATAAATATTTCAACAAATTTCTATTTGTAAAGTTATGTGGAATGATTCCTACTACTTACTTTTGAGGTTGTTTCTATTATAAAAATACCATTGTCAAAAAATAATCAAAATTTGATTTATTTGTTTACTTTGTTTAACTTCAATCAAATATAAGAGGTATACAACATTTAATGGTTTATAAAAATCAAGAACAATAAATTAAATAACATAAAATGTTAAAATAACTTTCACATAGTAATAATGATTAATTTCAAAATTTAAATAATAAGATCGCAATAGGCAAATTTTTAAATATTTATTTTTAAAGGTAAAATTATTTGAAAGCAGTATTGTAAGCTGCAAAGCACAAAAAATAAACATTTAAAAATTAAATTTAGATCTGAGAAATAAGCTTAATAGATTTAATTTTGTCATCATTCTACAATGATGGTATGTTTTCACTCAAATGCATTTTTCATACACAAAGGTTAATTAGACTGATATTTATGGCTTACAGTAGATTTCAAATCACTATAAACATCCATGCCAAAGGTGGGATTCAAACTCACAAAGTGTTAAACTGAAGGTAAGAGTACTAACCATCTGGCTGCCATTCTACAGTGAATTTTTACATTAAGACTGATTTGAATAGAACTAACAATTTACTATATTTTTCCATAAATAATCTTCAAATAATATGTTAAACTATCAAAATTCATTGTGAGTATTATACACACTGCCACTGATAATCTAATAAAAAAGCATTCTTCATGGGGAAAATTACAATAAAGTTTTGAAAAAGAAATGCCATTTATGTTTTATAAAATAAATAACAGATGACACCACAACTCAGTTGACTTATTTCAGCTATAATTAGTTTTGTCTAATTGTGTTAAAGGTCAATTTGGCCCTTCAGAAAGATATTACAGTTATTGACAATCATCATTTTGCATTTTGTCTTCACTTGAGCTGTTTCATTCAGAAATTATTCAAGTTCATATAATTGCTATGTGGAAGTCAAAGCATACAAGACACACACTAAATTTTAAACTAAAAGCTATAGAGAAGGCAAATATAAAAATAGAAAAAATGTAAATTGAATAAAAAGTTTTTCCATGTAGTTTACTTAAATTTATTTATAAATAATAATGTATAAAAAACTTTAAATTTGAATTTTCTATAAATTTACACAATACGCAACTTTTTCTTAAGAAATGTACTTCAAAGTCAAATTTAATTTCATCAATTCAGTCTAAGTTTATGAAATATTTAACCATTTATTTTTTTGGAATTTTATTCATTTAGACACTATATTAAGCTAACATTTATTATTAATTGTGGTTAACATAATATTTCAAACTGTAAAAAATACATCTATAAGTTACATTTTCAGAGAAATAAAAGTTTAAATTTTTTTGCTCTTTGAAAATGTTTATAAAATTTAAAATATTTAAACTTATTTGGATAAATAAGCATATTTGCTTTGAGTATGTGGAAAAAAACTAAATTATAACTGAACAATAGAATATCATTTAAATATTCTTAAGAAAAATCTGAATCGTCAAAATAACTACGCCATGAATTTCCACCAGAAGCATTTGTATTTTTAGTGAATTTGCAGTCATGCCTATTGAAATAATGAAATAAGAGCAATTTTTAGAGTACAATGGGCACAATATAAATGTAAATCTGGCTAGTATAAAACTTGTGATACATATGTTGATCAGCATTTTTTAGCATAGAAATCATAAGAGATATACATATTTAATTATAATAAAAATGAAACAAAAAAATAATTGTATAGTAACTGATTCTAATTTTTAAAACTTCATTTTTTTCATGCAATTTTTACTAATCAGCTGGATTGTAAACACATATTGCAATAATGGTGACATCGAAAATTTTCAAAATAATTTATTGAACATTAAAAAGTTAGTACATACTTCAGTAACTTCTTCAACTGTTGACATTTCAGACAGCATATCTAAATTAAGGTTCCTTTCAGCTGTTGTAGGTGGAGTTGAAAAGGCACAGCTACCTGATGAAGAAGAGCCATCTTGGATTTCTTAGAAGTATGAACACATATGTACATAATATACACTTATATATATATATATATATATATATATATATATATATCACACTACACACTATAATAGCATGAAATGACTTTAAACAATTAACAGTACAGTAAATACAGCAAAATACAACCATACATTATATTCTACTGCAAATACACTCATAATATTGAGCAAATATCATTAGTTTAAAAACTGCCAACTTATAATCAAATAGTATCTATGGTAAAGGAATAATGATATTATTGAATAAATTCTTTAAGAGTTTAAACCACTATCCATATTCCTTTAATTAAAAGTTTAACTTCATTCATGTAGGAATGTGTACAGATTGGTATAAGTTTGAATAAATTTTAAGCAATTTAAATAGAAAATAAAAAATAAAATAATCAAAATATACTTGTATCCTATTATTAAGTGGTAAAGTAATATTGAATAGCAAAATTTTTCAATAATTTTAATATTTTGTGCAAAGACAAGGCTGTAATGCACTTCTTGAATACTTGTATATTACAAATATTATAAAGGGTGTATTAATGCTGTAGGTTATAGCAATGTTTTATTTCTTCTAAAAGTGTTATACCTCCTTTCTCTTTCCTAAATATTTATCTTCTCATGTTCACCAGAGAGTGAATAAAATAGGGGAAAAAGGCATAAAATTAAGAGAACTTGAATAGGTGTGATGAAATTGCTTATATATATATGCACATTAAATACATACATACACAATTTATCTTTCTCAAATTAGTTCTATAAATGAGGGATTACAAATAATTGACCTCAACTTTTTATTAATCTTGTAGTCTTATCTTCCATAAGTAAAAAATATTTCTGAAGCCATCAAGGAGACATTATTAACTTAGTCACATAACAGTCTATACAAACCCTAAATCCACTATAATAGGCTTCAATAATTGTCGATAAGTATCTTTTGCAGACCACCTGTTATATTTTATATTTAATAAAATATTTTAATTTAAAATATACTTCGAAACTATAAACATTAAAGCTAGTAATAGGAGTTGAATCCATGAATGGTTAAATTGATAGTCAGAGCGTTGATCATTCATTCATTCGTCTGGCCTCAAATATTTATCAAGAAATAGTATTTAATATTATTCATTAATCTGCTGAAATTAAATTCACAAAGTTAAAAAAAACTGATTTAACCAAAGCTCTTATTTTAAAATTTTAAACATATTAGTATAATTAACAATGAAAATTAAATATTTTATATAACTGCTTCAAATGTTTATTTCTCTTTCAAGTAGATATTTTTACTAACAAATTTTTAAATATTGCAAAAATTTGAAAATTTGTATGCAGTTTATTAAAATTAAATATAGTGAAATTTCAATAATTAGAAAAATCAAATGAATTCTTGTAGTCGTCTTTTTCTCAATAGTCTGGCCACACAATGTTTTAAATTATTTGAATAAATTTGATTAATTTACATAATAATGAATTCCTTTAAATAAGAATTTCATTAAACAAAATTAATTGAGGATATTAAGTACCATCTCCATTTTGTTCATTCTATAGTAAAATATAAGAAAACTATCATTTTCATTAAGTTGTATGCAAAAAAGTTTGGATGGAACATCTTAGATTTGTGTGAGTTAATTACATTTATATTAAATAATATTATTTTGAACATTTGAATAGTGATTACAAATTATATTTGCTTGGATATAAAAAAATCCAATCATTATAAAATGTTATGTTAATCATATTTTATAATTGGATTTAGATGGATTGAAGCAAATAATTTATTTACAAATCAAAGTATTTCAATAGAATATAGGAAAATTTAAAAAGCCAATGACATTGCTTGACTAATTATAAAAATAAATTTTTATAAGAACTATAGGTATTCATACTATGCATTAGTGCTATATCGGAATTTAATTTTTTTTTTAATATTTACATTAAGATTTTTAGTCAGATACTAAAAAATTAATATTGCAAAGTTATAATTCCATACAGCCAATTTTTCTTATATATATATATATATATGTATATATATACATACATACATATATATATATATATATATATATATATATATATATATATATATATATATATATAAACTGAGAAATGAAATACTTGTAATATAAAGTTTCAAAATATGAAATTTTTCTAATGTCACATACACCTTTTAATGCAAGTATTACAACATTTTTTTATACTCTTTATATATAATTAAAACAGCATTTTTTGCAAAAGTAATGTTTATACCATAAATCTTAATTTTTTAGTGGTTTAAAAAAATTTCAATTTAGGAAATGGTCCAAATTTGCAAGGTGAGAATGAAATTTCTAGATACACTACTGGCCATTAAAATTGCTACACCAGGAAGAAATCCAGATAACAAAATGATATTTATTGGACAAATATATTATACTAGAAATAACAAGTGATTAAATTTTCAAAAAATTTGGCTGGATAGATCCTGAGAAATCAGTACCTAGAACAACCACCTCTGGCAGTAATAACAGCAGTTATACACCTGGGCATTGAGTCAAACAGAGATTGGATTGCATGCACAGGTACAGATGCCCATGCAGCTTCAACACCATCCTACAGTTCATCAACCATAGTGACTGGAGATTGGTGACGAGCCAGTCGCTCGGCAACCATTGACCAGACGTTTTCTATTGGTGAAAGATCTGGAGAACGTGCTGGCCAGGGCAACATCCGAACATGTTCCGTATCAAGGAAGGTCCGTACAATACCGTCATCATGCGGTCGGGCATTATCCTGCTGAAACGTAGGGTTTCGCAGGGCTCGAATAAAGGGTATAGTCACGGGTCGTAACACACCAGAAATGTAATGTGCACTGTTCAAAGCAAAGTCAATGCGAACAAGAGTTGACCGAGACGTGTATCCAATGGCACCCCATACCATCACGCCAGGTGATGGGCCAGTATGACGATGACAAATGCACGCTGCCAATGTGCGTTCACCACGATACCGCCAAACACGGATGCGACCAACATGATGCTGTACACAGAACCTGGATTCATCTGAAAAGATGACGTCTCGCCATTCGTGCGCCCAGGTTTGTCGTTGATCACACCATTGAAAGTGCTCTTGTCTATGATGCAGCATCAAGAGGAGCTGCAGCCATGGTCTCTGAGCTGAGAGTCCATGCTGCTGCAAACATCGTCGAACTGTTCGTGCTGACACTTGTTGTCTTCCAAATGACCCCATTTCTTGACTGACGTCTCGTGACGTGGTTGCACGATCCATTACGGCAATGCGGATAATATGCCTGTCTTCTCGGCTGCTAGTGATAGGTGGCCGTTGAGATCTCGCATGGCGTTCCGTATTACCGTCCTGAACCCATCGATTCCATATTCTGCTATCAGTCATTGGATCTCGACCGACGCGAGCAGCAATACTGCGATAAGATAAACCGCAATCCTGGTACGCTACAATTCGACCTTTATTAAAGTCAGAAATGTGCTGGTATGCATTTCTCCTTCTTACACGAGGCATCACAACAACTTTTCACCAGGCAACAACGTTCAAATACAATTTGTGTATGAGGAACCGGCTGAACAATTTCCTCATTTAAACACAATGTAGGTGTCGCTACTGGCGCCTGTTTTGTATGAATGTGCTGAAAAGCGATTCATTTGCATATCACAACACCTTCTTCCTTTCGTATAAATTTCATGTCTGTAGCATGTCGCCTTCTTGGTGTAGCAATTTTAATGGCCAATAGTGTAATAAGTTTTCTGTTGAACATTTTATTAAACTTATGAGTTTTTGGATAATATATATATATATTCATAGTCTTCTTTCATAAACTAATATAAAGAAATGTGGAATAAATAGGGTGATCTCTACACTTGTATTTCATTTTCTAATCCTTCTTCATTTAAGATATAATTTAAGAATATTGTTTTCATGTTAAAAATAAAATAAAGCCCATATTATATAACACATATTTAAAAACTTATAGTTCCATTCATGTTTTGATAAAATCACACAAATTTCTCATAAAATTGGATTTTTTCTTATATTATTTTACTATAATTGCATATAAATATGTATTCACATATTGATAAATAAATTAAGGATAACTTTGTTTATAATTTTTCACTATTAAAACTGAAAGAGGATGGAAAAAATTGTCTTTTTTCTGACAATGTTTAAAAATTCATTCAGTAAATTAATTGCCCATAATATTGTTTAAATATGATTATAATTCTATTAACCTATATATATATATATATATATATATATATATATATATATATATATATATATATATATATATATATATATATATATATATATATATATATATATAATCAAGTATCACAAAGTATTTATAAATCTAGAGTAACAAATAAATCAATTTAAATTTGAATACAAAAATAGAAAGGAGGAAATAATCCAAAGTACAAGTATTTCTGAGAAAATTACTTGCAAAAAGAATTATAGAAAATGTTTGAATTTGGAAAAGAGTTATTACAATCTATGAATCTATTATTTACAATAGATACATATGAACCAGCAATTCTTAAATATATAATTGTAGGTACATTTTAATAAAAATTAATTTGAAATATAGCAATCATACAGTTATTTTTTTGAATATTTTCATTTTAGAAGTTGCAAGCTCACTTTAAAACTGGAAATTTCTAAAAGCAGCTATGCAATAATACAGAATACTATTTCATTTACTTCCACCAACTCAATTAAATGATTTGATACAGGAACCAAAATGGAACTTTTCAAACTCAACCTAAAGATTATAATGCTAAATAATAATATAGTCATAATAATTAGAGTCATTAAAATATTTTAATAATGTTATTATTAGTGATAAAGACATTCAACTTTATAAAAATGTCATAAGAAATAAGTACGTTTTTAAAGGCTGTGGTGGCCTGGTTGGTTAAGGCATTGTTCTCATTATCTAAAGGCAGTTTAAATCTTAACTAGTGGCTGAGGCATGTAAGATGTCATGGTTGCAATGTCCTACATGTGAAATTCCTTTGCGGAGGCACATTAAGTCTAAGGGTCTTGTGCTTGGTCTGGTATTCTAAATTGCAAAAACCCACCCATGTCCAGAATAATATTGGCCCACTATCTAAAGGTGCAATCATTGTGGGTGCCCCAGTATCTAAAGGTGCAATCATTTCTGCCCTTTATAGTGCTGAAAGGTAAAAATCCTAGTAGCTGAGCATTGGATAACATTTATACAATTACAAAAAATGAGAACATAGAAAAAGATATATTTACAGGAAAAAATCCTAAGAATCTTTACAAACTTTTTAACTATGATTATACATGTGGTACCTTTCTTTATAAGCCAATATTTTCAAAAACAAATTTATTCTACATGTTAGTAGCACACATACAAATGAATAAAATTAAACAGCTTTACAGGAAAGAAGGCAACCAATTTAAAGTGTTCTAAAAAAGTTTAAAATGTTTGAAGTTCTTTTCTTTCACTGTGATTAAATATTCAATCATATTTTTAACATAAAATATACCCACCTTCTTTATTTTCTTTAGATGAAAAACAGTCGGAAGGATTCTTTGATTCCAAATTAAGATTTTCATTTATTTGATTTTCGTTTGATCTAAAAAACAATTTTTCATTTTGTTATTTTCAATAATGAAAGTGCCTTAATAAATGTGTTAAGAGTTCTGAAAAAGCTGTCCTAATACCCATGGAAAAATTCAAATGAAGTTGAAAGTTTTTAATTATAAATATAAACAAAATTGAAAATGTCTAAAAAGTTGAAAAATATTAAAAATAAACTGAATACTTATCACACCATAATTTTGCATTTATTAAGTAAGATAATCATATTATAATGTTGAACTTTTTGTATGCTAATGTATTTCTTGGGTGATATAATTAACAATTATTTTAAAATACATCATTAAAAAGATATTTTTTTGGTCTAAGACTAAAATGATGTACAAGATATGGGAAATACTTTCTTCTAGTATAAATGAAATTGTATTTTACTTATTTCCTACAAAATTAATAGTAACATAACAATTTTATAATAATTAAGAATAAAAATATATAATTACTCGATAGAAGGAATTTTCAACTTTTCATTAAATGATGGCAAAGGATTCTTCTTATAAGCTTCATCTAATGATTCTAAAATACTACTAATTTCAACAAGGAGAGCTGAATCTTTGTTGTGAAACTGAGCTTCTTCTAAAAAGAGACATTGGAGATGGGATGCAAAGAAAGACACACGACTATAAAACGAAATGAGTTCATATAAATACATTGAATTGATATTCCTAAATTTTTATTTGTTCTATTATAAGATAAAAAATTCTTAATTGACAATTTCTACAAATAAGAGAAATAAAATTTTAAATCAATTTTTATTTTAAGATTAGCGAAGTAATAGAAAAATAATTAATCTTGGCAACATTAAATATGAACTACATCAAATTGCAGCATTTATTTATAATAATAATATTTTAAAGAAATTACACAGTTCACACACACACACACAAAAAAAAAAAAAAAAAAAACATGATGCTTTTATTTATCGATACCAAAGTTGAAACAGAACAAATCAAATTTGTTTGATGTATTATAAAGTAACTGAGAAAAATTTAAAATTTTCGTTTGAAATTATATTTTTACAAATTTACACATGGATATAGTTCTGAAATGTGGCCAAGATTAGAAATGTTTCAAATATACTCTACCCATCATTAGTCATAAAAATATGCAACATTATTTTACAATTTATGAAAAAACTATAACTAAAGTTGTTTGAGAAAATTATAAAATGCTTATAAATGAACATAAAGGAAAATTTTAATTCATGGATGATTTATTCGTTATGAATTTAAAAACTACTACAAACAATAAGAAGTCAATAAATTTGTAAATTCACTTGAATTCATTTAATATAGGAAAATCTTATATTTTGATTAATAAAGTCACTATTTAACACTAGATTGCATAAGGTAATCATTTTGACTGCTTTTTAATTTCAATTAGAAAAATAATTATGTATATAATAAGCCAATTTCTTAGAATTTTATGACTTTTTGTACAACATATAAAAGCATTTATTAATAATTATAGTTATCAGTCCCCTCCTTTAATTTCTCTCTCTCACACACATTACACCTATATTGCCAAAAAGCCATCACTTTGACACCTTCATAAATTTTAAATAATCAAATGACTTATTATTGAATTGAGTAAATCTCTTGTATGACGATTCTTCGACTATGTATTAAAATAAGTTTCCATTTTTTGTATTACTGTCACATGATGACATTCAAGTACATAATAAATTGTTGATTTGAGCATATACTTGATAAGTTATTCAATAACTAAAGTAATACTTATTAATCGAATCTTTATGCAGTGATACTTGTTCTAATAAGTTATTTCTTTTGCGCCCCAAAGTCAAGAAAAAATTGAATGACATAGAAATGTAGTTCTATGTGATAAATTTATGAAAAAACAGATTCCAAATACAACAAAATACTGGTGCATTAAATGACCATTTGTGATTTACCGAATTTAAATATGCACATAAATGACATTTGAAGATAAATACTTACATTTCACAACAAATTTAAGCAGATAACGAAATAGCAATTATAATACATAGGCAACACAATCTGGTTAAGTTAGTTGCCTTATAGGCATTTCTCCACGATAGTCAATTCAATTAGTTCATCCACTAGCATTTGAAGTGGATTCTGAACCACAACAATCATACTTGAGACTAGAATCAAACTCACAAACTATGTTACAGATGGGCAAGGCATTAATGATTTAGCTCTTTGCTTGAAACAAAATTTGAAGTTAATTTAAATGGATTGTAAAATTAAAATTTTTTTATCATATTTGTTAGAAGTTTTTAAAATACAATTTATGAGATATTACATTTATTATATTAACATTTATATATGGAAAATTATTGATTGCATTATTTAAATATGGTATTAGCAAAATCCACAATAATGTTTGTCTTTAGTGAAAATGAGATGGATTGTCAATCAATGGTCATTTTTTGCACACAAGGGCTAATTAGAACAGGTTTAAAGTTAAAAAAAAAAAAAAAAACAGATGAATAAGCAAATCAACAACATGAAATAAACATCTTTGAATCAGAAAGACAAAACTGCTTTTTTTATATTTGGAATTCAAGTATAATCATAAATGTCTAGTAAAAAATCTAAGCATTAAATATTGCTCTCTATATATAAATAATTACAGTAAAACTATTCCTCATAAAATTTTCTTTATAATATTTCACATATTTTATTAAAAAATTTCAAATTATTGAAAATACTGATCTCTAATTATATCTAAAAATGAATTTTTCTAAAGTTTTCTTTTTGTGTGTAATCATGTGCTTATAGACCTTTGAATGGGGATTCCTGAAATACCTCACATTTTCAAGTGTTTTCCCAAAGACTGTTGTATATCCAGATGCACTGATGCCAGGCATCAACTGAGCTGCTGTTTCAGCTCATCTTGGCCAGCAGCTTGCTGGTATTTGATCTTGCTGACTGTGGATAATGTGACCTGCATTTTTGTTTTGTTGACAAGGAGTACACGTTTGTATTCGGTTATTCATCAGCCTTTTATCATTTACCTGACAGTGACCACTTTTACTGAACTGATGCAGAGCTAGTTATTTTAAAATATTAATATTTATTTTATTGAATTATTTTAAGATGTACACACATTACTTATAGTTGAATTTCTTTGCATAAAATACTTACATATCGTGTCAAGTAATGTATTTTTATTTATGATGGTACTCAAAACAAGACAGGATTTATAACATGAAAACATTTTTTATTATCATTAAAAAATTTACATAATTTGTTTACAATTTTTTTAATTTTAAAATTTTTTCTTTTACTTCAACCACCATCTCAATCTGGAGCATTACAAAGTGAGTTTATTTATAAGTAATCTTTAACTTGCTGCTCAGGAAATACTTAATTTTTAACTGTTCTGGAACACTTGCTGAAAATAAAAGCTAAAATGTATACAATCCAGGTAAAATTACACATTTTTTGCAATATCTAGATAACTTCAAAATATTCAAAAAGAATAAACATTTTAATAACAAAAACTAGTTGAACACAACTAATTTTCATTTTTGCAATAAATTATTTCTCTCTTGTTTTCTTCATACTTATAGTGTTTGTACAAAAACTATTTTTACAAAGAAATTAAGTGAAAATTTCATGTTTATGTAAATGTGAAGGAAATTCTATTTATATATTATATTCGTACAGGCTTTACCATAAAAATTTCTGTGATCAATGTCTTTTTATGAGGCATGTTATACTTTTAACGATAAAACAAAGGCATTATTATATTTGAGATCCTCAATATTTACTTGAATTTTGGCAATATTTTCTTCCATTATCATATGTATCAACATTAAGTATTGCATAAATAGTTCAATTCTTTATTGACACTACAGCCAACTCTAGTCTGTGTAATGCTATTAAAGAACAGAATCCTCAAGACAGCTCTGTCCATACTTAAACTTTCATGTTGGAAATCTTCAAGGCTTTAAGATCTTTCAAGACATGATCAAGCCACCTTTTCCTTAATCTACTCTTCAGCATATTGCACATAGGATTTCAAAAATAGTTCAATTAGTAATTGAAATAGAAAATTTAAAAAAATGCTTATCAAACTGTTTATACACCCCTGTTTAATTTTACGAGAACTTATACAAAAATGCTAGTTTGTACCGGCAATTTTAAAAGACTTGAATTCTTAATAAGTAAAATATCTTCATTTCTTAACATTTAGAAAATTTAAGTTTGTTAAGAAAAATTAATGAAACAGAAACAAAAATAAATTGATTTAATGAAATTTAAAAAAATAAAACCATCAACATATGCAGTAATAAAAGGTAATTTAGAATTTTTAGAGGTAAATATTTAGAAAAAAGCAAAGAAAACAAGATTGAAAAGAATCAAATTGACAAGGTTTTTTTTTTAAAAAGGTATAGAGATAAAAAAAAAAAGATTTCTTTCATGATATTTATATTTCCATACTTAAATAAATTAATGCTTTATAATATTTGCCAGAACAAGAAGAGTAAAAAACTATTTTTAAATTTAGAATGTTTGCATAATTATAGTAACCTGGGCATAAGCTTATTAATTCTCCCAGGGGTTTTATTCCTACCATAACTTTGGATGCACACACTGTTTTAATTCAAAATTAATATTATCGAGAAAATTCAATAATTATTATACTAAATTTTTTCAATAATATAACTTTTTACTTTGTTTTAATTTCGTCTCTTTGAAAATGGAGGGATATTAATTACTTCTAAAACTACAGCCGGCCCTAGGCTGTATATGTATATACATGAATGTATTAAGGACAAATTGCATATGAAAAGGTAACAAGTCTTTCAAAAAAATAATTAATTGAAAATAGTGACAAATAGTTAATAATCAAAAGAAATTTTAAAGAAAAAATTGTATTAGAAATTTAAGAACCTGACCTACTATTAAAATTCATTGTTTTAAATTAAATCTTTCTTCAAGATTATAATAAAATGCAATCAATTTATAATATATACATCACATTTTGTTTAAAATGTCACTCTGAAATAATCAATGAAATATAAAAATAAGAAATATGTTAATGAAATATATCCCACAGAAAATCTAACCATTTATCTTAAAAATTGAATGCTAAGTATGAAAGAATGCTAATTACAATATGAATGCTAATTACAAGAACATGCTACTTATAAGAATGATAATTACAAGAACATTCAAAAAGCAAATAATAAAAAAAGAGCCAGCAATTTATTTTTATAAAGCTTAAGACTTGTTAATAACAAAGTACCATAAAGTACAATTTGACGCACTTCTTAGTAATTATAAGCTAATAATTTTATTTGGCAATCATCTTGGTATTGTTTTGATAAAGGGGTTATCTAAATCAAGTATTAAACCTTATTTATAAAAAACACAAGGATTACAGACAAGTAAAACTTATAATATTGAAATAATTAAAAAATTAATTCTAGTATAACATCAGACAACATGTTGAAATTCATAAAATCAATATTTAAAGCATTTTTAAAGTTTCAAGGTTAACACGCAAATTTAACAAAAAATAATACTTTAAAGTTTACCATACATGTGTATGCATAGAATGTGTTAAAAAATGATGTAAAACCTTGTAAATATTATATATATATATATATTATTTATAAGGTTTTACATCATTTTTTTAACAATCTTATTTTATCGAAAGCATTAAGTTTATATTCTAAATCTTAAGATCACTAGCAATTAAATTAATAACACAACTAATTTCACTAAGCAGCAATTTAAATTGGTATGCAAAGTTTTGTAGAATCCCTATAAGAGCTTGCAAGATAGAGAACAAAAATGAATCAATGAGACATCAACAGATAAATTTATAGTTTGTTAGTTTATATAAAATACTAGCTTTATGTCATAATTTATAATTTTGAAAGGTGTATAAAAATTATCCTAACATAATTCCCAATGGTATGGAAATATATTAAATACACCAACAGATAAAAAAAAATTCCCCCTCTCAAAAGTTGTACTTTCAATAAGATATTAATGATTAAATATGAAAATATAAAAAATTGTACCACTATACCATTTTCAATATATTTTATCATATTTTTTTCTAGGGAGAATTTATTCTTAAATATTCTGAGAAACTTGCATCAAATATATATATTTTTTAATAATCTTACTTTATAAAAAAGTACAAGGAATCCTACAATAAATTCTATGCTTTTCTATTTATTACATGTAAAATTTAAAGTAAATGTGCATTATAACTAAACAAACATATGTTTTACTATCATATGTTTGTTAATTATATGGTATTCTTTGGTATTCATTTTATCTCTCTCTCTCTTATTAAAACATCTATTAAGTTAAAGCAAGGCTATATTTTGTAACACTACAATATTAAAATAGCATCTAATAAATTGTTACAAATAAACAAATTTAATATTAAAAAAAAACTACATAATATTGAAATAAATTTATATGTACAAAAATACCTTAATTGGAAAGGGAAACTTATTTTATTTTTAATAATTTAAAATTTGCACACTTAAAAGAGTTGGGAAATTATTACTGAGTGTTCAATTAATGACTATAATGTAATTTCAACACTATTTCAAAGATTTTATTTTATACTTAAATTTCTAAAAAATTTAATTCTACATTTAACTTTTTTTCAAACATTGGAGTCATCACACATTGTAAATAAGAAAGCTGATTTCAAAACTAAGTCAGGCTTGTTCTGCAATAATATGCTTCCCTTTTCTTGAGAAGTTATAAATTATTGACACCTATATCTTAAAAACCACCAGGGAATTCAAGTATTGTGATGGAAAAAAGCTTAGTTACTTTTTCAAGATAAAACAAAATTTAAATTGGTTGCCCAGAAAAACATTAGTTTTTGTATATTATCAGGCCACAATTACAAGAGCATCTGAATAAACAGTTTGACAACTTCTGCAGAATGACCTGTATGAGTTATAGTTCTATTAATGGACCAGTATGTCAATACTTATTTGTTCCAAACTAAAGGATAGTTGACATATGTTCCACAGAAGAGGTTATGAATTTTAGACATTTGACCATCTCTAAACAACAACTCTCTTAGACTAGACAATCATATGAAGGTTATTTTGCACTAGGCTGATATAGGGAAAATTGCGGATGTGATGTGGGAATAACAGTTCTCTGACATAGGAATAAAAAAGGTATAGTTAATATTGCAATTTCTCAATTTTTTTGGCATTTATTTATGGATAAAACAATGTAAGAATAAATTCATATTCAATACAATTTATATCAAGTTGTAATGGCAAAAGAAAAAGTTTTAACACTTACATATATACACTACTTAGGGTCACAGAAAATAGAAAACCTTTCTTATTTGGCGTATTTTGATCTTGCCAAACAAATGTAGAAAATGAAAATCAGACACAGAACTATTTTAAAAGTACAAAAACAAATTAATGTATAGCTTGTTGTATACAAATTAATGTAATCTTTAGTATAGCTTGTTTAAATAACTCTAACTTTTTGCAATTTCTATAATTACACTTAATATATTCTATCAATAAAATATTCATGCAGTTTCCTCTTCATACCCATAATACTTTAAGCAGAATTTATAATTATTTTGAATTTTTGTAGTGATTATTAAAATTGGAATCAACTCTGAAGTAAAATTTAATAATTTTTCTTACTTCCATTACCTTAAATTTTCTGCTTTTATATTTTGTGTGTGTGTGAGAGAATTTATTTTATTTAAAATCATGTTAATAATTTCTATCAATAATCTTAATGTTACAATGTCATACCCTCCTATTTAAAATTTTAAAATTCTGGTAAATAAAACATTTATTAATAAATTTCATAATATTAATGGAATGAAATATAAATACATTAAAATAAAACCTAAATTAAATAAAATAAGGTACCATGTTGTCATTGAATACACATCGCTTTATACATATGTGTGTGTTTATATATTTAAGATTAAATATAGTATGTATCAGTTATTCCTTCTACCATCAAAAAATGCCACCAAATTTTTCAAATTTTAAATGTGAAAGGAAAACAGCTGTTAGACTTATATATTTATTGAAACTAGTAGATAAAAAATGAAAATTTTTTGACAATAAATTTAAAATTTGCATGAGCTAAAATATAAGAAACATAATGTGAGTTTAAGTATAATAATAATGAAAGTATGAAATATGTATTTAAATAATAACGCTACAGTGTTGATTCATATGAAAACTTTTCCAGATAATTACAAATCAACTCATCAACCATAGAATTTTAAACAAATTTTACCTGGTGGCAATTAATGTAACATAATATTCTTGTATAAGCTTTAAAATACATATAAATCTAAAACAAAACATTTATCTGTAATACAGAAACATTTTGGTGGTGAATCCAGTGACTTTAAAGGTTGCGGTTAATACACAAATGCCATTTTACACATGCATCAAAAGTTTAGTATATTATTTAAACTATACCTAGATACTTAAGGAGTCATGCAAAATAAGAGTATAAGATTTTAAAACTATGTATTTGTGTAAAACAAAATATGCACAAATTACTTATTTCTGGGGGGGGGGGGAACTGTCTTGAAAACAAAGAATTATGTAAATAAAACATATAAGAAACAAGAGCAATTAAAGTTCACTCTGTAATTATTAAATAATTTATAATCATGAATAAGTGTTAGAAGATCATATATTAATGTTTTTGTAAGCAAAGACTAAGTTAAACATAAAATATATTTTTAGATTGCCATTTACTATGTAAACTTGTTTTTTTTTAATAAATAAATAAATAAATATAGGATTTTTTTAAGACTTGTAACAATTGATTTTTATAAAAAATCGAATGATGAAAAATTTAAATTAAGTATAAAAAGTAGTACATCTGAAATGGAATGAGAAAATGTCTGATCCAGATAAAAATGTTTTATTCCTAACACTTTAATGAAATACTTATTCTAAAATGAAAATATAAAATTATAAAACACTTTGATATCATTGCTATCATGTTGGCGTCTAATCAATGGTTTATGAAGTTTTCTTACAAGGAGTTAAATAATTTCAACATATAATGAATGTATCATTCTTGTTTAACACTTTAATAAACACAATAATAAATATGTACTTATCTTACAATTCCTCTCTCTCTCTCGTTCACTTAAGCAACATTATTTTTGAGATTTCCAATCTTCATTATTTCACATTAATGGCTGACACAAGCACTTGGCAATCTTTGACATCACACTGTCACGCAATATAAATAGAGTAAAAATCTGTTTTTTGCACAAAAATAGTTTTTAGCTGTAAAAGGAACAGTTGATTTGTAAAATTTGTTTACACAACATACATAAGTAATGATATAGAGGAGCCCTGGACTGTACCTTAAGGTTAGCAGGTTTGTATACTTACCTATCATAAAGCCCTTCATAATTTTGAACCAGTCATGAGGTCATATCTGAGCTAGCACACTCCTCTTTGAAATCATGCAACACCAGCAGGACTTTGTATGTTACAGATTAATACAGATATGGTCCCCTCCCATGGAATTCCATCATAATGAGATCACTATCCCAATTGGCAATTGATGCTTTACTGCTGATTTTACAGGAAGCAGGGTGAAGTTATTGTGTTATTGTGCCACTGGGGCTATTCTCACCAAAGAAAAAAAATCATTTTTTTCTGTAAAATAGCAAAAAAAAAAAAACATTCTTCAAATTTTGCAGGTGAGTTATTTTAGGCCCCTCAATAAGCAGAATCAATTGGTTTACTACTTATTATTCAGTTTGTTTGTTTGTCGCTCAACGGTCAATTTTGCACACGAGGGCTAATTAGACAGGGACCGACAGCTTAAAGTGGATTCCGAACCACTACAAACTTCCATGCCTAAGGTGAGATTCGAACCCACGAACAGTTAAAATGAAGGCAAGAGTGCTAACCATTCGGCTACCAGCTCGGCACTTATTATTCGGATCCTGTGCAGTTGATTTTGATCAGCATTCACCTGTGGCTGTAACATTCAGAGCTGGGTCAAACTATCAGGAGTGGATGTCATTGCCAGTATAAAACCAGCTTCACATGCAGTGGCTTGGATCTAATCCCAGAAATTTTGTTTGATAGGTACTCAGTTAAATGGTAAATTGTTTTTCACTTAAAAACAACTTACTATTTAAATTAACCATTAACAAAAAAAAGTTTTAAAAAGATTGCAAGAGTTCTTTCTTTAGATTAAAAATTATACTTTCCTTTTTTAAGTTTACTATACAAACTAAAGAATTTTATTATTCCTTTAAGTAACTCCAATAATCTGTATTAATCATGCTAGTGACTTTTATAATGTTTGATAAAATTCCTTTTCCCTTCGGTTTACTTTTGTTTTATTTTTGCATTATTTCGTATTTTTTAATTTATACACAGATAATATAATTTGTTAATGTAATAAAAATTTGCAAAGATTATATTTTAAGAATAAAAATATTTACCTATCATATAAAGCTGGTAATTCATTATGCAATTCAGTATTAATGACTTCAAAATGATTTCGAGCTTCCTCAAGCTGTTCTTTTGCCTATACAAATACAAGTTTCATTTCAACAATCAAAAACATAACCATAATTTTTTTACCTAATATGAAGTACAAAATAAAATTCGAAATACGTTTTGATTTACTGATATTAAACATGATGCAAAAGGATAAAATATTTGTTCACTTTGAATTTTAACTGAAAATTTTTTTAATAGTAAAAATATATTAAAAATGTTCTTAGAATTCTTAATGTAATAATAGTATATCTAACACTATATATATATATATATATATATATATTAAAACATTTACCTTTAACATAACGAATTCTTACTAATATTTGCAACCAATTATATGAAAAAAATTTAGGATGTTATCAAACATATAATATCTGTTTATCATTATAAAACTTCCTTTATTTGTATTTTACACAATACATATATAAATCCTAAATAGGAAGAACTTATATTAATGCTTAAAAAATTCTGTTTACAAAAATTTTAATTGTGGTGAATAAAAAATGTTTGAAATGTCAGCAAGAAAATTATTTTTACAAAAAAACCTAAATAATCATTTGACAATACTAATGTTTGTTGAATTGTATTTTATATCATTAAATTCCCTAACGATTTTGTCCTCTCAAATCTCAAACACATTCTATGATAACTTTATATAAAAAAATCATTGTATTAATTTTTTACTCAAAATGTAATTATGAAAAAATCTTTTTTCCAAGAACCTATAAGAAACACAATGTAAAATACCTGTAAACCACTGATAACTGCTTACAAATAAAAAGCATAAATAGCTTCGAAACAAATAATAATCAACTATGTATTTTTGTTGAGAATATCATGATTCAAAGCAGTTACAAATATATAGTAGAATACTTTGCACTTTTAAAACAGAAAACAATACTAAATATTATGATGGGGTGCACTAAAAGAAAATTTTAAAGTATAAGAACTAAATAATATCAAGACTATCAATATTATAATCACAAATACAAGTTAAAACTATAGTTTTGAGAAGTTTAAGCATTTTGGATTTTTAAAAGGAGCTAACATTTAGTCATGTGGAAGTATTAATAAATATCAAAAATAATTGTCTTCAAAGTTAAGTCTTTGGATTATTCTTGTAAAAATTGACTATCAATAATCTACTACACAAACTAAAAGTGTTTGAAAGCTGTTTTAATATTACATTTGAGACTCTAGTTTTGCTTATGAATATCGATAATTTTTCAAAGTAAATCTTTCCACAATACTTGACTCAAGTTAATCCATGCATTACTCTCCATTAGTTGAAACTCTTAACTCTAAGAAAATGCATGACAATGCTGATTTATATAAAACATTTAATAATAAAAAACATGAACTTGAAGTTCCTAAATTATTCACTTATTAACGTGGATAAGATAAAATATCATGGCATCATAATATTTGAAAATTTCAATAGAAGTTGTGTATCTTGTATATTTCACATAAATGTGTGTGTGGGAAATACTTCTCAGAAAATCAGTTGCCATACTTATGGTATTAGTAGTAACATAACAAGTGATTTTTACAATACGGATTTTGCTTTTAATCTCCAATGCTTAGATTAAAAGCAAAATCTCTTTTTAGAAATGATGAAAATTTGAAGAAAAATAAGCAGCAAACACATTGGGAAAAGTCAAAGATTTCTTTTGAAAACAGTAAGGGATAACATTAATCCAAAAAGTATATACACTTAATGTAATCTCCAACTGATATAGGAAGTTTTAAGTCAAACATGGAAAATAGTTTGAGAATCGCTAATAATTAATCAGCAAGATTCTGATTGCAACACCTTTTTATTCTCCCACAAAATTTCCCATTTTCTTATTTTCCTGTAATGACACACACACACACACAAAAAAAAAACCTACACAATGCAGAAAGTACAAGTTAAAATAAAATACCCTGAGGAATTAGATAGCTTTTTACTCAATGGTGATTTTTTGCATATGAGAGCTATAATTAGACTGGGACCTACAATATAAAGTATATTTTGAAGCACTAAAGATATTGAAGCCCAAGGTGCATTGAAACAGAGCTTCTCTATGTTTTAAAGATGTATTAAAATAATCTGCAGAAGTATTAATTTGTATGGGGGGATGCTTTATTTTCCTTGTTATTTTTAGAAAATAACACAACAGGTGAGAAAAACTCAAAGTGAAAGTCATTCTAAATAAGTGAACAATAAATAATAACAGTTGAATTTTTACTTAAGGTTGGCACAATGGTGGAATAAATGACAGTAAAAAAACTGACTTTCTAGTTAAAGATATAATTTATGTAAACAAAATGCCTAAGTGTACAACTCCCATTTCATGTTTTAAGCATCTACACTGAAAATCACCAGAACTGGAATAAAAAAATATTCATCACATGCAAAAAGACCAAAAGATTCTTTGCAACTGTATATGATAACTTATCTTTAAATTAACTCCATTTTTTACTAGACATTTAAATTTAAATTATTTTATTTTCATTCGCTTTGAAAGTAATAATTAGAAAACAAACCTAATTCTAAAAGAATTATGCATTTACTTCATCAATGTCAAAAATATTGTCATGAAAAGGAAATTTTTTATAAAGAATTAAAGCAAATATCATGCTAGTCTAATATTTAAACCTTGATTAAAATTAAAAGATTGTTTAATCTTACTATAACTTTATATACGAGTTAGTCAAATTTTGTTATTCTAATTTTCCTTGTCATCAAGTAAGTTTAATTTCAAAACATATTATTGCATGTTTTTAGACCTTATGTATATAATAATTTGTAGAGAATAGGATGTATATTTTTCTTTCAAATATGTATTTTTTAAGATTTATATCAACTCAAATACAAGTCACTATTGTTAGTATTGTATATATTGACTATTGGGAGAGTAATGTGAAATGTCTTCACACACAAATGAGAGTTCTAAAAAATTTAATAATAAAATGAAATTAAGATTATTTTAGTTTCCATCACAGGAATGAGAAGTTCATGACATAGAATATATTAATAATAGCATATGTATTATTTTACAGAAGTTTGAAAAAGATGGGATTTAATAATCTACCGGCAGAAGTACATAAATTACTTGACATTTTAATAAACTATACTATTATGTGCATCTTTCATACTGTTTTTCTATTTTGAAAACAATAACCTAGTTATTTATAATACATAGAAAATTTTTATGTTGAAGATTTTGAAATTTTGTAGTATAAAAGATGTATTTTATATAGTTTAATGATCTTTTATATGAAATCTATACATAAAATGTTTTCAACCATTTTAAATATGCATGGATAAAATTACAAAATTCACACACACATATATCTACCTATACATGAAATTTTATTTAAATTAATATTAAACATTTCTTAAATTTCTTGAATAATTTTTAAAAACAGTATTGAATGCAAAAGGTTTACAATATTCTACAACACAAAATTTTGAATTAGTACTTTCATTTACAAGATATAGAAAACAAATGAAGAATAACATTATTTGAAATAACTATACTAGAAGAAAATAAATAATGAAATCTTGATGAAGTTTTACATCCAACTGCAAGATTCTATACAGAAGAAATTGGGCCAGCTTTTATTTTAATGTGCATTTCCATAGAGTTGTTATTGACAATAATCTAGAGAGTGAAAGGTTCACATATATACAGTAGCCATAATATTAGCACAAAATTCCATGGAGTCAAAATTTTATTTGCCCTTAGCTATGTTGTGTATGCAGGTTCCTTACCACTAGCCCCTTATACAAAATCTGAAACTGTTATAAGAGGTTTAGTGACTTTTGGTTCTGTCATATTTGGTTACTTTCCAAAAAGTACACTTTAATGGTAATAAATTTTATTTTGCTTGTTTCCATTTTAAACTTCCCAAGGACAACAATTTGACATTTAATGAAAATCAAATATTAACTATGTATGTAGTCCTTTATGTGTGTGTAGTATGTTTAATGAACAAACAAATCGGCTACTTTCCTTAACATTTCATTTCAATCAAAATACTTGCACATTAATGTAGTGATGTGGAAAGATTTTGGATTTTTTTCATTACTGATTGAGATTAACTAGTTTCATCAACCATGATGATTTTGAATCATTGTTACGAGATGTGATCAAATTTAAGCTTGCATCTTTACTACTCAACCAGTATAAAAACATGCAAAAAAAAAAAAATTAAAAATTAAATGTGCATAAAACTACTCAAATCTGTGGTCACTTGATCAAAGAATGATAGTAAACACATTGCAAATTAGAATTCTACAGCTTTAAGTCCAATGTAAATAAAGACTCACTGAAATAGTCAATCGCTGAAATTTTGTTCTTAACAAAGCAAGTAATGATTGTCTTAGAAGCCGAATTGAAACTAATGTCTCATTATCCTAAAAAGTACTTAATTTTACCTTAATAATAAAACTAAAATTTGGCATTACTCTAGTCCTTATCATTATCATTAGATTAATCATACAAACTTCTAACATCCTTTGGAATATTTTAAGTCTAGGAATTTCTACATTACATTGATTAGAACTATAATTTAAAAAATTCAGAATTAAGTTCACATATAGAAGAAATCTTAAAACTGAATAAAAATAAATATTACTTACTAAAGTCATTTGAAAAAATTATATATTCAGAGTACAATGAGTTTAGGAAGTTTAGTATACTTACAACAAAACGAATTATATATGAAATATGAGAATGAAGCAAATAGATTGGATAAATAACATTTAAAAATATTGTTCCTTCAAGAAACTTTAAATATACAATACAAATAATTGTTTATTTCTTATTAGTAATGCAAAGTTCAAAGTAGAAATCAATCATTTATTTATTTGAAAAATCTTAATAAAAGTTACAATAACAAATCTAAAACTCCTTTAGATTTATTATTATATTAATCTACTATAATCTATATGCTTCTACTTTCAAATTAGTTTTACATTAGTAAGTGAATA
Organism: Latrodectus elegans; assembly: GCA_030067965.1. NCBI lineage: Eukaryota > Metazoa > Arthropoda > Arachnida > Araneae > Theridiidae > Latrodectus > Latrodectus elegans. The sequence goes on from CM057809.1 coordinate 33,110,735, forward strand.
AAATTAAAAAAAAAAAGTAGGTTTATTTGGTAAAAGAAAACTAACTGTACGAGACATTTTGTGTTATCATTAATTTAATAAAAGTAGCTGCAATGATATGTAGTTTAACACATGAGATTCAATAATTTGGTATACTGTAGTGGGAAGGCAAAATCCTGTAGTAAGATACTGCAACATTCATTGTTTACAAGGCAGCCAGGATTACTTTTTAGATAGCTGTATTCATGAAACTAGGGGAAAAAATACAAAGTACAACCAGACATGCATGCAGACAGAAAACAGGAATGCAACAGTCATCTCCATTTTGTGTCCATAATGATAAAACAATTCTCTTTGGACTAAAAAATCCAAGTCCAATACCATCCTCTGTTGAATCATGGAATGTTGAACACACACATTTGTTTCTTAACAAATGTGCATGTTCAATATGTTTTGAAGGCTTGGGAGAGCTTTCTGGGTTTCCTACTTTGTGAGATGTAAATGTAGACAACTGTCGGTAACCAAGAAAATAAAAACTGTGGATGCTCAAATGCCTTACAGTAGAGTTTGGCATAAGGATATTTTTATTTAGTTTCAGATATTATTTATAAAAGAAGCTGGAATCGAACTCTGGATTTTCCACCCTCAAGAATACAATCCAACCCTAAAGAAACAGTGGATCATCCTATACTTAGAAATTTACAACACAAACAGGAAATAATATTTCAGTTTAAGAATGGAAATTTATATTTAAAATATGATACAGTATTTAAAGTCAAAGTAAATCATTAAATGAATACAACCTTTAAAATTTTAGCTTCTTCACGCTTTTTCAGTGTTTCAAGGTTTTGCAAATTATGACGACAGTTATCATAATCCAGAAGCTTCCGATTTCGCTTTGATATTTTGTTCTGAAATAATATAAGAAAAAGTTAACACAAAACATTTTGACAGATGGCAAAAATAAATTTTCAACTGTAAATAAATTAAATATTTTTTTAAATGGCCCAATGTGAAATGACACACAATTTACAGAAACTTAATGTTTTAAATTTAGAAGTACTCACTGTATAGTCAGGAAACTGGCACAAATAAGTTGTAACAGGAGACAGTAGGTCATCATTAATTTTTTCACAAAAATCATCAAAATTTTTATTTAAAACCTAAAATACATAAAAAAATAGTCCTATTAAGCTACAACCTAAAATACATAAAAAATAATCTATAAGAGCCCTGATAGAAAAGTATGAAATTTCTTGATAATTTTCAACAGTTTGTTTTATATTATTCAAATTGTGTTGTTAGTAGCACATCAAAAACTTATTTAGTTTAAGATAATCATTCTACAGTGACTTTTACATGAGAATTAAAAGAACTAAAGCAATAGTTTGAAATTTACTGAGAACCATTACAAACATCCATACTTAAGGTGTCATAGCCAAACTCAAACTAATAATCTAGAAACAACAATAACCATTCAGCTACTATCTAAGACTAATTAATTTTGAATGAAATTCAAAAAATTACACAAAAGAATTAGGAGATTCAACAATAAACTATTCATTATATCTAAATATAGTAGATTACATTAATAATATAAAACCAAATGATTGTAAAACATTTGTCACTTAATTATTTTTACATATGCCTCTTATAGTATGGCACATACAAATGAAAATAAACTTTTTTCTGCATTTTTAATACATTTAAGTTATAAATATATAAGTAAATAATTTAAAACTTTACTTATATCAATGTATGTATGTTAACTTCTATTTATTTTTACTTATTTAAATTTAGAAGAAAATGAGATTTTAGTAGAAAAGGAATATTTAAGGTTTTCAATAGTTAATTTATCAATAAAGTATATCACCAGAATTTAAGTCAAGACCACAAAGAAAAATATTGATATTTAATTATGAGCTGTATTTCAGACATAATTTTCATGAACATTTTGAAATAATTACACTGAAATAAAAGTTATATGCAAACTAATTTTAGTACACTCAATTTTTCATTTGAAAATGCAAGGAACATTTTTAACTATAAAGTTTATTTATAGCATCATCTTTTGTACATAAATTCTTGTTTTATAAAAAAATTCTATTTTCATTCATCATATATTAGATTTAGTAAAAAATTTTTCTATTGTTTAACAAACATTTTTGAACTTGAGGGTTATAGACTGGACACAATATAAATGAGATTTCAAAACATCACAAACATCCATGACTGAAAGGGGATTAAAATTCACTATCTATTTAATAGAAGGTCAGGACACACAAATTATTTGGCAGGAAGCTCAAGCTTTTATATGCTGATCAAATTTCTTATAAAACAAACTATAATTACCAATTCAATAAATATATATTTATAAGTATTTTAAAGTTTAACTGTTTTACTCTGCATTTCTCATTTTTGAATATGTTTAGCAAAAAAAATTTAATATTTCAAATAGAGCACTTAATTGTATTCAGTGGAAAGGAAAACATTTAAAATTCATTAACAAAATCTAACAGTTTTAGAAGTTTACTTCATTTAAAAGTTGAATTTATGTATATAAAAAAGGAAGGTAAAGCTAAATATTGTAAAATTGATAGTAGTAATTTCTTATTTTCACAAGGATTTTGAAAAAAGGAGATTCTTTTGAACATCCTTCATTTAAAGCACCAGTGTTTAAATGGGGTTAGAAAAAATTCCTACATCAGGAAATTTTGGTTCACTCACAATATTTAAAATATAAGACTACTATATTTAATATTACAGACTTTTTTGTACAAGAGTTAACTATGTAAGATGTTTTTTCTTCTATTTAAAAGTTTGTATTTCTGTATTAAAATTACAAATTCTCTGTTAAATAAATCAGCTAATTTTTGTGTTATTTTGCTAACTGTACTTTAATTTACTCAGATATATTATGATTAGAAAAAATTTTCATTCACTTTTTAGTTTTTATTTTCTTAATTTGCCACTGACCAATGTTTTTCACCGATATCAGTATATATCATTTATTTCAAAGCATCTTGAAATTTACACTATTTCTAAGATACAAATGTCCATAACAGTGTAGAAAACTTGTGGTTCTTAGCGTCCAAGGAAGATTAGATTCATTAAATTCTAAAACTAATAAATTAATTTTATTACATATTAACCAAAATAAACTCACCTCCGTTTTGATTAAAAATTGATCCAAGCCAATCCAACAAGGCTCATATAGTTCATTTACAGTTTCTATAAGACTTCTTCGAGCAGATTGCATAGCTATATTGAACAAAATTAATGAAGAATATCAGTTAACGTTACAAGGTAAACATGAAAACAATATTGATTTATAGAATAAGATTAGTAACTTATTCAAAATAAGATATGATTTATAAAAAAAGTTTTCCATATACAAATCAAATAGAAAGGTGCAAAAGATAAAGTGAACTAAAGTATAATTTGATATATTAAGAGCAAGTATCGTAAGTTACTAATTTAATAGTTTCACAGAAACAAATTAAACTCAGTGACATGGTAGTTCCCATGGAGTCAAGGCCTATAGTGCCAATACCTATTTTCTTGACTAAGGGCCCTAAGATGCCATGCATGTCCTGGTTAGGTGGTCAGATTAACCTGAAAACACAAGTGTTTAGTATCAAAGCATGCTTGGTACTTAGTTTTAATGACTCACTGAAGGGATGAATGGCTGAGCTAACCTTCCCAGCCTTAAGTTCAAACCTTAGACCTGTGCTTTGGAAGCACAAAGCACTATCATTATACCACTGGACATCAGTTTCAAAGACTATTTAATGTAAATTTTTAAATATCAATTATTTTAAAGCTAAGGTATGCATTAACTATATAAACTATAAATATTTGTAGGTGATGTAAATTATATAATTACAACAGTTTCAAAATGTCAACATTGATTGGAAAAATGAAAATATCGAATATGTTTTTAACTTAAAGAAGGTTGGTTTGTTTGTCGCTCAACGGTCATTTTTTGCACTAGAGGGCTAATTAGACCAGGACCTACAGTTTAAAGTGGATTCTGAACCACTACAAACATCCATGCCCAAGGTGGGATTCGAACCCACAAACAGTTGAACCAAAGGCAAGAGCACTAATCATTTGGCTGCCAGCTCAGCTTACGATAACAAGATATAGCAGCCAAGGATAATGAATAAGTATTGTACAGACCTGGTTTAATTATAAAATTAAGTGATAATCTAAAACATTTTAAATAAAAATTTGATAATTTATTGTTCTGTAATGAATAGTAACATTAAATACTTTTCATGAGAAAATAACTTAAAAATTTCATAGATTTATTGACCAGTAAAAATAGCTTACACAATTTTATTTATTGAAAGTTAATTTTGTTATTTTTTTATCAATTTAATTTGCTAATTTATATCTCAAAACTATATTTAATGACAGTAAAATTCTTTTCAAATTTTTTTTCAAGATTTTGAGAATTCAAGTTATTAGCATTAAGCTTCGTCTTTAACGTATAAAGCACATACATATCAAACTCCTACAGAAAAACATAATAAGGGATGAGAAATAAAATCGAAATAAACTGTTATTTACATTTAATAAATTTGTATGCCACAATAACATTTATGGATTAAAATAGAAGTTTCTAAATTATATAACCTTTTTTCATGTACTAAACTATTATAAAAATGATATAATCTGTGCTAAGATTGCTAATTAGCTTAGAATAAATTACATGATGCGAACACATTTGCAGTTTCATTGATTCATAAAAAGAAGTTAGATATAAATTAAAATCGACATTCACATAATATTTTACTCAGCATAAGAATTTCCAACATTGGGTATTTACAAAGAGTTGAAAACTTATTATTTATGATGAAAATAGTAAAAAAGGATTTTAATGAATAACTAACTTTTTATAGTGTATTATAATGTTCATTTGGACAGAGGTAAATAATTAAGGCATACTTAATTAATTTTGGCATCAAATTTCTTTGACATTTCTAAGAAATATGTGAAGCATTTGAAAAATTACTATTGAAAAAATTGAAAAAGCTTTATATAAAATTTAATTTTTTAAATTTTTTATCTATAACTTGAAATAATATTTTAATTACCTTGTAGATAAAGAACAAAGCAATATTAATATTATTCAAAAGGACAAAAATTTATACAATAGAAATAATTATAGTTTCTTTCATGTTTTGGATCTAATGTTCTACTACCACTGTTAAAAGTATAAACTGCTTTTATTCATTAGAAACTGTACAACTTGTAATATAAATTATATCATCAATACTAAAATATAAAAAAATTCTGGAAATCATTTTTTATTTTCAAATCATTATTATTTAGCACTTATATGTAATTAACATTTATATTTTCATGAAATATTTAATTTCAATTATTTTTAAATTACGGAAATAAGCTGCGTGTACATTTTATCAAATTTGTAAACCAACTGCTTAAAAATATTTACATGATTCAAAAAAAAAAAAAATAATTAAGTTCTAAACCTGTTAGAGCACATATTGCTTTAAAATGACTTTAATTTTTATCTAGTTTTAAGAAATTACGTCAATTAATTTTACATATATTATATTTCATTTTTCATATTTTACATACATTATATTTTCAATTTTTGTTGTATTTTTAACTAAGAGAATTAAAAAAATTTAGCATTATTTTTAAATCAGCATTTTAATTATGTAAGAAACTAAAAAAATAAAACTTATTTTTACTGTAACAAAATAAAGATCATGTAATCATAGTAAATCATAATTTGTTTTATAATTTTATATTCTAAATATTTCAAATGAAAGTTGTATTTTGCATAATAATTCTTAACAAAAAATAAATAGTTAATATTCTTCTAAAAAATAAACTTATAAAAAAAAACAATATATTATTTTTATTATAATTATAATCCAAAATATTTTAATAATTCATAGAATAAAAATACTATATTATTTCTTATCAATAAACTTCTGGCATCTATTGAACCGAAGTCTAACCATTCAGCTTAAAATTAAAGAAATACAATCCAGTCAGTTTTATTGTTATTTTATATTTTCAATAAGAGGTAATTTCAGATAATCTTAATACAGTAATGATAGTAATGATTGTGTTTGAATTGAATTATAAAAAGAAATTCTCATATCCCACATGCTGAAAATCTGCATCTGGATATTGCTATACTGTTTAAAGGAGAAATTCTTTGTCACACTGAAAGTCAGTCTTTTAATAGCATAAATACAGAACCTTCTCACATAAGTATGTCATGACATTACACAAAAGTGATACAAAGTCTCAAATAAAATGATAACAAGTACATACAAAGCCCTTTATTATTTAGGGTCAATACAGTAATTCCAGACAAGAGTTTTTAGAAATCAATAGAATTTATCTTACTACTGTGCTTCTTATATTGAAATTGAATATAAAATTTTTTCAACTGCAATACATTTAAATGGCTCCAAGAAAATAAAAAAAGTGGCAGTTGATATTTTTATTGATATTCTCAGTCTCAATTAACTTATATTTTAATTCAAATAATTTAAATCTTGCTTTGCATTTTTATAAAGTACCATTAGAATGGATTTCCATATAAGGGTATTTGGATGTATCATGTTGACTTGTATAGTAGAAGGAAAAAACACTTTTTACAATATACAGTGTCATAAACATAAGTAATTGCTAATTTTTTGCAACAGAGAGAAACCAGATGCAATTTTTTCTCACATTATATAAATCCCTATTTTGTTGGATTCTACTGTATATGGCAAAATATACAATTTGAAATTCATTGGGTATGTTGGCACTTGGCATTTAAATCATTTCTATGAATGGCCTTTCTGTTATAAATATTATTCACAAGTGCATAAGAGTTATACATTTTTTACATGCATTATTCATAAATGAAAGTATTATAAAGACATTTTATGCATATCTAAAAAATAAATTTCAAACAAAAGCAAATTTTAATTTACTTAGTTTCTCTTTTCTATATTCATTAAATTTTAAAAGATTAAGTGTCAAAGCAATTACATTAATTTCATTTGTACATAAATATTTCTATAAATGCACATTTTATTATAAAATAATTAGAAAATTTTTATTTTATCTAAGTTATTATAAGCATTATTGTGCATTAAAATAATGATTTACCTTTAAGGCACTGATGGTAATTTTTAAATTCCTTTTGCAATCTTAGGACAGCATTCTGAAAAAGAATTTAAAATCTCTGATAAATTATCAGACATAAAAGACACTTTAAACATCAAGATGAAAGTTATTTTAAACCAAATGAAATGTATTAAAATTCAATCAATCAATAACTGTTCTTAAATATTTTTTTAAATGATCAAAAATTTACAAAAATAATCTGCTTTCTATGAACATTTATAGCCACATTCACTATTCTGAGTAAACTTTTGAGTTAATATGACTTGTGTCTGGTTTCACCAAACCCTATTTACTAGGTAGCCTGCTGATTTTAGAGGTTAACTTGAGTTCACTTGTAAATAAACTTGATGGAAGGTGTGAAAGCATTTGGAAGAAGTGTTATTTAATAATTATTAAGGGGGTTTTGTTATTTACTTGACAAAATTTGACTGTCTAATCAAAATGCGAAATTTGTTCGGAGTTATAATAAACCTTGACGCTTCAGCTATGTCGTTTTTTACATTTACGCTTGAACATTTGTATTTGAAGTTGTGGTATAGAGAAATGAAGTTTCATTTTCAAAGAGAATAAAATAAAAAAAACTTGAATGTTTGTATTCATTTAGCTAGTCAAAGGTATGGATATGGTGATAAATTTATGCTATTTTAATTATCCCCTCCCATAAGAGATTAGACTAGTACTTTTACTTTACATGTTATTTGATTAAAACTGTTGGAGTATGTAACAATTTAATTTATTTAGTATAGAAATATTTAACATTATTTAGGTTTATTGTGGATTTTAATTCTTGTTAATTAGAAGCAAAGTTTTCATAAAAATACATTTTTTCTTATTGATTTAGCCTTTATTGCCTGGTTTCCAGCATACTAGACAGCATAGTAAAAATGTTTTTTTAAGTTTGGCATCATTCCTCAGTTAATTGGAACCTGAATTTTCATAAAAATGAATGTTATCTTCATTATCGACTTTACTTTATTACTTAGATGTTCTGTTCTAAATTGTGTTGAAATGAATGTTTTTTAATGTTAATTAGAAATACAAGATTCCATTAAAATATGTTACTTACATTTTTTAGTTAGATTCAAAGTGTAGTTGTTCATTCCTACTTGGTATTGTAAAGTGTATTTTTAAAGCACCCTTTATTAAAAGAAAATAATTAAAAAAATTTTTATGTGTATTTTATTGACTAAGAGATAATATTTAGAGACATTTTAAATTTGTTTTATGAAATGCTTATAAACAATGTGAAATGAAGTTTTTATTGTTAATTATACTTTTGTAGTACATAAATATAATGTAATGTTTCAGAAATTTGGAATATTTTGAATCTAAACTAGCACAAAATTAGAGTTTGAGATGATTGAGTTTGGAAACTAGGTTTTGCGAAAAGTGATGTCATTTAGGTTGGCAAAATAACTGTCACACATGTTGCAAAAAATGGAATTGGCCAAACACATACAGTCATCTAGGATTTTATCCCACAACAAAGTGACATGACTATTTTAGCTCAGCAAGATTTCAGTTGAGTGCCACTTTGAAGTTTCCCAGATTTTCTCTAATGATATGTGAATATGCCATTCTAGTTATGGAAAATAGTTATTTCTGTATACACTTATATATTCAGTTCTTAGTTTATCACTGGTTAATATAATTCTTTTTATAACCATATTTACCTTTCATTTAAAATATTTTCACTGAATTAACTTTTCTGCCCTTGTCTTCAGTCATATTGCTACACTTAACATATAACTCTTTTATTTGTACAGCAATTACTACTTTGATATTTTGCAAATTTGGAGCTGCTGCATTCAAATCAAATTATTGGTCCACTGGATTTAAACATAATCACTATTGATGGCACTTGCATACCTGTTCATCAAAAGGGTTGTATTGCAAATGTTTAAAAGTGGGAGATGGCATCAACCAGTCAGAATGCCACAAGTTTATCTCTTTTTATGTTTTTCATATCTTGTTTAAAATGTTATATTAATTACACTTGCACAGAAGTATTATCAATTACACTTTAAAAATTTCTCTACCAGATAATATTAAGAAATAATGTTAAATTAAAAAAAAATTTTTGCACTTATGTAAAGTTAGGATAAAACTCTAGGTATGAAATTTTAAGCTCCTCCTCCAAAAGAATAACCAATATGCCAGAAAGAACACAGCTATAGGTACCATCACCAGATCGGTTACAAATGAGGGTGAGGGACTTTGGAAACACGAACCTCAAAAGCCAGCTGGGCTAGCTGAAAGTTTACTTTTGGAATTGAAAAATTAATACTCTACAGTTCTGAATGTATGTTATTACTCTCATGACATGATGGCAAAAACAGTAACATTTGTAAGTTTAACAGGTAATTATTAAAATAATTCTTCAAAATCTTTGAAACTTCAGTTTGAGTAATACCATTATGCTTTCTAATATCATTTATACTTTATACACCATATTTTTCTGAAATTCAGATCAGTATAACCAGAACACTATATATATAATTTGTACATATATTATCCTCAATAAAAAGAAAAATATTTTGATTATACAACTTCTTGGGTACCATTTTTATAATAAAATACATTTTAGAAATAAATATTTTTCTTTGTGTGCAGATTTTGGGCGTTTGACAAAGAGATATATCAAAGGGAATAGCATTACATATCAAAATAACAGTTGCTAACCATAACTTATAAAATATTAGTAGATACATATATAACAATAAAGGTGAGCCTCTGGCCATACCTTAAAGTATGGACTGAGAGTTTATACTCGCCTATTACAAGTGCCTCATAATTTTGAACTGGTCAGGTGACAAGGCCATATCTGAGCTGGCAATCTTCTCTCCACATCCATGACACACCAGCATGATTTTAGATGCCACAGAATAACAAAAACGTGTCCCCAGCCCACCAAACTCTTGCAACTCAGTAAGGGAGAATATGTTCATTCCCCTAATCAAAGCCAGCAACAAGTGATGCTTCACTTTGCTGATCTTCAGAGAGGCAGTGCGAAGATACTGAGATGAAGAGGCTTAATATTAGCAGGTATGACAGTCGTAATAAATACTAAAATTTTTCCATTCATTCAACAGCCAGAGATCATACAGATTTTAAAATTTCAGGAATTTTAAGGAGTTTTCCAGGAGTCAAATAAAATTTCCAGGTGGTATCAACAATTATGTTAAATAATTTTTTTTAATTTACGAATTTTTCTTAACCAAATATTTTTATAATTATGTATATGTAACATTTTTCAATAATATTTGCGTGCCTCCTGGTGTAAGAAAGCCTACACCAGGGCCGATGCACAATTTCCAAGCAGATTTTATTCTGCTCAGATACCTCCAGGAGGTGCTAGACAAATAAGATGCACATGACTGGCAGAGGGTGCAGGAACAAGGAGGAAATATCCTCTCCCCATTAAGAAACCTTAAGCTTTTCAAGTGGCCATTTCTAAATCTTATGGTCAATTGATGAGGCCAGTAGGCCACCACAGGATAGGGATAGACTCAAGCTGCTTGCAGCATACCAGTGATGTACTGGAGGAAAACAAGCAGTGAGCAGTTTCTGTTTAAGGATTGGATTTCTGAAAGAGTAAGCTCATTTAAATTTATGGGCAGAATATTACAACCATATTTGAAAAGTGTATCAGCTGTCTCATTTATATTCACCCCAACATACAATGGAATACAAAGCAAGCATATAAATTTTTTTCAAAACTAACTAATTAAACTCAGCGTTTCTGACACAAAACATAAGACCATCACCTCCCTCAATTCTGTTTTTTCAAACAACATTATAACCCTTTACCTTGAATTGGCTCAGATTTTCTAGTTTGGTTTTTTGAAATGCTATTGATTTTATACTAAAGATTATATTTGTAAATAATAGAAACAAATAACTTTAAAAATTATTCAGACAATTTTTTTTTAGGTTAGAATTATATTTAAGGAATACTTCAAAAGCCTTCAATGAATTTACAGCCATTGCAGAAAAAAATTTACTTAAATAATCAACATCAGTATTTAAAAGTACAAAATGTTCACATTACTTAAGTATACATTGTATAAAACAATAGGTAATTATAGAGTTTTAAATATCATTAGATTCCTATTTATTAATTTATTGAATAATTCAAAATATTTATAGCAACTTCTTTTACGCTTGCAAAATTTACAAGATCTGAATGCTATGCACTTAAAAAAAAAATCAGGCATTTTAGTGAAATTGAGCCAGTTTACACTCAGACCAACCATTGATAACAGGAGTAATTCACATGTTAATAATTCTAAGCACTTTTCATTTACTTTTTTACACAAAATATCTCAGGTTGAGAGACCTATTTAATATGACAAGTAATACCGTGTTTTAACGATATTATCATCCCAAAATTTTATGTGGCAGTCCAATTGTTTTGGCTGCAGATGATCATTTTAACTTTTATCAATGAAAAGTGAATAATTACTATCATTTACGTTTTCTTTCAATAATCTGTAAAAATAAGGTGTTATTCCAAAAAGTGTTAAATAAGCAGACTTTTTTCACTGCAACTGAGTTGCTTTGCAATAGCATTGTCTGTAAATATTGCTTGGAAGAGAGAATTTATACTGCTACAAGAACTGTAGCTGAATTCCTAGCTTAAAACTTTAAGGACCCATAGAATTTCAGTCTTTAAAAATTTTTTTTTTTGAAGAAACAAATTAATCTAAATTTTCAGAATATACTCTAGGTTCATATTCTTTAACAGGAATAGCAGTAATGGAAAAAAAAACTTTTAAATGAGTAGACTTTTTGCAAGATACAGCTTGCTCTAATAAATGTAAGACTTTTTTTTCCATATGGTATTTAACAGCTGATTTGCCCATATTTGAAATACAGAAGTCTTTCTTGCAAACTAGGCAGCCTATGGACATGTGTTTTTCTGAGCCATGCAAAAGCCTAATTTAGTATGGCTTTTCCTGAAAACAATGGTCATTCAACAGACTTTTCACCAAGTATATTAAATAATTTATTTCAGCTTTTATTTCATTGATAAAAAAAAATTCATCTTTATTCTTCGAAATTAAACAATTTTCACCAAGGAAGATATGAAAAGTATATTTTAACCTTTTGATTATGGCAGTTCAACTGTTGTACCATGAAGTGAGTGTCTCAGAGGACGGATGTGGTACAGCATTTGTAACATGGATTTTTTTCCTTTTTAGAGCGCTTGACTTTTTCTCGTTACTATTTTTTCAGGTAGTTGAGGGAGATTTAATTCCTGCTCTTTTGTGTATGAAAGTTGTAAAAATTGGGGACTTGTATGAGCAGAGAATTTTGGTGAAAAATGGTTTTATTGGCTCCTCTTTTTAAAAGGGAAGCATATTCAACCTCACTTTAACAAATTTTTTCATTATAATTAGTTATTTTTTATCGCTAGAAATAAAATGAAAATGCTTCCAATCATAAATTGAGATGCGGTAGATATTTAAGAAAGTTGCCTTATAGTTGTGTCAGTCTTTCTTCTATGTTGTTTTAATTTCTGTATAAAATAAATATAATCATGGTTTTGATTTTTAAAAATAATTTAATAAGCATAGTTTCATAAAAATTTAAAAAACACTACAGAAAAGAATTTTTTCTTAATATAAAGATAATGTTTTCTTGCTAATTTTTTGCTAAGAATTTTATAAAAATATTTTTCCGAGATTAATACGAGTATATTTTGGAATGTACTATTTGAATGAACATTTTACATGTTCTCAATCATTGAGAAATGAACTGAACATTATTATTGAATGGCAAATGTAATTTTATCAAGCAATCAACCGGAATGCTACAGATAAAGTAGAAACTCAAGATTAGTCTGGCTACACTCATTGTGCAAAACATTTCATATTTAGTTACAGAAACACACAGAGAGGAAAAGTCCATTTTTAAGCTTTTTCCTTAAAAGTGAAAGATAAAAAAGCATATATTTTAATCATTTCAATATAGAAATTTGTCATAAATAAAAATTCTTAAATCAAAAGAAAATGAAATGATTACTGTATTTAACACAGATTACTTTTTAATCTTTTTCAAATGCAACTTCAACAACTTGCATGTACTTACTTATAAAAAGAAATATTTGTTCAAAATATCTTTATTTATATTTTTAATACCAGGCATAATGATTTTAGGAACGTTTTTGAAATATTCAGCTAGTTTATTGCTTATCATTTTTATTACAAGTAATTGCAAATTCATTACTTTAAAGAAGTCTGTAATTATTTTAAGCAATTATTTCAGAAAATTCTATCCAATAAATTAATATACTCCATATCATAATTTTTGAAACCAACTAAATTTGTATCACAAATGCATGCATATAATCTTAAAATTCTTACAACATCTCTTAATTTGGTAAACACACTAAAAAATGAGAACAACACACTAAAAAACAACAACAGAGTCAAACAAACTAAAAAATGCTTCACCAATTTTATCAACATCCTTGGGAGAATAAACTGCAGTGCTAGTAGCTAAGATTGAGAAAGAGAAATCTTGGCACAAGCTATTTGCTACTTTCACCTTCCAAACAAACTTGTCAGGAGTGCGAGATGTGACAGACGATGCATATCTTATCCAAGAGTCCCTTTGATTTTGAAGACAAATCTTGCAGGCCTTTGCTTTTTTAAAGGCAGTTAAATTATTTGTAGTAGGATGTCTTCAAAAGATACTCTAAAACTTTTGCTCATGATTGGCTTTTGCACAGGTTTCATTCCACTAGGGTTTTACAACTTTTAAAGACGAGGGAAATATTTTGGGATGATTATTTCAGCAACTACCATAATAGTATTTGTGACTTTTATAACAGCATCATTTATACCAGGGTTTGCGATAATTTCTTCTGCAATAACAGCCAGTTCAGCAAAAGAATATCAGTCTGCCTTGTGATGCTTAAAGGTGGCAGGTTGTAGGCCATTACAAGGTGTATTAGCAAGGCTGGTTTGGTTTGTTTGTCGCTCAACTGTCATTTTTTGCACACGAAAGCAAATTAGACTGGGACCTACGGTTTAAAGTGGATTCCAAACCACTACAAACATCCATGCCCAAGGTGGGATTTGAACATACGAACTGTTGAACTGAAGGCAAGAACACTAACCATTCATCTACCACCTTGGCAGGTGTACCAGAAAGAGTAATAATTATAGGGAAATGGTCAAACTGTAAAGAAAATCATTTTTAGTGGTGAAATTCAAATGAGGTAATAAAATAGGAGAGCAAATAGCCAAATCTAAAGAAGGAAACATTCATAGGGAGATGAAAATGAGTTTTTTCATCATTATTAAGCAGACAGAGGCAGTGGTCAGTTATTAGCTGCTCGATCTGCCGATGACAAGAATTAGTATTAGCTCTTCTCAACAGAGCACTATGACAGTTAAAATCACCTATTAATAGATAAAGAGCAAGAACTTGATGCAACAACTTATTTAAGTCATCTTGAGGGGTGGTAAATAACTGTTACAGACAGTAATTAGAAAATTAATATGTATCTTAACTACCACAGCTTGTAGCGAAGCAAGCAAGGGAAATACTGTGTGGGAGTAGTTATTTGAAGCAAGAATACATACCTCACCAGATATAGTATAATTAGGTATATCTATTCGATATGGCGTGTAACCTTGTATTTTCCAAGTAGTATGAGATTTCAAGTATTAGTTTCTTGGAGGGCAAGACAAGCAGGAGAGTGAAAATTTATTAAATTTTTAATGTCACATACACATATGCAAAATCTATGGCAATTCCAAGAAAGAAAAGCACCATTACAAAGGGTTCTTTTTGTTACATGACAAGATCTATTCTACGCAATCATCTTACAAGTATTGATATAAGTATCCATGTCACTATGGTTATCTGCAGGAATGCTGGCTTTAAAATTAGTTACATTTGAATGAGTTTTAACTTTAAGATTTTTTCTGGCATCAGAGTCGCTTATTTTTTGTGGCTTTGTAAACAGAACTTTTTCTGTAGTTTGTAGTTTTATTTCATATCTGTTTTGTGCCTCAGGTTTAAGAATGGTTGTAATTGATGAAACGCCTGTTTGTACAACAATTTATACTGTTTTTTTTCAATAGATGAGCATACAGCTTTTTAAAACAATTTGTGATATTTTGAAGCTGTTTTTAGCTTCTTGATTTGAGATTTTTTGCATTGTTTTTATCCTTTGAATTCCTTTTTCATGTTGCCAGGGTGAGCAGGTTTTAGGAGACGCACAAAGATTTTGTTTACAATTTATACAAAAAAGTTCAGATTCACAGTCACATTCCTGGTGTTCTAGACTTGAGAATCGTGTATATGTAGTCTTTGATCAGGAGAACATCTTAGTGTATCCAAATCTATTATAATTAAAGCTATGTATGGGGTCTAGGATATAAAGTCTGATAGGACAGTTCAAATAACCTGTTTTTACTGAATAGGAGGGACTGGGGAAGTTAAAAGTTAAAATCAAATATTTTGTAGAGAAAATTTCTTCACCTTGACAAATGGTGATTCGATGGACATTACAAACTCTTTGGTCTTTTAGTTCTTCCAGAATCTCCATTTCAGATTCTGATAAAAGGTCTATCTCTGAAATTTTTTTATCTCATGACATTGATTAAGTGATTTATGACTTTAAGCTATGATGAGGATTTCTTTAAAAGTTAAGTTTTTAAAGATAAAAGGAACTGATTGTTGAGCAGATAAGCTCTCTATTAGTAAATCTCCAGATCTTAACTTTTTTATAATATTAGGTTCTCCTGCAACAGCTTTAATTTGTTTGAAAATTCTGAAAGATGACATTTGTTTAAGAATGCCCTCATTGTTCTATAAGCTTTGGGTAAATATTTCCAAGTCTGTCATCAAACTTACTAGCAAATTAGGATGAGTTAAGGCTCTCGTCTTGGCCTGAATTTTTTTGGATCCATGAGAAAGAAAAATGCTCATCCTGGTGGACCCTTGCCAATCAAAGAGCCCAACAAGAGAAGACACTTACCAGCTTAACCGAAAACAAGCCTCAGCACTTACCTAAGGGGTATCACCAGGATATAGTACATGTTAGGTAGAGGATCTAGAAAACATGTTTGCACAACCCAAAATGCAGGACTAGCCCTACAGCACCATGCAGGGAAGAAAATACTCCTAACATAACACCAGTCAATTGAATGAGAGCAGACTCACTGGAGCCAACTGTCTACAGAGAAGCCTGGGAAAAACTCAGAGGGACTCCAGGAACCAATTTCCCTCTTACGGGGGGACGTCATACACGGCCAACATATGGGGTGGAAGACCAATGGAAATACAACATAGAATAGCAAGGTAAAACACAAGCAGGATGACTTGATTTCAATGACGATAAACAAGGAAGGTAAGGGAAAGTAAGAAGACAAGAGAAGAAAAGGATAAAGGATCACTGAGGTAGCTCAGGATTGGCAACACCTGTATTTACCTAAAGAAGGTAAACCCTCTAAGGGAATATTTTCATTCAATTATTAACTTTTGTATTCTATTAACATACTTAAAGTAATCTATGCTATCAATGAAATATTAAAACTTAGCAACCTTGGATAAAATTTAAGCACAATGCATAAAACTTAACAAATTTGTAATATCACAATAAGATAAACAATGAGTCTCTCAAATAATTTTTCTATTAATCATTAACTTAAATGAATAAACAAAATTTTAGATTTAACAGGATTCTTCATGCCTTTCATTAAAAATGTAAATTTATAACATCTGAATAATTTTATTGATTTTATAAAAATTTTCTGTTTTGCCTATGTTAAAAAAAATCTCATAAGAATAATAAAATAAATCTAATTCAAGTAGTTAATTTACTTGCTATTTGAAAAAAAAAAAAACTGGAAAGTTAAGGTCTTTGAATTTAAAGGGTTTTGTTTGCCACTCAACAATCATTATTTGTGCATAAGGGTTAATCAGATCTTGACCTATAATTTTAAAAAAGTGGATCCAGAACAATTACAAACATCAAATTCAAAGGTGAAAGTAAACCCACAAATTGTTGAACCAAAAGCCAGAGTATTAATTATTCAGCTGTCAGCTCTGCTGAACTTAAAGGGAGAGAAAAGGAAAACTCCTGTTCAATACTATAATATTATCAGAGTCAATCACTCTCATCACTTTTCTATTCATATAATTTGAGTTATATATTCTCCTCAAGAAAAAGTAATTGATGCATGAAAAAATCTACATTTGCAATAGAAAATTGCAATTTAAATGCAATCTTATTTTAGTGATGAAATTTCTGAATAAACTACATATTTACCAGATTTTACTATAAAATCAGACATTAAGTAAAATAAATGTCACTATTCCGAAGTTAAAAATTCTTGTTTAAGCTATGTACTAAGGAAGAATACAGAAAAAAAAAATTTTTTTTTTTAAATACTACATGTTATAGGCAACTATTTCCCTCCCATTATTAATAATGATGCATTATTTACATTTCAGACAAAATCTTATGTTTTGTTACACAAAAGTAAAACATTTCAGTTACAATTATTTACTAAACAATGTTGTTCATGACAACAACTTAATATCATAGTTTCTCCTGGGAATAGCCAACACCATTTGGCTAGGGCCATCGCGAACATATTTCTCTCACTGGGCCTAATATCACAGTAACCAAACTGGTTCTGACGTCACAAATGAGATCAATGAATTTTGGAAGATTCTCGAAGAAAACACATTGTTTGTATACATTTTTACATTTAAATGAGAAATTTAATTGATAATTTGTGTTATATTAAATTAATTTTGATTAATTTCAGCAAGAAAATATCAGCAGAATCTTTGTGAGCATTCTAAAAGGTAAGTTTCTATTTTTATTCAATTTAATTAACAAATTTTGAGCCCTTTCTTGAAAGGAGCTTCATGAATGAAACATTGCATACCAAAAATAATGTTTCATAAAATATTTCTTTCATTTGTCTTTTAATTTTACTTTTCTATGTTGAACTTTATTTTAATATAAACAGAAGTTTACTTGCAATTAATTTAGAAGTAATCACTGAAGCATTTGAAAGCTTAATCAAAACTGCTTATATTGTTTGTTGTTACAGTATAACTTTATTCTAAACAAAATATTAAGCAATTTGCATTGAATAAATTTTTTCTACAATTATGTTTTATTTATGTAGAAATTTTAAAATGAAATAATTATTTATTTACAAGTTAGTATTTCTAAATTATTCAGGAAAAGATATAAACAAAGAGATAAAATCATACATATTATCAATATATTATATATATAATTTTAATTTTGATAGTACTTTACTTTTTATTAACTCTCATTAGTATTTTACTTAGTTTCTATTTTGAGAAATAATAGCTAATTATATTTTAAAATGAATTTTTTAACTTTAAGTATTCAAGAAAGTGCCATTCGAGCAAAACATTGCTAAGTTTTAAATCTAAATTTTTTTGTATAAGCTTGTTTTGAAAGATTTGTCGTGATCAATTTTGTTATAAATAATTTAATTGTCTAACTATAATTGATACTTTTTGAGCTTGATATGTGAAATTTAAAAATTCTGAATTTTGTTAAACATTGGTTTATAAATATTATTGAACCATAACTTTAAGATCATTGATCAAATATTTGTTTTCTAAATGTTAGTCAAGTATTTTTCTATAAATGTAATATCCCTATAAAAACTTTTCACTATATTTTGTGAGCAAATTAAAAAATTATGTTTTAAATATTTACTTTAATGCGCTTCAGTACACTAAAGATATTTTTTCCAATTTCAGAAAAATATTGGACAGAAATGTGTGCCTTTATGTTGTTTAAATTATGAATTCAAAGATTTTTGTAGAACAGTTATCAAGTTTCCTTCAGATCCCCACAGGAGAGAGAAATGGATTAAAAATATAAACCCTGCAGATTATAAACCAAGCTCTTTTGTGCTGTGGTATGCCTCAAACATTTGGAAAAGATTTATAATTTGGAAGACACTGCTGTTCATGATTATGGCACATTTTAACAGTGCAACAAATAAAACTTGCACTTACAGGTGATGCATTGCCTACAAAATTTGAAAACCAACCTTCATATTTATCGAAAAAGCTGATTGTTGAAAGGAAATTACCATCTTCAAAACAACAAGAAATGGAAAAATTTTATGAAGGAAAATTTTCCATATGGTGTAAAGATGATGAAATCCCCTCATTTTCAAATTTTTTAAGTAATTGCAACAACAAGATCAATGAAAAAAAGATAGTGTCAAAGAAAAGTAATTTTGTTGGATTTTATTTAATTGAAGATAGTGATTATCTAAAAATTATTGTGGCCTTTAAAATATTAACAGATCTTTCTGTTAAAATATGATATAAAAAGGCAGTTATTAACATGCAAGCATTTGAATGGCTTTTAGGTTCCAAACATAAATGTGGCAGGTGGACAAAATTTGATTTGCTTCTTAGTCACTATCCTCATATGAAAAATGTTCAATCTTGGAAATAAATTTAGCTTGCAAATTTTATTTTTTAGAAATTTCTTTAAATTTTGTCAGTGAAAAAATAATCAAAATGAAGATAAAATTCATCATGGAACAAATTTCATTAACCCCTTGACTGACGAATTAAATGGAATTTGATGCGACAAAAAAAAACTATTTAATACCGGTGTCAATCTCATCATCAGTACTAGAGTAACCAATTGCACCATCATCCCCACTTTCATATAATGCATCCGGCTTATACATGTTACGGGGATTATTTATAATCTTTACTAAACTCAAATATTGGCTAGTATAACATTCACCGTGCGAGACTTCTGCTAAACTGAACTCTTACTTTCAGTGTGCTTTTTTAAATGAGAATCGTCGAACGAGTGAAGCAACTATGTAATCTAATTGTAACTTGCACGGCGTCCGCCGAAAGAAGCGCTTGACGAGTCTGACTCGTCAAAGTCTGTGATGGCCCAGGAAATCAATGACGAGTCAGACTCGTCAAAGTCAGTCAAGGGGTTAATAACACAGAAATTGATGAGATATTCCACATTTATTATTTTGTGGTCTGCTAAAATGAAATATACTTATCCAGCAGCATATTGGTTACTTAGAAATTCACAAATCATGACACTGCCTCATCCATGTCATCTTGAAAAATTTTCATCAATTTCTGTTTCGAATTACATAAAAAATCTGCAATATTGAGTGTCTTTTGAAGAAATTAATCCTGTTAGAACACCATGAAAAAAACAGTAAACTTACTATTAGATAAAATTCATATTAATCCAATCATGCCATATAAATCTGGAAAACTTATTGGTGCTTCAAATAACTCTAATTTTGAAGCAACAACTGTTTTAGCCTTTATGTTGTCTTCAGTTTTGTCAAAAAACAAGGAGGTTGTAGCTCTTTTCCCAGTGCGGAATCTCACTGCTGAAGATTTGCTAAAATATACTCACCAAGTGTTGGAACGTGTTCACAAATTTAATTTTACAGTGTCAGCTGTAATTTTTTGTAATAATCATAAATCAAAATATGTTTACACAGTTCTGTGGAAGTGAATTAAAATCATCCATTCCACATCCATTTCGTCCTGAGAAAATTTTTTTCATGTTTGACAATGTACATATAATAAAAGCAGTTAGAAATAACTGGCTAAATCAAACTTTCACAAAACAAGTTTTATTTTTCCTAAGCCCTACAGAGGAAAAGTTGTGTCATGGAAATTTAGCAGACTTGAAAGAACTGCACAAGTTAGAATTCTTTAGTTAAAAAAGATCCAATATAATCACGTAATGTACTATATCCTAGTAATACAGAAAGACAGATTGTAAGTAATTTTTTAAATCTGTTTCATGAAACAAACTGTTGCAATTAACCTTAAATAAAGAAATATTGAGCCCAGATGCAATGGAAACTAAACTATTTATTCAACATATTTCTACATGGTGGGAAATTATAAATGTAAAATACCTTTGTTAGCATGATCTAACAGCACCACTTAAAAGCGTAAATGAAAAAAAAAATTATTTTTAAAGGAATTCAGCATTTGGTTGACAAAATGGATTGAACTTAAAACTTCAAATGCAGAAGATAAAAAAGCTCTTGGTATTCTGGGCAAAGGTGGTATGTTGTCAAAAGAAACATTTTGTGCTTTCAAATTTACAATACAATCTGTAATTGAAATTGTTCACTATGCATTTGAAATATTTAGTCTTTCTTATAATTTACTTGGAAAATTTCAAACTGATAATTTAGAAGATCATTTTGGTCAATACCACCAAATGAGTGGTGGTTATTATAATGTATCTTGCATGCAGATTTTTGAATCTGAAAAAAATTAAAAGTGCTTAACCTGATTACTTTATATTCCCAAAGAGAAAGTAAGTTTCAGTTAAAAGATTTAAATTTTGTATGCGAAGATTAAGAAAATTGTGAAATACCTGAGCAATTCTACAATGCTTTAAATACTTCAGATGCTAATATCACAGAAGTAGTAATGCCAGTTCTCATTTATATTGCAGGCTATGTTGCTTATAAGAAATCTCTCAAATTAAGTTGTACAGCATGGATTTCAAAACTTATAATTGATAAGACATTAATTCTTGAATGTTCAAATGAGATTTTTTAATATTTAAGTTTAATTTGACATAATGGTTTAACTTGATTTAAATGGCCCCAAGAATATTTAATATATCTTACTATAAATGCCTTTCAAATATTTCAAAATTTAATAGACGAAACTTACAAAAATTCTTTTATCTGTTATCCTAATCAAAAAGTATTATTTATTCAACTTGTTTTAGAAAAACTAGAAATAATTGGTGTTCCACTAAAAAATAAATGCATTTGTGGAGTTGAGCAAATTAATATTGTAAAAAAGTGCTTATCTAGTTTAGCTAATATTTTTCACAATAATTATGCAAAGCTAAGGAATGATAAACGTACCACTAAAAGTCTAAAACGAAAAGTTTCTACATTAATAAATAGTTGATCAAAAATAAAGAGTTCTTTAATATAGCAATAATTTTTAATTTTGCTGTTTACTTCTAGTATTTCACTGTAAAATAAGTTTATTTGATTTTTATTTTTTAAAAAGAAGTACATTTAATTGGATATTTGATGTATCACTCTTGTAAAAGGAGTAGTTCACATTTTATCAATATTTTAAAATTTTATTTGTTGTTATGAAATGCAATTACATGGAATTTTAAAATAGGCTTGTAACAATTGTTGACTATTCCAACAGTGTTATTTTAAGTGCATAAAGTTAAAGAATCAATTTTGATATATAATTTGAATTCAAAATATTTATATCTTTTGCAAAATGTGTATTAAATTTATGAAATATTGTAAGTACATACAACTGCAAATTATAATTTTGCAATTAACATAATTCTTTTTATAAATTTAAAACATTTCTTTGTTTAGAATTATATTTAAATTTATTTAGCTTATGTTAAAAGTGTCTGGTTTATATGAATTGTATTAATAAAGATTTGTAAGGGTATATTGAGTTTTATATCTCATATCTGTGTTTTAGAATTAGATATGTATAGTTAAAATAATATGGAACATGCAAGATAAATTTTCTAATAAGTGATCAATTACTTTTTAAATTTATGTCTCATGAGAATTTGTTTTTTTAGATTTTTAATTTTATAAATTTTTTACATATTTGTGTTTATATATATATCACATTACTTAACACCAATTTTTTTTAATTAAAAGTTTATTTTAAAAGTTTTGATATACATATAAGAAGGATCATTAGATATAAACATAGAAAATGTTACAAGATTTCAGAAAATATGACAAAATTATATTTTATAAAATTATATGTTTTTGTACCAATTATATTTATGTAAATGAAATTACAGTTATTTCTTTCACTATGTATGCTTATTAAAATGAAAAATAATTTACTTTTCAAATTTTGGAATAATCACCTTTTATAATTTCCATATTAAAAATATTTTTTTGTATAATAATTGCTTTTATAAAATAAAAATATCAATATTTACAATAAATGTTTTGATAATTATTTTATGAATCATCTAATTTATTTTCTTAAGCATAATTTTGTATAAATTTTTAAAATAATGGTCATCAATAAGAGAGTAATGTTTTTATAATATTTGTTAAATAATAAACACATCACAGATAATTATAAAGTGTATGCTGCAGATTTTATATTGAAATAATTTTACTGAGTTTTAACTGGTTTAAAAATGTTAATAATAGTTTTAATGATTTAAATAATATTGTGTTAGTTTGTATGTATATATTTCAAAAATAATTTTATCATCTGACGAGAAATATTTTGCATGAAATTCTTAATTATTGTTTATTTATACACTGTTATAATAAAATTACAAAATCACAGAAATGACATTGTTTATTTTGCTAAAGTTCAATGATTATTTTTTTATTTTTAACAGTTAATAACTGTAATCTAATTACAAGGTTAATAATTGTATCACAATTTCATATTAAATGTCGAACATGCATAAAATTCATAAATTAAGCAATGGTTTAAAAATGAGTCGAAACGAAACTTCCGATTCATCAGCTCTCGTCTGTGATGTCACAGAAGCTTGTATCAGGCCCAGTAAGAGAAACAAGTTCATGACAGCCCCGATTTGGCTGGTGAGTTTATCACTCAACAGCAACTTTTAACACATGAAGTCTAATTAGATTTGGATCTACACTTAAAAGTGGAATCTAAATAATTACAGAGAAGTAGACTCTGGGTGATAATTGAACCCATGAACTGCTGAACTGACTACATTACTGCTGATCAGTTGGTTGAACACTCAGCATATCACTTAGAAAAAAAAAAAAAAAAAAAAAAAAAAAAAAACTACTGAAGGCAGTTTTATTTTTTTAAGCAAATTTTATTGTCCAGTTCTAGGTTAGACAACTTTTTTATAAAATGTGCTACCAAAAAAGTGTTTGCTGAATATTTAATCAAGTAAAATTTATGTTAAATCTAAACATATCTAATACTTTACCAAAATTTGTATTTCATTGAATATTTCATGAGAATGCGTGTGTGTGTTTTGTATTTTCTTTCTTTTTTTAAGACAACTATAGCTACTAAAAAGCTATTGAATGTCTATTCCTTAATGTCTAGATAAACTTAAATATTAAAGATTTTAATTAAAATATATAATTTGACAAATAGTTTCAAATAATTTAATAAACTAAATCTACAAAAACAAAAATGAGAAATTGACAATTGTGAATTAATAATCAATGTTTGCTTACCTGTTGCTTTGAGAAGTTTTTAACATGAAAATCAAAATCTTCATCAGTAGTTCTATCAGCTTTCCCTAAATTTTGCAACAACTAAAAAATAAAAAATATATATTGCTTTTTCCCAACCAAATAATATGGTTCTTTGAATAAAGATTTTGTTAATAGATTTGAATAATAGAAAAAGGTATTTATATGCATTTGGTACAAGTTTTTGATGTTAGTAATAAGTACTTAAAGTCAGGAAATATTTTTAATGCTGTCACATTTAAGCTCTTGGCAAATTCAAGAAGGTTACATCATTAATACATTACATATAATTCAAATAAGTCAAAACAGCTATGGTTGGCACAGAATGTCAACATTAAATAAGAGGAAAAAGCATTAAAGTTGGTTCGACAAAATTGTTAAATGAAATTTTCTTTCATGAAATTAACCTTGGACATAGAAAATTTAAGCTACAAGAAAGCAGAAATCTCCTTGTGTAGAATCCAGATGTACTGGAATAATCTTGAGACAAAAATGAGATTCTTCAAAAGATAAATATATACTTAGATAACTTATACAATAAGGATATAATACCAGCTTGAAGACAAAAACCTGCTTCGTTATAATCAATAACATATTACCCACCCATTAATAGGGGTTGAAGAAGGAATTAAAAAGCATCCAGATGC
Organism: Latrodectus elegans; assembly: GCA_030067965.1. NCBI lineage: Eukaryota > Metazoa > Arthropoda > Arachnida > Araneae > Theridiidae > Latrodectus > Latrodectus elegans. The sequence goes on from CM057809.1 coordinate 33,135,798, forward strand.
AATATCTTAAAAATACTGAGTATGACAGAATCAAAATAATATACTGTATCAGTAAATTAATCTGGGACTTCAGAAACATTTCTAAGATAGTCCACCTCATTGAAATCGATTTTTTTTTAAACAATTGAATAATCTAAAAATATGAATCATCTACAAAATTTCTTCAAGTCATGATATTCTTTATAAAAGGAATTTATTTAATAAGCTTTCTCCACCAGAGAGAAATATAGGAGATTATCAATGTGAAATCAGAAAGATCTAAAACTCAACAAATGTTAAAAGAAAAATTTTAGAAAAAAACCCAACAGAATTAGGAATTAAAATGTTATCACCTTTGCTTAAATTTCAAAATAGCTTATAATAATATAAACAAAAAATTATTCATGTTCAGAAAGAAATTATAAATTAGGAAAATTATAAGGACATGAAGGAGTTCAGTATCCCAGATAAACTGGTGAAACTAGTCTTACACTGAATGAAACAATGGTATGAGTTAATATACATAGCAGCTGCTCTAAACTGATGGCTGTAAGAAATGGAATGATTGGTTAAGTTTTTTTGGTGCAAGATCCAAAAAGGACGCGCTGTGCCACAGCTTTAATTTTATAAAATTAATCTTTAATAAATACAAAAAATACAAAGTAACATTAAAATCAAAATAAAACACAAAGAACCGTGAATGCAATCAATTTAAAATCTATATTTTAAATGAAAATTGAAAAAAATTACAAACATAAACTTCTAGATTGTATCGTGAAAAATATAAAATTAAAATAAACTGAAGGAAACCTATTGCCTTTAAAAAAAGTAAAAAGGCTTTTATTTGGTGTAATAATCAAATAAAGTTAAAATATTAGTTTTAAAAAATATATAAACGTTCTTTTCTAAAAGCATATATGACACAGTAATAAAATATAATGAATATAATATGGTTCATTACATATTTCATCCCTTGAATTTAATTCACTCAAAAGAACAAATGAGTGAAACTTGTGAGTCTGATATGAAGGCATGTCAAATGGATGTTAGCACTTTATAAACCTAAAATTGAAAATAAGGTGAAAGATGGAAAAATGGTATGCAGTTTGTTGCCAACCTACATGCTCCAAAATTTTTGCCAAAGAGAAAGAAAATTTTTTATGTTCTTTCTGACACCAGAGAGCGAGCCGATGGTGGAATTAATTCCAATGTAGCCTTAGCAGATGCATCTGTGCTCTTATTTTCATCAAGACCTACATGACTTGGTATCCAACAAAATACAATTTTAAATTCCCTTCTAGCAAAGGAATCCAATGCTCTAAAATATTTGTCGACACAACAGCATGACAAGTAAAATTATTATTTCTCAAAGCTTCTAAAACAATCATGCTGTTAGTGTACACATATAATTAACAATGGTCATCTGCATTTGCATGCTGAGGTGCTTAGTATATAGCTGTTGCTTCAGTAGTAAAGATGAAACAGGATGAATGTAGGTTGTAACTAAAAGCTTTATTATTAATAAAAACACAACCCATATGTCCAGCTGTTTTAGAATCATCAGTGAATACAGGTGTGTATGATTCATACTGACAACAATGAGATGAGAATAGCTGTTGAAAAACAATAGATGTTGTGACTGATTTTCTATGATGAGCAAAGGTCTAAGAAAACATCAAGTTGGGTCATATCAAAGTGGATGAGCTAAGCGGTCAACTGTCTTAATCCAAATATCACATAAATATGAAAGTCACAGATGTATTTTGGCTCATGTGAGAAAAGGTGGGATGCTCATCTAACAAGCATCATAAAGTCCCTTAAGAGAGGCATTAGGAAATACGGAACATATTGGATGATAAGATGTCAACATGATCTTAGCATAATAATCAAGAGATTCTGCATTCATATCAAGTCTAAAGGCAGTTGGTAGAAAACAGATTCCAGATAGGTAATGTGCAGAACATATCTTCAGAGTTGAGTGATGAGCTGTGTCCACAACCTTCACAAAACAGACGATCTAGCCAATCTATAAACAACACACCTGTAGTCAATAAGTGATAAAATCAATGAATGATAAACTTGAAGGAGCTATGTGCAATCTACACCCAAAGATGTATTTGATAACACCATAAGGATATTAAGTGATCGCTCAAACTTTTTCCACAAATATAGAACATGCAGAAAAAAGAGGTTAATTTTTGGTCGAAGATAATTTCCAGGAATTTTATTTCACTGACTTGTTTTGGAGTATTGACATACATCATTGGATCATTATGAAGACTAGTCTTTCTACAGAAGTGGACATATTTGCTCTTGTTAGGAGATAATGTATGACCATTCTCAGCAAATCATGCAGCAAGTTTATTAATAGTTGTTTGTAATTGTCTCTCAATCACACATTAGATCCTTGGCATGATATTTGGATGTCCGCAACAAAAAATGGAGTGAGACAGGAAATGTATTGATGAGTCTGCTTTTTTAACTTGAGATATTAAAGGTGTCCAGCTTGATATCAAAGGAATACTTTTCAAATATCAATTTAAACATTGATATCAGCAGATGATATAGTTATTATAGCATGGACACTCATACCAATAGTTTGATTTTTAATATGATTTGTTTGTTGCTCAATCGTTATTTCCTGAACATGAGGGCTAATTAAAATATGATTTACAGTTTAAAGTGTATTTCCAATTACTACAAACACTAATGCTTAAAGTGGGATTCGAAAACACAAACTATTGAACTTAAAGCCAGTGCATTACATTGATTGCCTACATATTTTATAGAATAAATTTCTGAGCATTTTACTTTCAATGAAATTAATTTACAAAAATAATTTTTGGACCTTATGAGAAATTTTTTCTTTAATAAAACAAAATGTATAATTCATAAAAACTAGTCAAGTATTAAGATATTAAATTTTAAGCTATTAAATTTGAAATAATAAATGCAAATTTCATCCTAAAAATAAGAGAAAATAGAACCCCGTGCTTTGATATAATCTGCTATGCAAGAGCTTCAGTGTTTAATCATGAATTAAGAGAACTTTAAATGTCAGTCAGCTTTTTCTTTTAAGTTGCTGTTTCTAAACCAATCCAATCTTTGTTCTAAAAAACTAATAAAATTTTAACCAGACTGATTTTTAACTTTATACTTAACAAAAACTTTTTTTTATGTGTTTAACAAAATTCAGAATACTTTAGTACCAAATTAATGTTTAAATATTTAATGTCACAAAAAAAAAGTTTGTTAGCAACATAAGTACTGTTTTTTAATTTTCAATGATTTTCCCAATCATTTATGAAGGACTTTTCCAAATATTACTATTAAAGCAATACAGTTAGTACCTGTAACATATAGCACACACACACACACACACACATGGATATTCTAAATAATATGACAAATAAAGAGGAAAAAATACATTTAATGTAATAAAAATTATAAATAAGACAGAATAAGCAACACTTCAATCACCAAAATAGTTTGAACAATATACTTATTGTTTGCTTTGATTTTACTGGCGTAAGATCCTTAGATGGGATAAGCTGCACCAATAAAAAAATACATGATAGTTAAGAGCTTGAGTAAATCATTGGATAAAAACTACTTGAGAATGTTAAGATGAATGACTCAAAAGAATAAAGACACTAAATTAAATTCCCGATGGCCAGAAAGATGAAACAGATAAATGTTATATAAAAAACACCAATGCTTTCAGAGAACCACAACAGTTTCATGAAAAATGTCATCCAGTGTAGGTTTTATTTGTTTTTTTGCTTGCCTTTTCTACATTTGAAACATTCTGAGATTTAGAACAGGAATCCATTTCCATATCTGTTTCAGAAGAGAATATATCAGTTGGTCTTTTAATATATTTTTAAGATTTTGGTTTTTTAAATGTTATATCATCAGTCTTAGATTTATTGTTAATTGAAGTAGATTTCTTTATGCTATTAGAGGTTGATGATGAAGTGGATTTAGATGACAAAGTTGAAAATGGAGCAGATTTAGGTAAATTACTCTTTGCTGGATTGTTTATTTTATTCATCTGCTTGTAAGGTAAAAGAATAGGAAACACTAACTTTTGTTATGTTTCTTATTATCTGAATTGCATCTGAGAAAGCAATACTTTGTTTTATCTTGGTTGAAATTACCTTTTTCTCCAAAATACATATAGTGCAAGATTTGGAAAATACAGTATGTGCACAAGAAATGTTACAACACTTGAGAATTTCTGAAATACACGCATTAATTTCATGACCAGATTATGCATATTTTTCACATATAGGATCACTATTCCTACATGCTTTTTGGGAATGACTATATCTTACATTTAAAACACATAAGAATGTTAGGAATGCATGGACGAAGTTTGCAATTTATATAACCTACTTTTATGGGTTTTGGCAATACTGGATTCTGAAAAGTTAAGACAACATGTTGCGTGAGCATACATATACTGCCAGGTTGAATGTACAAATGACATGTAGCACAAATTTCTTGATCTTATACTTCTTAAAAAAATTCTGCTTTTGTAACATGTATGAAATCATGGTTAGAAAGAACACTGTTACACTAATTTAAGGTTTTATAAAATGATGTTTGGACTGGAAATGAACCCAATTTTTCTTTTAACTTACTGGTTATCAAAGCTTATTTTGATTCAACTTGAACAAGATCTATTAATCTTAATTTTATCTTGTATGTTACCAATAGAAGATGGGAGAAGTTTTTGCACTAAAAAAGGCAACACTTCATGAAAATTGGAGTTCTTATTGGCATGTGACAAGTCCATGAATTGGTTTCAGTGACAAAAGTATTAGAACCCATAGGATATTTATAAAGGTTCAAGCTTGATGGCACCACCCACCACAGAAGAGTCTTACAAAGAATGGCAGCCACCAGCTCTGGACACTTCCAGCCTGAACGCTTACCATAGAGCTAGTCAACACCTATACACTTTTAATCACCCCCAGAGACAATGACCACCTTAAATGGCAAGCTCAAGACTGTGACCCTTTTGCTTGATCCCTAGCAAACTAGCCATGATTGCAGCTAGGTACCAGATGACTAATATATTGGGGACCCCAGTGTACCACCCACAGCCAACACGTGGGGGTCGTGACTGTCCATGAAAAGCAAGAAGAAAACAGAGTGGCTATAGCTACTCATAAATAGCTTCCTCACTTGTTGATGAGGGATGGAAAGAATAAGGAAAAGATTAGAAGAGAGGATAAACAGAGTATATAGATCTATGGGTAAACCTCGTGATCGGGACACCTGTACTCACCTTAAGGTGAGCCCCCATGAGAGAGATTAAATATGGAAAAAGGATTTTTGATGGTGATTAGAAGGTTCCTTTCTGAAAAAATATGCAAAAGTAAATTTATATTACAGCACAGAAGGCATTGTCTGTTAACAAGCTAATGTAAAAAATACCATCTGAAATTTTATACAAATTTGAAAGTGATTTAAAATTAAATTGCTCCTCATTTACTCTGACATGAAGTGCTTCTTCACTATATGATGACTTAAGTGCTTCTTCCAGAATTAGAAAAATTCCTTGATTGTTTTGAATTCATCAAGATTTAGCTCATGGCTCTCAATTTGATTTGAATTGGTACAGAGCTGCAGCTTATTTAAAGTTCTACAATAAAGCATTAGATCATAGAGGAGATAACTAAATACAACTTAACTAACAAAATTTTGGAAGAAATGTTTTCATACCTTTATGTGTCTCAAAATAATCAAATATGTGGCAGGGGGGAAAAGTCATCAATTTGATTGTTTACTCTACAGTAACTTTTTACACACAAAGGCTAATTAGAGTGGGATCTACAGTTAAAGTGGAATTTCTCAATCCTTTATGACATCCACTCTAAATGAGTGAGAAACAAACTTAAGAACTATAGAATCGAAGGCCAGAGTACTAATCATCTAATATTGATTAGGCTGGTAGTAAACGAATCTTTACCCAGATAGCATTGTCAAGTGTGGTTTCGAAAAATTTAAACAAGAGCCTGTACAGTTAGTGACTAATATTATTGATTTCATTTGTTTATCACTTTATAGCAATTGTTTGCACACAAAGATCTATAGTTACAGAGACCTAAAGTTCAAAAATATGCCATGCCACAAAAAAGTCTATACCCAAGGTATAAGTTAAACACACAAACCGAATCACAGCACTACACCATTCAGCTTACAGCTCAGTAATTGAGACTTTGGATAAATATAGAATTAAACAGCAATAATATCAGTGAGCTAATGAAAAACAATACCAAGAAAATAGTCACCAAAGAGATCATGAAACTGCATTTTTGGCCAGATTAAGAAGTTGTGCAGAAGGTGAAAAAGTTTGAATTCAATTTCAAATTTTAAGTTAGATAAGTGATATGATGGAAATCTGAAAATTCGTAACACCATATACTGAGAAAACTACAAATTTACTAAATGATAAATACACATTTATACAGCAAAAACAATTTCTCTCACTGTATACAAAATAGTGAATTATATTATGATAAATTAATTTTATGGTGTAGCTACATGGTAAAAGATTATTTCCCATGACCAAAAAATTACCATATATTTGTTATGATGTTTCAAATTATTTTGCTACTTATTGTATAATATGATTCAGTATTTTAATCTGTGTATATGTTAATTGTTTTTTATAATAATTATATTATAAAATGACTATTTGGGCTTTCATTATATACCAGATATAAAATTTTCAAATAAATTCTAATTTTATATTAAATATAAGAAAAATTAATAATCAGTGATGAAAGCTTAAAATTTAGAAAAATTTTATGGTAGTTGCCAACATGCAGATTAAAATTCATTTTTCTATAAATATCAAGTAATGGTACAAAATTACTTCTTTATTACAAAATTAAAAAGGAAATGTTTTTAGCATTTCTTGATAACAGCTAAATGTCCCACTTTAAGAAGTAACACAAATTGAAAATTAGTAATATAATATTGCAGTATTAAATATTTGTATCACAGCCTAATATATTTCCATTAATTTTATATTGAATTAAAAAATAAAAAATCAATAAAATTAGCCTGTTCAAATTAATTAATAAGTTTTCTGAAATCTACCACTTTTTACTAGCTGCCACCAGAAAGTAATATTTATGAAAAAACTCTCAAAAAGCAACATCAAAAATAACTAGAAACAAACATCAAAAATAACTAAAAAAGTTTATGGGAAGTAAAAAAATTCCTTTCATTTAATAATAATAAAAATTATCCTTTTCAATTAGTCAGCATTTTACATTCAAACAAATCAATTGAAAATTTAATTTCATAATGTCTTAGCAATGTTTTAAGAATGCATAGGAAATAATTTCAGCAAGTATTTGATTCTATAATATTAAATAATTTTTACTGCAATGCTTCTTAATATTTTATTTCCTTTGTGTGTGTGAAAATATTGTATTTTCTAAAGTAACAAGAAAAGTCAAAGGTGTAAAACGATATTTCTGACAAATGTTTAAAACCAGTCTGACTGAAACTAAAAGAAGGATATGAGAAATCAAGAAATATTTAAAAGAGATCAAGCAATATCAAATCTGAAAGAAACCAAGAAATATCAAAAGAACATATATATTTTTTATCTGACTTTGGGAAGAACTTTAAAATCTAAAGGAGAAAAATATGAGATGAAAGCTTCCTAGAAACTTCCTGACCACTTTGATAAGCACAATATAGATGGTACTGAAAAGCACAGTTAAAAAATTATTTGTAAACTCTAGAAACCAATTTGCGTTAAAAATAGCTTGCGATACCTAGCAAACATAAGAGCTGGAATAGCATTCAATTTCTTCCAGTCAGAGATATAAATCTAAGATTGCACTTCACTTGGAAAAATATAATTTCTTTAGATTACTGGCCAGTACATCCTAAAATTTATTCATTACAAAATATTAAATTTTTTTTTCTATTACCCAAAAAGCATCAGCTTGTAACCTATGGAGCAAATAATTATTTACAGCTAAACACACTAATATTGGAAAGTTCTATCTTTAGTTTCAGAATGTGTTAAACAAAAGGAAAATTGTATCTTAAGTTTCTGAATACCCATTTTTTTTAAAAGATACTTGACAAAAAGTTAAACTTCAGATAAGAAATTATTTTTAACAAGCAGAATTTATTTCTTAAGGGCAAATCAGATTACTTATTGTCCGAAAAAATGAAATGACTTTTCTTATGGTTTAGTTGTTGCTCTAGCCATTTTTTGCATGACAGCAAACTTAATCAGACCAGGACCTATAGTTTAAAATGGATGTCAAACCAAAACAAATATATAAGCATGAGTTGGGAATGGAACACACAAATTATTGAATCAAAGACCAAATGCCTACCTTTTAACTGCCATCTCAGTTTATCTCTATAAGTACTTAATAAATTAACACCTGGAAATTTAATGATTTATCAAAATAACATCAAGAAATTAAAAAATTGATAAAAATATGTGAACTATTCAAGAACTGAAAAAATTTAACAGTTTAAGGAATTAATCAAAATTAAGTCTAAAAAATTGGCAGTAAAATTACATGGATAGACATCATATTATCATCTTTTACAAAATGAAGCGCACACATACAAAAACATTAAAAATAGTACTAGGATTTTATGGAAAAAGACTAACAGAAAAATATAAAATTACTGCTACTGAAAATAATTTAAATATATTGGTCTTCTATATCTAAGCAATCAAAAGTAATAAACACTCTCTTATTACATAAAACTTATTTTGTTGTTGTGACTTATCCTCCAAACATCTGACAAAGTCAAACAAGGTCCATCAGACCGTTGACCCTAACGAAATCGAGGACCAGAAGGGGGGATGAGTATATATCCTTCCTCGAGCGTCCCAAACACTCAAGGATGTTATTAGTAGAAGCCTGCTCAGTTTTACATTTTAAAGCAGACTTCAAACATTTTCCTGCCATCGAAATATGTGAGAAAACTTATCCCATGTTTAATTACTCATTTGGCTGTATGTAAATTTTGACATGTAATTTTTAATATAAATTTTTACAGGTACATTTTTATTTGTACAACTAATCTAATATTTCAAACAAGCTTTGCTTGCAATATCTGTTATTACTATAATTGTTGCAAATATATATATATATATAAATTGTATATAGTATGAAACTTAACACACATCACAAAAAAGATGAAAATGCAAAATTTACCACTTATTACTGCTGTTGAAAGAGTATTTCCTGTCTTTAATAGTCTTATTTTTTTCCTGTCTAGTTATACTTTTAGAGAGGGGAAAAAAAACTGGGAAATAAAAGTATCTAAAAAATTATAACATTGTGTGTGTGAGGTTTGGTTTGTTTGTTTGTTGCTCAACAGTCATTTTTTGCACACGGGTGCTAGACAGGGAACTACAGTTTTAAATGGATTCCAAACCACTATATAAACATATGTGTCCAAGGTGGGATTCGAACCAATGAACTGTTGAACTGAATATGTGTGTGAAAGAAAGAAGTTACTTATTATAATGTAACTTATAAAAAACTTGATATTCTGTTTAATTCTTCACAATAAATATTTAACTAAATATAAAACAAATTCAGCTTTTACAATTTATAAGGTTTTTCAAGTATATATAAAACCTATATCCTATATTTTCGAAGCTAAAAAAAAAAAATCATTCAAAATTTAAAAAGACTAATTTAAAAAAACTCATTAAAAAGATGCATACATTTATTTTTTTCAAGAAAATTAACTTTGCATGTGTAATAATTATAAAATAAGAAATTAACTTTTGTCATATTTTTTCCATTATTATACTTGCTGGATAGTAAATTTCAATAACATCAAGAATTAAGTAGAAAGAATAATATCTATGTTTTTATTAAAATTTTTCACTAATTACAAATGTAATGCCATTCTAAAATATATGAAGTAGAAAGAACCACAATTGACATTTGGCCAGAAAAAAATGTTTCAACTTAAAAATTAGTATAAGATTTTCAAGTAATAATAGTTTTGAAAGATGATCTGAGTTTAAAATAAATTTTTAACTTAATGAAAAATGGGATAGTTCTAAAAAGACAAAGTGAAAATTTAGAAATACATAACAGATTGCTTCTGTAAAATAAAGATTTTCAATACATTAAGATTATTGGAAAAAATAAAATTTTTGCTTCATTTCCAAAATTAGTAAACATAAATTTTTACCCTTTCTTTGGCACGACCAGCATGTTTTTGAAGAACTTTAGAAAATGGGTTTAAATCAGCCATAGAAACACGCGACTCTCGGTCATAACACAGTGGGGAGAATAACAGAAGGAAAAACAAATCAGACAAATTTAACATCAAAGAATTTTTCAGTTAGATCGTGTTGCCACTCTTTTCATGTAATGAAAAGTTATATCATACCTTTCATTTTTATCCTTACCTCCGAGCCACCCATACTTTTTGCATTTAATGTATCCTTTCTGCGTTTCTATTCGTTATTCTAAAAGAAAGGTGTAAATATTGATAGGTTTTATACTTTTTTCGATTAAAACTATCTCAAGGAGTTCTTTTCCATTATAACCAATTAATTCCTTTGTGCTCAGACAGTTTTTAAATTATTATTGTTTCTTTAAGTCCATAAAAACTCCGCAATTCATATGTATAAAATTAACATCTTCATTTTCTACGTCATCCGTAGCCTAGTGAGAAAAGATTTCACTCTTATGTCTAGAAGATAACATGTTCACTACCTGACTCCGATAAATATCGCTACTTTAAGAGGACTCATATAAGAGCTAAAACCTCAGAGTGGGGATATTATGTTGAGAAAAAGATTCTAATTCAAATGTCATTTGGCTGTGGTTCAAATTTATGAAGTGGTTAACTGTCTTTAGTTGTTTTGGTCAGCAGAAGTAGGTAATTAATTCAGAGTAAGCAAAGCATAATTTCAATTATAGTTCTTTAGCATCGCATTAAAAAAGCATATAGAAGCTAAAATATTCTGCAAAAATCAATATCCGACGATTGGTTTACTGTGATGTGAAGGAGAGGGCTTACACAATATCGACCTTTATAGCTTGACCGAGGTTCAAAATTATAAGGCAATTGCATATGTTATGATTTTTCTGTGCAGAAACACGCATCCATAAATATAATGCAAGAAACAATAACCTACATAATTAGAGAGTACAATAAAGCAGTACTTGAGCTGCTATAAGCAATAAATTAGGAGAGGTGATTGGTGCGATAACAGAAATAAACAGAATTGTCTCAATAGATCATATATAATCTTGTACTCAGCCCGGATAAACATGCAAATTTCAAATAGTTATTAGAATAATCATTGCTCTCAGATTAGGAATAATCATTTTCCTATTGAAGTATTATATGGACGTTTTGATCTTTATCTAAATGTATTCGAAGCTAATTTTTCAACAAAATGCAATTTTACTTCCTAAAATTCCTTTCTATGAAATATAAATTCCTAAAATTCAAATGAAGTTTGGTATATTTTGCTTGCATTTCTCATGTTCTTACATCTTGGAGATGATACGTTTTAATATGTGTTGATTTAGAGCAGTTTTGCAAAACCTCTCATTAGAAAAATTAGCTCATTTTTTAACTTTTTCACATCAAAAAATATTTAAGAGTTTTTAATACTAAATAATATTTATTTATTTTAAACCAGGTATGTCCATAATATTTTGTCTTACGTTTGTATGTTAAATATTAAAATATTTAAAAAAGTATACTAAGAAAAATAATAAAAGTGGAGGATTAAAGGGCGCATTTTAATTATGAGAGCGTCAAATCGTGTGAAAGGATATTAATTTTCCATATATTTTTCAGATGGATAATTTTACATAAATTAAATTTTTCATTTAAAATTTAGCTCATGCTGTTCAAATAGAAAAATACAATGAGTTAAAAATAACAGTTATTTTTTCTGAAAACTATTATTTTAAGTTCAGAGTTCCTTTATTCAGATTTAAAAACATTAATTTATAAAAAGTGCCAAGTTACACATTTTAAAAAATATTGATAAAATTGAAACAAATTAAAGTATATTGTCAGTTTAAAGAAAAATATTTAGTTTTCTCAGCATAAAATATAGATCTAATTGCTAATCATTGGGAATTTAAAGTTTTTTTGTGAATGGAAAATTAATTGATTTGAAAGTTTTTGGCAAGTGTTACTAATGCTGTGTACTAGTTCTTATATTAATATAATGAAAAAATATGGAAAATTAAACAGTTAATAGGTGAAATAAGGATAGTAAAATTTTATTGAGTCTTTTGCTTAGATTCATAATATTGTGATTTTGTAAAACCTAAAACTTTTTGATGCAGTCTAGATTCAGGGAGAGTATATAATGTTTTATTCTTTAATGTATATTCAAATGAAAGTATAAATAAGAATACATTTAATGTACATATAAACGAATAAAATATTTTTAAGAAATTTCATTTTATTTTTAAAATATGTAAAGAAATTTTAGGAATTAAAAGCAACTGTAAGACACGTTACAGAGAAATTCATTGAGATACAAAGAGTATAAGTAGTATTAAATAAGATATCGAATATTATCCTATATATTTGTAATAAATTGTAATAAATGTATAATAAATTGAAAGTAGTGGGTATAAAAGTAGGGAAATTTTGGCTAAATCAGGAAATCTTCGTATAATCCAACAAAATTATAATTCTTTTCCAACGTAAAACAATAAAGTTAGTTATTTCTCTACAAAGATATTCCACTAAAGTTTTAATACTGAAAGAATAAATAATTTTATTAATAAGCTCGCTAATGCCTGAGTAGTTAACGTTCTTGACATCTAAGCTGTTAGTCCCGGATTCGAATCTAAGCTCGAGCATAGTTGTTCCTTTCTCTCTGTGTTTATTTGTCCTTTCTGCTGAAATGATGAAGGAATGGGACCAACTTTATAATAAATGGGTTTGTGGTGGAGTGATGTGGGTAATGCTACTCGCCTTCATGACTTGGTTCACCAGTGCCCAGCGTTAGAAAAAATGTTTTTAAATCAACTTATATATTTTACTATGTAAAAAACAATGAATAGAAATTCTCTATTACAAAATACACAAATAATAATAACGCTTAAAGTAGGTGTGATGCCTAGTAGCAATTCAACACTGGGGTGGTGATTGGGTTAACGACATTAACCGATGGCAACTTAGTGGCCCCTGTGCGGCAATAATGCATGAAACAGTGGACTATTTGTCACCTCGGCTGGAGAGAGGCTGCGGTGTTCCCGCCCGTTCACTTGAAGTGCACGGTGTGATGAGTTTATGGCGTATGGCCTAGTGAGTTTTTTAAGATTCAATGAAAAGGGAGTGAGTGCAGCGATGATATTATGCCATTTAATTTTGTATTCTACTCTTGTACCTATGCTGTTTTCTGGCTTAAATATCAAAAATATACTATCGTTAAAAATAATTTAATGATAGTGTATTTTTGATAATAAGCCAGAAAATATTAAGGAAAATTTATTTTAAATATTCATATATTTATAAGTGTTTTAATAAATAAAAATACTTGTTTTGAAGGATTTTTTAATACTTGTCAATAAATTAAAAATGTAATAAATAATTCATATAGTACAATTACATAAGCGAAATTAATAAGAAATGTAATTTACTCTATATTTAATATTTTTTCACTATAGGACATTTCAGAATTTTCAAGCTTTCATTGCAGGGCACAAAATTAACATTCAATAATTTCGGTTTTATAGATTTGCTTTTATTTTTTTACTAATAGGAAAAATCCAATAAATGATTTCCCAGACAATACTTATTAAGATTTTTTTTAAAAATTAATTTCCAATTTTAGAAAAAATAAATTAACAAGTTGTTAATTGTTATGATTTTCCAGATGTTTTCTTAGCAAATTTTTGCACTGGAAATTTAATTGCAAAAATCTAAATTTTATTGCTTTTATAAGATATATATTTTAGCATGTGTGCATAGATTCAGTTTTAGAAATTAAAATCAAACACAATTCAATTAGTTCCAATATATTTGTAACAATAGGTATAAATTATTATAGAACCTTTAAACTAGATACATTTGATAGATTTAAAATAAAACATTGATTCTATTTCAATAAAGAACACAAACAAATTCTTATTCGATGATCTTCGATCTACTTCGAGATTCTATGATCTTAGTTTAATTATCTTATTGGTACATACATATATATATATATATATATATATATATATATATATATATATATATATATATATATATATATATATATATATATATATATATATATATATATATATATATATATATATATATATATATATATATATATATATATATATATATATATATATATATATATATATATATATATATATATATATATATATATATATATATATATATATATATATATATGTATGTATATATATATATATATATATATTGATATTTTCTATTAACAGCTGAAAAATTGACTTAAATATGAATATTCTAGAAAAACTTCGAAAACAATATTTGTAGATCTAAAAGGGATAAAAGAAATGAGTTACAAATTTTATTAACAAGTGTATTAAACATATTATTGCAATAAGATTAAAAATTCAGTTAAATTTTCAGATAAAGTGTTCCTATTTTACAGCATTTTTGATTTTAATATTTGTTCACAAAAATAAAATGCTTACAAAACATAAATCTTTATTAGTTTTATTACATATTATTAACATTAGATTGGGCTTTTTCCAAAGCTCGTTTTAAATGCCCCCCATCTCTGTCAGGAGAACGCATCAATCATTTCTTCATGTACTGCTGTACATCCATATGTGTGATTCGGCTGTCATGGTGGTGAGTAGAAGCTACAAATAAACAAATTTTGCTCATATAAATAATGTTAAGTAACATCATAAACAAAGTAAAGTATACATTTCAACATTTTTATTGTTGATTTTGCTAACATTACATGGAAATGTCACAAAAATTAAACTTTAATATGTTAAAAAATATTAAAATTAAGATTTAAATTTAGAGAAGAAACAAATTTATTAAATTTAATTCATGTATTATAATCAGCATTTTCATCCATTGGTAAACTTGCCATAAATGAAAGATAGAAAATAACAATTCTTAATTTTAAATTACAGGAACAATAAAAACTAAAGTTACATACATTAAACAAAGGATAATAAAACATGTAATTAAAAATTATAACAGGAACATATGAAATATTGTTTTTTTATGATTTGTTACTATGGTTATTATTCTGAAATATTTTGATTAAATTGAATTAGTTACACTTATATACTTGAATTTAATGATGTTTTAATACTGCACTATATTACTTTTAAAATTTATTTGTTCAAGTAGTCTACTTTAGAAAGTTTAAAAATAAAATGCAAACCTGTAATCAAATTTATAACATTCTGAAGGGTGGAAACCAGACCAATTTTCCGGAATTATTTCTTT
Organism: Latrodectus elegans; assembly: GCA_030067965.1. NCBI lineage: Eukaryota > Metazoa > Arthropoda > Arachnida > Araneae > Theridiidae > Latrodectus > Latrodectus elegans. The sequence goes on from CM057809.1 coordinate 33,151,245, forward strand.
TAAAAATATATATTGCAGTAAACATTTAAATTAAATATAATATTTGCAGCAATATATAAATATACACTTTAATATTTGCCAGTTTGAAATACAAAATTTGCACATTGTATGCATTGGCACTAATGTATGGTTTAACTATTTTCCATATACTTGTAATATTATTTTGCTATTATATTATACAATATATTGCTCTTAAAAAATTGTTGTTTATTATACAAAAATAAGATAAAATAAATAATTATTATTAAAATTGAACTATAACAACAGATTTTACAAATAAAAGTAATAAATAAATAAAATAGAAAATAAAAATTTGGTTATGGTTATATATATATATATATATATATCACCAAATTTTTATTTTATTTATTTATTACTTTTATAAAAGGGACTCTATGATATATATATATACTCTCTCTCTCTTTCTCTCTCTCTCTCTCTATATATAGAGAGAGTATTCATATATCATAGAGTCTCTTTTGAAACAAAATAATTTAGTGAATGCTGTCATGTTGGTTCGCCCCGCCTACAAAATGTGCGTGGAACGCGTTACCATCTGAAGATGACATTCATTGTGAAACGTGAACAAATAAATATTTATAGCATGCTCACTAAACTCCCTTGCCACCCTCTTAATCTCAGAAAGACTGCTGCTATATTCATAGAAACGGCTTTTAAGTATTTGATATTGTATAAAACGACTTGAGACGCAAATTAATGGAAATTTGTGGAGTTAGTGTATCTATCTCGAAAACTATACGAGATTAGTTAAAAGTGATTTACGAAGCTATAAAGTGTTCCACCCATTTTATATAAAAAAGTATTTTGTTGGCATTAATGCAAAGTATAGACCAGTTAAAAAGAGTGTTTGTGTCTTCTTCGTTATTTGCTACATTGTGACGTCACTAAACTTGAAACTGAAAGAAAAATGACCATGATTCGGGCAAAACAGGACACTGTAATGTGAAACAGAGATATCCTATGTGACTTTCAATGAAAATTATTCTCGATTTAAATCCCGAGTGTTGCATTCTTGTACTGACTGTCTTTATTAACAAAATAGACAATATGTAGATCGTTTAAAATAGCGTCGCATCAACTTAACTCAACTTGTGCAAGATGTACAAATTTCTTTCAGTGTGCAAATATGTAACGAATGTCACGTCTGTTCTCCTTGGAAGCTATGAAGCAGACACCTTCATAGGACTGTAGTATGTTGATCCTCATGATCACTGGGATATTTTTGAAAGCTGAATATTGTGAGCTGGTTTTACTGTTCTGTGAATGTGAACAGAAAACAAAATAAACAACAAGCTTGTATGAGTAATTGTTTCCCAGCAAGGAAATATCCCTCTCATCAAACTACTTTAGTTGTAGTAGAATGTTTAAAGGAAACAGGCTGCTTGACTAGTTCATCTCGATCTGGCAAAATGGCTAAAGTAGAATGGCAAGTACAACTGAATGAAGTGTTAGCATACACTCTCGTATTTCTGAAATGCAGCACAAAGAAATCAGTCAACAATGTGGCCTCCCTAAAAATCAGGTTTGGAAAATGCTAAGTGAATTAGGCACTGATCAATCCAACCAATGTCTCAACAGGGTTTATTGGACTGAAATGCTAAGTTGAGCATGGAGCAACTTCATCATGAATCAGATAAAGCTCCAGCCAAAATTCTTCACAGAAATTGTGGTGACGGTTAAGGTATGCATTTCACAGAATGGCATGTTCAATAGGCAAAGTAGCTGTGGTGATTACCTCTCCATATAGTTTAATAATATTTGAACTGATATGAAATCGCAATATTTTAAAAATCCTTGAAGTTAATTAAAATAATTTGGATTTAAATGATATAAAAATCGGAAGTGAGTTTTATAATCTCTGTTTTCTGATAGCTGTGTTTGGAGTTTAATAAAATGTTTTGCTATTTTAATTCAATTTAATACATAAATATTCTTGAACCCTGTAACACAGCAGAAACTGGTTACCGACCGATTATTTTTTGCATTAAAATAGTAAAATATATACTTATACTTAACGTACCCATTTTTCCCAAAATACTCAAATTCTGACTATGCTCGGAAGGCTGTTGATTCTCAAATGTGAGTACCTGTTTGTTGCATTTGCTTTCTTCTGCATTCTGACTAATGCTCAGTGACAACGACACCACTACCTAGGTCAGTCATGTTGCGACTCTCACTTTTCTGGAAGTCACGGCTGATATCAAAGTTAGAGGATTCGAAACAACAAAAAATAAAGAAATAGTTCCAACTTGATGATAAATGTCCAAATCATTTACAGTTTCTTGAGCTGCAGAAATATGCGAAATAGATTACGAAAGTACATGCAAGCACTTCGCCCAGTACTACCTAAGAAGCATGGGGACAACAAAAAATTTTAAAATTGGGATTTAGCAATAACTACTCTTGTATTTCTTCGCCTTGACATGGTGAAGTCTCCTTTTGAACTACCATATGATAGACCTTTCTTAATTGTCAATAAAACGGAGAAGGATTTTCATCGTAACAAAATGGTAAAACTATTCCTGTTTCAATTGATTGGGTAAAACTTGCATATATAGAACAAAAGAAAACTATATCTCCTGCTTCATCTATATTTCGCATGAGCTTCAAACAATCCCGTCGTCACCCAACACTTTTCTTTAAGACATCATATTTATTATACATTAAACACAATAATAAATTTATATACACACACAGAAAGACCGTATTTTCCTCTACCTCTGGTAAATCAACTTTTATACAACTCCCTTCTCACCAAAACTTGAAAATTCCTTCCGTTTCCATGTTCTCATCCTTGGCAGAGAACGGAAACAAAATTTTTGTAGTTAATAATTTAAATTTCACACCATCCCTCCAGTTTCCACTATTAGACTCTGTCCTGTATATGGAAATCACAAAAATAACAGGGAAAATAAAATATTTCTAGTATAACATTTCTTTAGAATGTTTTTCTTCCATTTTCTCGTAATTCCATTAAGAGTTAAGTAAAAGAAGAATTCTAAATGTTACTAAATGCTTATTTATTTGCCCATATGCTTAAACTTACATTTTTCTTTGCTTATTCTTTTTTAATGAACAATAATATGCATTCTGCTTCTGATAATAGCATTTCCAAAAATACCAAATAATTCAAAATATATATTACATTTGTTGTGAAACAACATTATAGTGCCAGAAAATGAAAATAAGTAATGAGAAACAAAGAATCACAACTGTGCAAAGTTATTGATATACACTTCGAAAAAATGAAAAAAATTAGGCATACTAATATGCATAAAAGAAGCCATTTTGAATACAAATACTGGAACATAATTAAATGCTATTTTAAAATTTAGTCAAAGTGATAGATAGGATTAAGCTAAAAGAAACATTACGGTCACTGCTCGACAAGGGAGAAAATTAGCCAAATGTGAGGAAATTTGGTGAATTTTTCACCGTTGAAATTAAAAGCATACTTACAAGTATTCCGACCAAAGGACTTTTAAATGAATTAAGAAATATTTAATCCCCTGTGGCCAAGCTGTTAAATTATCTTCATATTTTCATTCTCTTGAAAAATAAATTTAACTGAATTCTTATCACCTCAATAGTATTATCTGTAATATTTTATTAAAAATAATTAATCACTTACTTATAATAATTTTAATTCCTTAACTTAAGCTTAAAAATATATTCTTAACTCAAGTAAAAATAATTCCGACTCTCTCCGCCCACTTATATGAAATAGCAATAATATGTCAGTCAGTAACAGTTATAGCTTATCTCTCGCAATAGTTCCAGATGAGGGTGAGGGTCCTACGGACTCAGGTACCCCGGAAGCCGACTGCGCCAGCCGAAGTTTACCAAATAAATTCACCAATAGCAATTAATTGCCAAATGCAGGATGATATTTCGGCATGGCACCTTGATGGAGTCAATTCATCTCTAGAGTAGGAGTAATAATTGACAAGCGTCTAATCTGGAAAACCCACATAGCAAACTGAAAGTGATACCTTTTATCCCCTAAAGGCTCGTAATTCTCATTTGTCACTCAAAAATAAACTCTTAATATATAATTCATATCTCAGACCCATCAATACATATGATGTTCCATTTTGGGAAGGAATTGGTGAAACCAATCGAAAACTTCTTGATATCTAACAAAACAAAACTCAGCGACTAATCACCAAAACACACAGTGCCCTAATTAAACAATAAATTAATAAGCAATATTCAAATAGTGCCTACTGTCACGAATTGCATCAAATGCCTTCCTTTTCAGTTCTGTATGTCAACATTTATAACATTAATTATACCAAAATTCAAGTAATTGAGAATTACGATCCATATGAAACAAAACATTTTCACAGGCCTAGATCAGTCTTCTGACTAAACCCCACAAAAGATATATAGTTCTCCCATTTTTAAATTTATTTCAATCAACTTTTACGAAATGAGTTTTATAGTGGTGCCATCTTACAAACTTCCCGACAGTTGACACAACAAGTGCCTTATTACTGTAATATTTGTAAATAAGCTTTGTGTTAATTGCTTAGCCTGCTATTCATATATTATGCACAAGAACTGTTTTTTCTTTAAATATTATTAGTGTATACAGGTGTATATAATTAATAATGTTTTCGTTTATTACCTTGTAAATTTAAATATGGAAATATTTTCTGAGTTCTCATTCACTTGTATTATGCAATATCATCACCTAAGATTGGACAAGTATATTATCAGCTAGTTGCTAACTCATTTCACTTTAAAAGACCAATTAACCTCTTCAATTCACTTAAAAGATTTTAATTACCAATTAGGGCAGCTAATTAATATCAAATACCTACGTCATCCTCAATTTGACGGGAAAGTAATCATCAAATGTCACTACTTTGATTATAATGCTCATTTTTACCAAATATAATTTAATCATTCTCACGCGTATAACCTTGATAAAGGATTGGAGATGCCATTGTTATTGCCAGACTATTGCGTGACCTAATAGCAAGAGAGAGCCTGTGACCATCTCTGTAACCTGGCCTTCTTTGGTACGCTTTCGGTAAGATATTTCAGAGAATTGTGGACTGTGATTAAATTTATGAAAATTCTATTAGTCCATGGTTCAAACTTACCTAAAGTCCAGATCACGGCATATCCTTCTCACTCAACTGTACTTCATTTAGTCTGTGCTGATGTTTATTTCTTACTGGCAATAGTAACAAGTTGAAGATTTCGTCAGTGTCTTTTTGCATGAGGCATGTTCCAGATGCCAGTTGCTAAAGCATTTGTGTGGAGTTCAAGTTGCTTATTTAATTCAGGTGTGTACAGTTAAGTAACAGCAAATAAGCTGTCTTTCGATTAGATGAAAATTTTTCCCGTCTCTTCAGACCAAAGGATATCATTTGGTGTAAATTTTCTCATCAAACCTGTTAATTTATTAACAATGTTCACATAATGAAGTACATATTGCCTATAAAAGTTTAACAGACCTAATATTGACCGTAAAGCTTTATAAGTTCTTCATTGCTGCATTTTTATCATGATTGGGTCCATGTTTTCTGGACCCAACCAAGGACTCGATCCTGATGAAATTGCAACAATCAGGAACATGAATACCCAAATATTTAATGTTTGATCTTACAAACGTGCATTTTCTTAAATTTCTCATAAACTGCATTTCTTCAAGGTTTCCAAAATCATTTATATGATTTAAATGTTCATCCCTTGATAAATAAATTATGATGTCATGGAAGAAACTTTTGACAAAGTCACTATGGAGCCTTAATATTTCATTCATTAGTCGCTGTAAGATAATTGGAGCCCTGAAAAGTCCAAATACCATCATTTTCAATTGACAAATGAAAAGATATTTTTCAGTTCTTGCCTATATTGGTCTAATGGATCTTCCCCATTGCCCTAGAGAATGTCTAGCATTGTTAGATACTTTACAACATCAAATTTGAAACGTAATTCTTGAGAATTTTGCATTGGAAATGGAGATTGAAAACAAATTTCATTGGAAATAGATTCTGATCTTAGTCCACTAAAATAAACTAATCGTTTCGTCTTTCTTTGCGACATATACAAGAGAATAACAAATCACTACGGCAAATGATTCTATCAAATACTTGTCCTGTATTGCTATTATTTGTTTTTCCACTAGAAGTCTCAAGGATTCTAGTATAATGTAGATAAGTGGGAGCTTTTTTTTGGATTCCAGATTTTAATGTTATTTTATGGCATGTTACGTTAACTCGTTTTAGTTCTCCATTAAATGCAGCACTATAGTTCTAGAGAACTTTGAAAATGCGAGTCTTTTGTTTTGTAGATATATTTGTAAATTTAATCTTTTCTTCACACACACAAGTAGCTTTCATTCATCTTTTACTTCTACATGTTCTTATTGTGGTACTTGTTGAACTTCACTAAAGTCTTCCTCAGCTTCATAAATTATACCCATGATATTAATAGCTCGAATATATTTCCTTAGCTTATTCTGATGAAGGTAACGGTTCCTTCCAACACGTAATTATACTGCATAGTGGGTTGGTGATTTCTGTTCTGCAATTTCATCTGGACCTTTGTATATAGAACACACTTTTTTATTTCAATTTGAAACTAATACTATAACTTCATCACGAATTGATAATTTCTTTGTTTTTAGACATTAAATTATGATAATATATAAATTTTTCTTTTTGAAGTTTGGCATGTTCATCCGCGTATTATACAGCATTCTGCAGACTGCTTCGAACCCTTTGAAGATACTTGGTGATTGATACATTTATATCTTGAGCAGAACAACTTCATCTTCCTATGTAGATTTTAAAATAGCTGCTAAAGATAATAATTGACTGGAGCGTTTCCATGAACTAATAAACACGGAGAGTGCCCGAATTAACATTTACACTTCAGAATTTGCTCACAAAAGAAAAGATAGCTGCTTCACCCTTCCGCTTCTTTGCAACCCTATAGCATGTTGTAACACTGACTTTATTTTGTCAACTCTTTGTTCTGTCTATACTTTACTCTGCAGACAGCCAGGTGTAGAGAATTTTGATGGTCATTAATCTTTTAAAACATTTCAGCATTAACAGGGCAGAACAGTTTGTCTTTTTGTCCCTAAGATAAATTCGAGGAATGCAAGTCCTCATAAAAATTTCAATAAATGCATCACAATTCCCTTTTGCAGGAATAGATTTGATAAGAGTGACTTATGGTCATCGATTTTGATGATTCATAATATACAGTACACACTGATATCCGCTAGAAGATTTAAGTTCAATGGATTCTAAAATATCAGCATTCACCACTTGGGAGGATAATTCTGACCTAGTAACAATTTTTATTGGCTCTGTGTCCTTCAGTTCTGTTTTTCTCCACAGTTGACAATCACGCACGTTTGCACGATTCACACAAGCATTTTACATGTCTTGGCATGTCTTGCAACTAAAAAATATTGCAATTCTTTCCTTTGCTTTTTCTGACTGCCAGATATCCACCTATCAGTGTTTCATGGATTAATTTTAAAACTTCTTTCTTTCTGCATTCTGGAACTACAAGTTATACATATAGTCTTTCATGTTGCCTGCGTGGTACAATAAGCCTGATTATAGCCAATAATTATGTTCTCAGTGTCCGGCTTCTTCAAAATAACTATGTAATAGAACAACTTTTTATTTCTTAATAGCGCTTTGGGAGGCAAAGTAGAGAATTATTATCTTCATCCGCAACAAAGATTATTTCTTCATTCAACAAGTTACTTTACAGTAGAGTAGTTGATACCTCTACTTTTTAAAATTTTCCAGTTAAATTTTCTTTGGATTCGATTTTATGTATATTTCTGAGATTTTTCCTTCACATTGAAAGTACTCTTCGTAACTGTTCATTTCAATTGGTACTTTTGATTTCCTCTGTTAGATATTTTCTTCTTTGTTACTTCAATAAACTATTGACTCTAGAAGTTATCAAAGTTTGATCATGTAATTCTTCCACCAGTACAGCATGCATCATGATATAAAGTCAGACATCGTCATCTATTAAGCAAAGACTGAGTAGAATATAAAAAAAGCTTTCTTTCCATCGGAGATCAAATTGCAGGTCTTATGTAAATTTTTCTACTCTACTATAACATTTCTTTTGATATCACTGACTTCAGAAGTACAGTAATTTTTGCATCATTATCAATAGTTTATTAAAACATATGATATATTTATTTAAATCAACCCACAAAAGTTCACCACCCCTTTCACTGATTCGAATTATGCAATGAAAAATTACTTTACCAATTTTAATGCAAAGTTTTTTTAGCCTTTTCAAATTTATTTCTTTAATTTCACCTTTATTAGAAACTTGAGATATTCCTTTATTTGTGTGTAAAATCTCTTCAAATTTCATTCTTCTGTACAATTGAAGATTTTAGCAACTTTTACCTGGGACACAATTGGTAGTATTGCTTTTCGAAACGATTCTGTGGTCACAAATTTAGATTTTTTTAGAGGTATAATTCTTTCATTTCAATTCTGTCAAGACTTTTACTTCTGGTTTCTTGGGAAAGATTTCTTAAGAATTTCATTCTACTTTGTTCCCTACGGATTCAGGAAGGAATTTGGTAATTGTGAAAATTTTTGTGAAACGTTATGGCAACAAAACCAGGAAATTGATAACTTCCCTCTTAAATTCAGGAATGGGAATCTTATTTTCAGTCTCTTTCAAAGTATTTGAGACCTTACATGAAGCAAAATGTCTTTTATTTCATCATTTACATAAATTGCCTTAACTTTAGCAGATGACTCTACGTCTTTCATTTTTAAATACAGTTCTAATACAGCTTCAATGCTGGATGCATATTAAGTATAGCTTTCACATTGTGTAAATTACAACAAGAATAAAAATTTTCTTTGGTTGTAAAGGAATAATTCCATGTTCTATCTCAAAACGAGACTCGGTTTTATCATAATTATCTATATAATCAAAAATCATAGGATTTATTTCCTTTGCACGACATTCTAAATAATGTAAAACAATTTTTCCTTGATACTCTTGGGCGCTATTTGAAGTTTGTATATCTACTCGTTCCCGAGGTCCAAAATTACACATTTCTTAACATTTAAATAACCTAGAAAAGTATTCCATAATCCTTTCTCACACACACACACACACACACACACACACACACACACACACACACACACACACACACACACACACACACACACACACACACACACACACACACACACACACACACACACACACACACACACACACACACACACACACACACACACACACACACACACACACACACACACACACACACACACACACACACACACACACACACACACACACACACTTCCATATTACTTTCCCGTTTTCTGTTACCTTCTATTTTTTAGTTCTTGCTCTTACCTTCTTTTTTTAAATTCTAACTCACACATTTTAATTTCATGTTCATGCTCTCTTTTTTTTTGCAATTTCCAAATTTTCTTTTCCTAAAGTTCATTGCCTTTCTTTCTCAAACGCTTTGGCTTCCTCCCTCTCTACGCGATTGGAAACTATAGTGTTTATTTATTCTAGAACAAATGGCTTTTTTATAATGCTACGAGTTTATTCTGCTGACGAGGATGTGAGGAAAAATATCGATATAAAGAGGATGAGTTTCTCATAAGCAAATACTTTATTCACAGTCACAATGAAGAGAATTACTTTAGCTCGAAGGTTTTACTTAGGATTAAACACTTATACAATTTCTATTACACAGAAACTGAAACAACATGTATCAGAGTTGATAACTCAGGTGTCTAATTAACTCTTTAATTCACTTTTGATTATCTTTTAACTCAGGCCCTAACTGCTTGGTTGAACCCGATATCTATGCCTCTTCCGTAGTTCTTAGAATGTTCTTTCACGAAACATTTCTATAGTTAGCCTATGGTATCATGACTCTTATTGCTCCTCTCGATTATAAATTTCAAGAATGTTGATCTATGTTTTGTCGCCAAAAATATCCCCAAATATCATCTAGCTGTCTTAGATTTCATGGACTTATTTCTCAGCTCTTAAAACCGCTATTTTCGCAAAATAAACGTTAGTTAGGTGATAAAGTCACAAATTAAATGATAAGAACACACTGAAACAAATAATTAAACAGAAACATAAAACATTCATACAAATATGTATATGTAAAAATATACTTATTCATACAATACAATACATACACTTTTTACATTTTTCATAACAATATTGTGTTGTGTATTTAATTACCGTTATTATGTAGCTATTGCAAATAATATTTCGAATTAAATTAATGTATTATTTTTTAAGCATTGCGTTATGCATTTATTTATTTTTGTTTTCTACCATGATTCAAACCTGAAAATCAGAAGCAGAAATTGGATTTGTTTTTGTAGTCAAAAATTTCCTTTAATTCAATCATAAACTTACCAATCTATTTACACACATACAAACTCAGTTATTTATATTATTTCAAATATTTAAACATTGGTAACAGCATGTTTAAGCACTCACGTGGAGTTCATAATTTACACTAGATATCATAATCATTGTTTAATATTATAAAATAGGTGGTACCACACTAAAAAAACAAGTGGCTGGTAAAATAAATTAAAAAAATGTTGACTTACATAGGAAAAGTTCTGGTAATAAGCCGGCCTATTTTGAGGGCTTCGGAAACCTGGTAAATCATTTATTCACCGAGGCTTCCTTCATTTGGGCTCGTATTACCGAAGTATATTTCTTCTTCTCCAGTCTAAAAATTCATAGGATTTGATTATTTCGAATTTTTGATTTTACTATTTATAGATTCAATAAAACGTCAGATTTAAATAACCAAAATAGTCCTCTTCTCAGTGGCGTATGTTTCGGCCTTTTTCTTGCAACTGCTTCTCTCATTTTTGTCTTCTGTCTCCTTCCCTCGCCCTCTCCCTGAAAAACCGGTTTCCTTCAGGTCCTACGTTAGGGCATCCCACTTCGTCAAAATGGGGGGAATGGGAATCACATTAAATGAAAGAAAGGACTTCCAACCAGAGAAAAACATGTGTGTGGGTAATTTAATTAATTTATAAAAATTATCCAGCCAGAGTGAATACAACAATTGTTAAGATTGTGCAATCACACTTTTCAAATCTATTATTTTAGTATCTGGTGGGACCTGCTCTCCTAAGTCACTTACCAGTACTAACAAATCCTTATTCGCTTTACCCAAGAATGTAAGGACATTTTAAATAAATTTATTTTATTGTAAATTATCAAAGTGCATTAAAAATCAAAAATGAAGGCCGTGGTAGCCTAGTGGTTAGGCCATCGGCTTTCAGTCCAGAAGGGCGGGGTACGATTCCCAATGCCGCCTAATACCCACCGAGTACATGCGATATACGTGCTCATTAAAAATCTGTGGAATCGAAAGTCCTGTGGTCGGTCGTTGAGCAGTTACCATAGTTGCAAAGGTCTGGAGAAAATTTCCTCCCCCTTTAGATCAATGTCAAAATTGAGGGAGGGGATCTTCTGGTGTATTTATTGGAGGATTTGAAGAGCAAAGTTGTGCTTTGACCATCGTAGTGCTCTGATTAAACGAAAGATTCACTCTACTGACTTAAATTCGCATAGCCAAGGCATATCAAGCTTGGTTTGTCCAAGTGTCATTAGTAACAACAAAAATCAAAAATACTTAAGAAAACAGCATACACATACATACACACACAACTTTTGTTTTCTTAGTGCACTATAAAATAACCCTTAAAAATTTACTCAAGTATTTATTCCATAAAGAAAAATTTATAGATTCCATTTTCATTCCAACTCATCCACTAAATCTTTTAAATTTAAGTTATATAATACAAATTCATAAATCCAAACAATTAATTAAAAAATATACGTATACGAAATCATAATTTCACCTTAAATAATTGAAATTAAATAAATCTTTATCAAAGAAGATCATTAAATATTAGATTATTAAGCTTAACAGTTTAACAACGATATAAGCATTGAAACCATATTTTGTAGTATGTATTTATGCGTATCACTTTTTGTAACGCATATTTGAACTTAAAATAATGTGAATCGCAATTATAATGAAACAAAAAAAAATATTATACACCATTATAATCACTTTCGAAATGTAAAATAATTCAAAATTGCAGCATTTCGCATAAAATGTTTCACACATCTGTTTCTGAATCAAAATTAATAATCTAAATTTAGTTATCTTACCTTCAACACAATCATAGAAAATATAATGAAGATTAATTATAACATTATAAAATTTCAAATTAGTTATTTTATTATATAAAATAAAATAAACTATGTTGCAAAACATTTAAAATTCCTTGAAATGTTTCCTTATTCAAGAAGCTTATATTATTTTAATAATAAATACCATATCAAATCGATTAGGAAAGTTCTAAGCAAAATATATATCTCATATCATACCATATTAAGCCAATAACCCTGGTGTGCAAAACTTAAGTAACAAGGTAAGTTTTAAAGTAGAGATAGCCATGAAATTGTAGAAAAGGAGTTCTTATGTAATCAATACAATGAATATGCAATTCATTAGAAAGTTCAGTAGCAAACGTCGAGTACAAACACCCTGATGCACAATTCAAGACTACAATAAAAAGAGGAACGGAGACGCAATTAAAGACATTCTCTGTAAGTGAGTTCTTTCTGGAAATGACTTGAAGAAAATGCCAGGACCACTTCCCACATGAATAAATGATCAGAAAGCTGGAGAAAGGGTGTAGTATCTCCAGCATAGAAAGAGAATTCAGAATCAATAGTTGTTGTTTGCGCGCTTGGTACCAAAGGTACAATTGTTAGAAAGGTTATTGGTGACAGTCCCAGAAAAACAGCTGCACTGGATGACCTCTATATCGTTTTGCAGAAGAAAGGAGCTAAAAATAAGTCAGAAAGTGCTATTGCTCTCAACTGTAAATACTTATTTGAAAAATAATCATCATTTAGTGGTATTATATTATTTATTAAACTAATCAGGGTGACAAGAGCGAATGTAAGCTTCAAACGATACTGTCGTCACTCAGATATTTGAAGAATTTAAAAACTTTTCATCATGACATCAAATTTATTACACACATTAACACAAACACTATTTACATTTTATCACAACATATATAGACAAGAAATGGACCTTCCGCTACCCCTGGTTATTCCATCATAACACAGCTTTTCACCTCACGGAAACACGAATAGTCCTTCTCTTTCCATGTCACCATTCCTGTCAAAGAACAAAAACAAAAGTTCTTGGTTACAAATAATTGCCTGATTTTCATTGTTAGAGTCACAAATATTTCATTATAGAGCTGAAAATGTTATACATGGTGCCTGCAAAAATCCAAAATGACAAACTTGTATGTAGGTATGTTCAATCTCACGCATTGGTAGGTTTTTAGCGTAACAGTTCTGTTCGACAAATATACAAAATTGAAAGAAAACTGAGTGTATCGCTTAAGTTGCATTGATATTATGTACTAGTTATAATTTCTTTAACTAGTTGTGATTTTGTTGTATTTAATTTCATTAAATGTGATTCGTGGAAAAACTATTTAGTTCTAAATAGAAAAAATATTATGAAAGCAAATTATGTCCTTACTAAGATGTGTGATCAAGATGGGTCACTAAATCCAAGAGAGTTTGTGATAAAAACAATTCACATATATTCTAATATAAAATGCTATTAGTCATGAGTATGAGAACATTTTTTTTAAATGTTCAAATGAACGATACATTATTAGGAAACCATCTCCTTAGATATTTTAAATAATTTATATTTTAACGTGGATTCTTTCTCAACTGATAATAAATTGCAATATATTTTAAAGTTAATATTAAAATCAGCACTAAATACTTTATTAAATAATCATCCTTCAATTAAAAATGACTCATATTTATTTAAAAAGATAATACAAAGATTAAAATCTCTTAAAATTATCGAATTAGTTTTTCTTATTCCTTTCGAATATCATTCAACATATACATCACAAACAATTTATGCAAGAATTCCTATACATATGAAATCTTAAAAATACACTGGCCCTTAAAAGTAAATGGATAACCGGTTTTTTGTGGCTAATTTGCAAATAAATCATTGTAGAAACACAAAATTTGGAATACATGTGCACAAAACAGGTATATATTTAGAGCAACATAGAAGTTTACATAAGAAAATGGCATGAATTATTTACAACAAAAAAAAAACAGCCTCTCTAAAAAAGTTCATTCTTGGAAAAAATAATTACCACAGTTTTAAATAAGGTAAATTGTCATAGAAATACAATAAAAAGAAATTTTAATAAAGGATATGCTCACTCTTAGCTTGAAAGCATAGGCGGCATCGACTTTCCATGCTGCCAATTAATTTGTCAATTAATGAAATGGGAAGCGAAGTCCAAAAACAGAGTAAACTATTTTGCAGCTGTATTACAGACCTTCGAAGAGCACTTAAAGCAGTAACCTACCTACCAAGATAGTCTCACAGATGTTGTATGGGATTAGGTCTGGAGATCAAGCTGGTAATACCATTCGCTTCAAAGCAAGACCCTCAATATATTCCTTAGCAACTACAGCTCAAAGAGGTCATGCCTTATCATCTGTCATAAAAAATCATTGCCAATTGCTCTGACATATGGATCAAGCATCTCATAACGTTATCTCACACTAATCACACATTCTATCTGGAACACATGTAGGTCAGTGTGACCACAGAGTGAAATCCTTACCCAGACCATAATTTGATCACCGCGTTTCTTTTCACAGTGTTGGATTGATGGTAACTGGAACTTTGTTCCATCCAGATCACCACCTACTCTGAAGCCCTCTTCCTTATTAATCTAGACTCATCTGTAAGAAATACAGAAGTCATTCCTTTCTGTTCTAGGAAACGTGTTCTCTTACCCAAGATAAGCGGGTCTTTCTCGGTCTTTCGGAGGGTGTGGGGTACATATAACTGGTCGCCTTGAATAAAGACTTGAATGGTAAAGACGTCTTCGCACCGTACTAGCGGATATTCTTTTTCCTGATGCTATAGAATCGTCTGCAACAAGTTGAGGTCCTGAAATGCTTCTTCTCCGTCGGACCAAAAAAGCTATAAAACGGTCTTCTGCAGGTGTTGTAGCTCGTGTTCCTCTTAAAGCATATCTTCTGGACACAAAAGCTTCGCTTCGATACTGATTCCAGGGACTGTGCACCACACTGCGAGGCACATTAAGGCACCAAGCAGATCCCTCCATTCGACCACGCCCAATACGAATCAGGCAAACGGTTTCTCCTAAACATTGCGGAACCTTACTGACTGTCGTCAACGAATCTGCTAACAAAATTTAAAAAATCAACTAAAGTTACAAGAGTAATTACGAAAACATGATAATAGTATCTTCAATTATCCTGAATAAATGAAGAGTAAAATAAGGTTAAATAAGGTTATATACAAAAATTATATTAAATATACTCCTCTAAATAATGTCTGGCAAGTGGCCCATATTTACCGTCTTCTGTGTGATACTTATAGCCAAAAACTTTATTAAATGCACCATCTGTTCACAGTTAATTCCTTTATCATAGAACTTTTTTTTTATTTAGGTTAGCAATATGCTTTAGAATATCAATAATTTTCAGATCTTTTGAAATGCTTTTGTTGCGAATATAGTAGGGTGACTTATTACCTTTTCTAAGCAATTATTTTATGCTGAAACACTCTAAATTTGTGTTTGTCTCTTGGCGTAATAGTATTTCACACAGGTGAAGCATAGGTGAAGATTGGTCTTAACATAGTAAAGTAGAGCAGTCTCTTGAGTTTTAGTCTGGTATTAGTATATTTTTCTCATATATACTTTTAATTTTCTATAAAAAAAAATGTGGTAGCTAATCTTTTTTCATAAATTTACGGAAGTTCGTTTCTATCATTTACATAAAATATAAATTTTATTGTTAGTATTATTTTTTTATGGTGAATTTCGAAAACATGTAGTTCCTTAACTTTAGGAGGTCAGTTAATGTTTCTTTTTTCCTTTTTGGATAAATGCTCTTGTACAGAGCCATTTTTTTCTACGTTTTTCTGTTTCCCTTTTTTTTCCTCATCTCTCTTTCTTTCTCTCTTTTTATAAAATTTCTTAACATATTTTGAGAATCTTAACTGAGTAAATTGTATTTTTGAATGAAATTTCAATAAAAAAATATTCTGTTTCCATTTTATGCACATAGTTCTTTAAGTTAACATTATATAAGTTTAGCTAAGAATATCCTTTGAAGAATTTATTGTATGTCTATTTGAAAGGATATTAATTTTTAAGCTTGTGCTGTATAGTCATAAATTACTGCAAAATCTCGTTGTTATCATCTAAAAGCTATAAATAAATGAAGTCAGTAAAAAGTTTCTGAATTATCAAATATGGTACATGTTCAGTTGTTATTTTCTTTTTTTTATTGCTTTTCCAAAATATCTGAATATTCTAAAGAGATATTTTAAAGCACAAATTTCTAAGTGTATTAATTTAAATGAAAACTCCAAAACTTTTGGAGATTTGAATTAAATTTCAAAATACTCTTTATAATTAAGTCTTTTAAAATATATGCAACTAATTCATGCTGACACCAGGAAACTTCTCTAAACCCAGCTCATGGGAGGTATACCATTTGAGTAGAAGATGTCATAACTAATTCATGTTTCGTCAACTAGCAATTATGGATGAAAGTTTTTCTTCTATTTTTTTTCCAGGCTACTAGGAATATTTCACCTTGCGGTATTACCGTGCACTGAGGCCATGTCCTGTTATGTAGTGGGGCATCTAGTGGGTACCCCATCATAGCCCGAGTTTGATTGAACTTCGTAATTTGGGAGGAGGGACAAAAGAAAAATTACCTTGAGGTACCATTTCACGTGGAACATATAACGACATATTTTACGTGACTCAGCAGTTGTTAGTGAACAGATCCACCTTCCGCTAGGTAGTATAGTACTCATAATTTTCTGGTTACGAGAACTATACAATTGTTTAAAATTTAAATTTTTATTCATCATAAGAATTTTTATTGCGTTTATCAAAATTTACTTTTTCTAATATATTAGAATTAGATAATATAGAAGAAATACATAAGGATGATAATTATTATTTTTATTGTGAATATTGATACTTGATGATTTATTATACATGTTTTTACTAATTTTTAGTATGTTATTAAATAAAAATATTGTTAAAAATTCCAATAAAGTTTGAAAAAATTGTAAAAAAACTGGTAAGAAACTGTAATAATTTTAACTATGTTTTTTTTATGAAATTTTTATTTTTATTGCGATATGAATAAGCGTTTTCCTTTTTTGCTGTGCATTTATTAATAACGATCAACAAATGCAGATTTGTTCCATTGTATTATCTTTATTTTCCATTTAATGATTTTCCATAAAACAGAAAATGAAAATTTTCTATTACTATACTGTATATTAATAACAATTAAATATTTAAACTTATAAATATGACGAATTGTATATAATTACAGAAATTATATGTTACTTCTCATTGTTGTGTAATTGATTGAAAAGTTAATTATAAATGTAATCAATTATAAAAATTACAAAATCATTATCTATCCCATTACTAATTTCATAAATTAAAATGAAAATAAAAGAAAAATTATTCTTCTTCTCAAAAAGTTCTTATTCCTAAAAAATTTTCAAAAATTATTTAAGCGGTGCATAAAATTTATGGAAATATGTTGGTATATGAATGGTTAATATATTAGTTTGTTTTAAATTATATAAATTTATCATAATTATACGATACTAAAATGACATGATGTAGCTGAAATTATCATTAAAGAGCTAATGATTGTATTATATATATATATAAAATACAATCATTAGCTATATATATATTTGAAATTAAAAATGTAAATTTTAGTCGTGTGTGTGTGTATATATTTACAAATCACAATTTTAGTTTAGTGAAATTCTAATACATGGAACAAAATCAATCTTGCTTAATATTATATATTATTTATTTATTAAGTTTGTTTTTAACACTGTGAATTTAACGAAAAAACTGTAATTTACAATCGTGCACTGTTGTCCTCAAAATTAGTATCGTTTTTTTACTCAGTCTTGGAGGGTTACGATTTAGCATTCAGTTCTTGTACTTTAGGGGTTGTTAATCGAGTACGCTGGAACCGATCTCTCTTGTTGCCTTCAAATACATGACAATACATAGTTTAATAGTACAAACGCTCTTACTAATAACCAATGTCAATAGTGGTATAAGATCTATTCAAACACCCATCTTACTCACTCAGTATGAGCTCTCATAATTCTATTATATTTGACACATGTAATATTATTAAAATTAGAGAACTATTACAAAGGATCTTATTACAGCAAGAAAGGCAACATTATCCTAAGTGTTGGGGGTCAATCAAGTAACTTCAAATATCAAGGTTTATTCGGTAAACACTGTATAAAAATTTCAAGTTGTTTTTTACAAAATGCAAAAAACGAAAAGCAATTGCTTTAACATTCTTTTTTCCTACAATTATAAATATGTAAAACATTCATATATCTCACTCCTCACAGTTTTTCAAGATTGCACAAATAAAAGATTACTAAATGAATTCAGGCGCGCAATATATAATATTTCTAATTTAAAAAGAATTATAATATATTTAATATGTATTTCTTTTAACAAAAGTATATACAGTATAATTACAACAGAAATATTTTTGAAAGTCAAAAATTGTAGATTTTCAAATTTTTTCAATGAAACAAAACCCATTTAAAAATAATTAGCATTGATTACATATAATTAACAATGTTCACTTAATTTAATAAAGCAAAACTTCGCAGTATAACCATATTTATCTGGACTAATCAGGATAAGTTTTACTTCTTAACATTCCACACACACACACAATGCACAGAATATATTAATACCGCTAAATTATAAAATTTCATATTTTAATAGTCACATTATATACAAATGCTTGACGAAAAGTAAACAAAAATCCCTAACATAAAATGATATTTTATATGGTATTTGATGTATTTATAATATTTAATTTTTAAATAAACTGAATATGCAAACAATACATTAATCTGTCAAATATAGGGAGGGAAAATATCAACAATACATATACATATACATACATACATATATAATACATATATATATATATATATATATATATATATATATATATATATACACACACACACACACTACAGGCCATTAAATTGCTACACCAAGAAGGCGACATGTTACAGACGTGAAATTTATACGAAAGGAAGAAGGTGCTGTGATATGCAAATGATTAGCTTTTCAGCGCATTCAGACAAACCAGGCGCCAGTAGCGACACCTACATTGTGTTTAAATGAGGAAATTGTTCAGCCGGTTCCTCATACACAAATTGTATTTGAACGTTGTTGCCTGGTGAAAAGTTGTTGTGATGCCTCGTGTAAGAAGGAGAAATGCGTACCAGCATGTTTCTGACTTTGATAAAGGTCGAATTGTAGCGTACCGGGATTGCGGTTTATCTTATCGCAGTATTGCTGCTCGCATCGGTCGAGATTCAATGACTGATAGCAGAATATGGAATCGATGGGTTCAGGACGGTAATACGGAACGCCATGCGAGATCTCAACGCATCCTATCACTAGCAGCCGAGAAGACAGGCCTATTATCCGCATGGCCGTAATGGATCGTGCAACCACGTCACGAGCCGTGAGTCAAGAAACGGGTTCGTTTGGAAGACAACTGTCTGCACGAACAGTTCGACGACGTTTGCAGCAGCATGGACTCTCAGCTCGGAGACCATGGCTGCGGCTTCCCTTGACTCTGCGTCATAGACAAGAGCGCCTTCAATGGTGTCATCAACGACGAACCTGGGCGCATGAATGGCGAGACGTCATCTTTTCAGATGAATCCAGGTTCTGTGTACAGCATCATGTTGGTCGCATCCGTGTTTGGCGGTATCGTGGTGAACGCACACTGGCAGCGTGCATTCGTCATCGTCATACTGGCCCATCACCTGGCGTGATGGTATGGGGTGCCATTGGATACACGCCTCGGTCACCTCTTGTTCACATTGACGGTGCTTTGAACAGTCCACGTTACATTTCTGGTGTGTTACGACCCGTGGCTCTACCTTTTATTCGAGTCCTGCGAAACCCTACGTTTCAGCAGGATAATACCCGACCGCATGTTGCCGGTATTGTACGGACTTTCCTTGATACGGAACATGTTCGGCTATTGCCCTGGCCAGAGCGTTCTCCAGATCTTTCACCAATGAAAAACGTCTGGTCAATGGTTGCCGAGCGACTGGCTCGTCACCAAACGCCAGTCACTACGGTTGATGAACTGTGGCATCGTGTTGAAGCTGCATGGGCATCTGTACCTGTACATGCAATCCAATCTCTGTTTGACTCAATGCCCAGGCGTATAACTGCTGTTATTACTGCCAGAGGTGGTTGTTCTGGGTACTGATTTCTCAGGATCTATACAGCCAAATTTATTGAAAATTTAATCACTTGTTATTTCTAGTATAATATATTTGTCCAATAAATATCATTTTGTTATCTGCATTTCTTCCTGGTGTAGCAATTTTAATGGCCAGTAGTGTATATATGTGTGTGTGGAAGGATCCAAATTATTTCCTTTTATAGAGAAAGAGAAGATAGAAATTGTAAATATAATCCGAATTGAAATTTAATTAAAATATATTCGGAAGGAATCCAAAGGTAATTTAATACCGAAATTGTTTTTGAAAGGAGTAAAATTTTTGTTGCTTTTTTGTTAATAAATAGACTCTTTAAAAATGTGATATTTAGCAAAAAAATACATATTTTATATATGGTCTGAGTTTCTCATGCGAGTTAGTTAAATGAAATCATCATTACTAAGTAATCGTTTTCTTTGTAAATGATTCTGAGTGAGGGGATTTTAAGTTACCATTTCAAGGAATAGGCTTGTTTCGCTTTTATATTCCAAGGTATATCGATTTGAACTGTTTTTGATTTTTAAAATTTATTTCATTGCCAATTTTAATTTGCTTATCATTATGAAAGATTAATTTTCTTATCGTGAAGTTGTATACTGAAAGTTGTGAAAATTACTAAAATATGACGTTTTTTTTTTATAAAAATAATCTTTAATAATGTGATTAAAATTTATAACCATGCTAATATTTTTGCACTGAAATATATTCATCAAAAATTCCCAAAGAGTTTAGTTTCATTTTTATATATTTGTTGATATACATATAATTATATAATTTGAAGTAAAACATACTCATAATTTAAGTATTTTCATTTTAGTCAAATCTGAAAACTTTATTTTGAACTACTACTCTTTGTCAAATTTCATTGAAATTCTGTATAAATGCCCATGCATTCCTAACGACAGTATAATTATATGATATATCGATTATGATTATGACTTGTGTGGATTTATAGGAACAGCCACTCCCTGCCGTCTTCACATTTGTGCCTTCAAAGCTCTGACCCTCTCACACGATGCTACTGATCATGGGCATCCATTATTAAACTCTAGGGCTGTTATTCATATTATTTAAAATGATCTGAAAGTTCATAAAATGATGTCCCGAACTCCTTAGTCATAACAGAAACATGTCGACCATCCACCAACTTCCCATTGATTCGATCAATTTAAAATCATTGAAATGTTGTCTACAGGATCTTTTGTTGAGATATCACTCTAAAACATCATCTCGATAACGTTTAAATAACATATACCAAGCAATAGCCTCATAGAGATGCTGAACATACTCCACCAGCATGCTATGTCTTTCAAACTTTGATCCATTTTATCATGTCTCATGAATACTCTCCCCTACCTTACTAGTTCTTCTGATTTTCCCATTCTATCCTTCTCAACTGTTTGTCTCGCTAATATATACTGATTTTTCATTTTAGTCCATCAGAGCATTAATAAGCTTCCTTACACGTGGGGCATTACATAATTCATTTATATATTTATTTAATTCATTTAAATTAATAAATATTCAAAATATATTAGACCTTAATAGTCTTAAGTTTAAAGCAACAACACTTCCTAAAGGTTTTTAATTAATTATTATTTCATTATTGTTATTTTTAACTATGTTTTAAAACTTAAATTATGAACAAAATAACCTCATATTTACAATGAAAGAAAAAAGGCACAAGTATTTTAAAATAATGACTTTATTTCATATTTTCATACATCAGTTTTATATCAATTTGCAAATTCCATACGAATGCTAAATAATGTTGGTAATTATTTAAACATATATAAATATTACATAATTCTTATAAACTGTACAAACCAAAGCTCTGAAGTTTAATGATTATATGCACTTTATTAATCTCTAATATGGAAACGTAAATTATATAGAAGCCGAAGCTAATTGGCGCAGAGAAATGTTTAATCCAGTTTGTTGTTCGCTGACAACTAACTAATCATCAGTATTTATGCATACAGTGTATTTAACTTCAAAAGCAACAGGAAACATCTCAAATTTTTATTATATTTATTCATATTCTCTCCCCAATTTCTCATTTTCAAGAATTTTGTCTTATATTTTCCCATTCCTTCATCTAATAACTAGGCACTTAACATTAGCTTTACTTACATTATTTAATTACTGTCAAAGTAAAGTATTAATTAGCACAACGCTAATTAATCAACCAACACTGCTTATGGTCTCATTTAGAGTATCACGTGGAATGCGTTTTTCTTGGAACAGAGAATTCTAACAATATCACAAACTCCGTTATTGACCTATAAGTAGCACGATATCTATTTCATTTCCTCTTAAAGACTATGATGCGCGTATCGTGAGTTTTATGATTAATTACTCATATTCAACTTAAAAGATTAATATTATTCTGATTTGTATTTCCTTATGTTATTAACTCCAAAATATTCAGATCTTTGCTTGAGTGCCCCTTTCTATTGATAGTTGACTTTTTGTTCATTAGGTGATTTATTTTTTTTTTTTCAGCTGTGCATAATATACTAAAAAGTCTAGAAATTATTTGAGTTTCTAAATTAATTTTAAATTCCTAAAAGAGAGTTGAAAGTGCAAGTGACTAAACTCATTTGTTATCCATTGAATTACATCTGAAAATCATTTAAATGTCGAACAAAGCAGGAATTATATAAAATGATTATAACTTTTTCATAATAGTTATATTTTCTTGAACTATGAACGTTAAAGATTTTAAAGGGAAATAAAAAGTTATTATTTCATTTATTTATATGGAGTACTTAACTCCGAAATAGTTGCTATATTTCGTTTAAATGAGCATTATTTCGGTCTAATAATTATGATCAATGAACTAAATTTATTTCCATATATTTTACAATTCAAATGCTATAAAATGCTAATTTGACTCAATTGTTTTTAATGATATTTATTTACATTAGTTGCTCATACTTTTTTCAATGATTCTTTGACTCACTGGAGCGGATAATCTAGAAGCGAATATCATTTTAAAGCCTTTGAATATAGAGACGCGTGTTGCATTCTTGGAGGATTATTCACACATAACGTGATTTACTCACGTGTCGCTTGGGATAAAATTAGGGACATTTTTTAAGAAGCTACTTGATAAATGTGCATGCAAAATTCAGGGCACAAGATCCATCTTCATCTTATTTAACATCTGATGGGATCGAACTCAGTACCTAGTGTTCTCAAAAGGACGATCTCATTATGCCACAATAGGTTTTTTTAAGACCTTATTTTTGACAATGAAATAGCAACTTAATAATCAAAGGTCATTGTAAGGTATTTGAAAATTTGCTGCTCATAACGCGCAAGAAATTGCTTTCAGAAAAGACTCTTCAAAGAAGGTGGGCCTTATTCAGGTGACGGAAGGGAGGAAACACGGAAAACTCTTAAGCTCCCACTAATGGTCTCACTGTGACATAGAGGCAGGACAGTGTTCTTCGAAACATAAAATTCCGAGTTCGATTCCAGCAATGGGAGATGGAAGTTGTGCTTCTAGATTCTGCATGCACGTCTGTCAGGGTGGGTGCTTGGGAGTTTTCCTGATTTCCTTTCTTATGACACTTGAATAAAGCTCTCTGTCTTTAAAAAGTTTCGCAAGAAAACTACTTACGAGGTGGATATTAAATGTCTTACAACGGCCTTCAGCTGTTAGGCTGTCCCACTAAAAGGTAATAAATCACCCCCACGACTGATGTAAATAGAATAAGTAGAGACCTAACACTCATCTCATTGATCAGCAGTTCTAATTTTTGATCGGATTTGACCCGAAATTTCCACTTCAAACAGAGTTGTTTTACACTTAAAATATTATAAGCCACTAAGAATGGGTGATTGAGACCTCGTAGATGATAGAATGACAATCTAAGGTTGTGTTATAAGGCATTTTGATATTCACTGCGTAATTTGGCTCTGGGAAATTTTAAATAGAACTTGGCCATATTATCGTGTCGTAAGATAGAAAACTCAAAAAATTCCCAAGCATTCATCCCAACAGACATGCATGCAGAAGCGGAAAATCCATCTACCGTAGTTCAGATGTGGCTGGTATTTAACTTAAGACATTACACACACACACACACACACACACACACACACACACACACACACACACACACACACACACACACACACACACACACACACACACACACACACACACACACAGGAAAAGATTAACTATACAGATTAAGTTTATTATTTACTTTGTTTGAGTCGACTTGTGAACTTTCTCGGAGTTTCCAGTTTATTATTTTATAAAAGCGTTGTAGTTTGTAGAGGACACACAATCCAACTTCCCATTTAAATGTCAAATGGAAATGATAAATGTGACAAGACTCTATTTAAAGATAAATATTTAATATATATTTATCTTTAAATATAATAAATTTAATATATTTATCATAAATATATATATATATATATATATTAGTGCAAAATTTTTTGTTTGTTAATATTTTGTTGAAAGTTTTCCTTTATAAAAAGTTTGTTTATTGTAATTTATTAGGTATTGAATAAGCACACAGTGATTCTGATTGAATTTTTGACAATAGACATACGATTACTTGTATTTTAAGTTGTGTCGTCGGCAAAGGTATCGGTATTTGTTAGATTAATAGAAATGATTAAGTATTCATATTTTTCATACGATACGGAAATGGAACGACACATGCTAAGTTTCTGGTGACCTTTTGTAAAAAATATACTCCTTTGTGATTGTTCACCATTGTATTCTCATGTTTACTTCCTCATATATCTTTTAATTAATTGTAAATTTATAAACATCATTCATCAAGCAGAGCAATTTTGTAACTCTTATTTATTAATATTTTACTTCGAATTTTTGATAAGATAATGGACTATGTTTAGCATTTTTTTTTTTTTTTTGAAAATATTTCTTTTGCGAAAAGTAGATTTTTTAAAAAAAAGAAGAACAGAAAATATGGGATGTTTTAACTGTTAATGTGATACACACACACACACACACACACACACACACACACACACAAACACAAAAACATATATATATATATATATATATATATATATATATATATATATATATATATATATATATATATATATATATATAATTCTGATGTACCATGAATTTTATTGAAATATAATTGAATATTTAAATACATTCATATTCATGTGAGAAACCTAATTAAATTTTGTTTTATTAAAATTTACCGTGAGAAGCTTTGTATTCATGTATTCATTCAATAGAATCAAAATTGTAGGCTTGGAATTCATCATAAAAGGAAGGATTATCTGAGAATAAAAAAATTTGAACAAAAAATAATAAAAATTACCACAAATGTATGTAAATAGGTTTGTAGTAATTTTGATTTTTTACCATGTATAAAAAATCAAGCTTCATTATATTTGCTAAGGAGACAGAATTTAAATTTATAAATAAACAGAATCGTGTTTGACGATGATAATTGATTCCATATTTGGATTTAAATGATTAATAGAACAT
Source organism: Latrodectus elegans (assembly GCA_030067965.1). Lineage (NCBI taxonomy): Eukaryota > Metazoa > Arthropoda > Arachnida > Araneae > Theridiidae > Latrodectus > Latrodectus elegans. Next base: position 33,177,266 of record CM057809.1, read on the forward strand.
GTTTCTTTTTTATTACGGTGGAAAGCAATATAAAATTAGTAAGTGTATTAACATTTAATTTAATTTCCCTCTTGCTATTTTCCGCTTGGTCATCATATAAGTAAATTGCTGTTGTCATTAACTTCGTTTTGAATATGAAAGAATAAAATATTTTAGCAGCAGATTTTCTTCTTTTTTCCAATTTAATATTAAGATACCCATACTTTAAATTTCATTGTTAGATAGAAGTATGTTTTGATGTTAACTAAATTTTTTTATAAAAGCAAATCATAAACCTACCTCGAACTATTTAGTTCATAATTCTTAGCATTATGACGCAAGTCAAAATAAAATAGTAAAATCACCTTTATAAAAACCAAATTGAAAAAAAAAATTAACGTAAAAGAGCAAGAGAGAGTTCAAAATCTCATTTTTATCAACATTAAAATTTTATTTGTTATTATAGTACATGCATTGCATAAAGGTAAAGTTACATATAGGGTCTATGAAAATGATATTATTGAAAAAGGCAAAAGTTCAAAAAAATGTTTGAAGATAAAATATTTATTGAAAGAAAATTTCATTTAAAAAAAATCAAAATAAAACAATTACGTAGAATATTACAAAAGAATTTAAGAAAGTATGTTTGTGCTCAATTTCAATTATTTTTGTATTCTGAATTAATAGAAATTAAATTTTTTCATATTTTTATATTGAACTTTTGTATTTAGTGTATTTATTTTATGATTATAGAAGACATATTTTTGACGAGGAAAATATTGTAAGGTGTAAAATGGGAAGATATATAGAATTTTATCATCAACATTCCTATTAAATAAAATAATGATTAATTCTGTAAATATTTCTTTTTCTGTCAATAATAAGAATAAAATCAAATCGAACAGTTACAAGAAGCTCAAATATTAAATAAAGCACTTCCTTCGCGAAATCTTCTTGGAACATAGGAGTTTATTGTTCACTACTCCATTCCTTTTAAAAGAAACTATCGTATTTCTAGTAAAGTATACGCTGGGGTTAAAGTATTAGAAATATCAAAATGCAAATAATTTTATTCTCATTAACCATTGAAAATAAACATGTTTTTATTTAAATAATTTCATATTCGTCTGGCTTACTTTTAATTAACCAGTAGAAAAGTAATAGAGACTATAATTTCCTCTTCTCCGAGATTAAATCTGGCCATAAATTATATTTTGTTTCGCAAATAAAAAGACAGATTTTACTTAACATCAATTTAACTGTTATTTGTACGTTTGTATCACACACACAAGTATATAAAAATAAATTAAAGTCCTAAAGATTGCACAATGTTTCTTAAATTTAGAGATATATTTTTATGAAGCTCTGTCACATAAAATACTTATTTTAGAGCTTAGTGATGAAAAATGTTAGATATGTGTATAGTTTCAAATTTTGTTATAAAAACATACTCCATTTGCATGAATATATTTTTTTTACATAGTAAAGAATTTTATCAATGTATTTAAAAGCATCTTAATTTTAATGACAGCAATTTCAATTGCAGGCAATTTTAAATGTTTTTTAATTGTGGAAATTTAAATGTTTTGAAAAATGGAAATCCCCTTGAGATAGATGGCTTTATTAAAAAGAAACATAATTTAATTTTCATTATTTTAGGAGGTGTTTTATCAAAAACAAAGTCATCCATCACTTTAAAATTGAAAGAAGCTGTACCTTTGGAATTGATTAAAAATAAATAAGAAGGCAAAAACTCTATGTCATATTTCAAGTCGTTTGAAGGTACATTCAGGATTCTATTTATTCTTAGCATGTTACTGAGCCTATTTTTAATATTTAATGATTCTTATATTATTATTTTCATTAATATGTGGATGTAGTGTTATAAATTATTTTCTACTAATGAAGGAAATTATTGGATACAGCATGAAGAAACGATTTGAGATTTAAAGTAGTAAAATTAGAACCGAACATATCAACCCTTTTCAATGTCAAGAGTAAGAATCTCACTAAATTTAGGTAATTTATAATAAGTTAATATCAAAATGCTATGGAAAAGTAATATGCTTTCTACAAAATAACTTCTAACTTGAATATTAATTTACCCTTGTATGTATGGAAGTTTTATTCGACGTGTTTTTTTTGTGAATGTTTTGAAGTTTCTCGGTGAATTATTCTAAATTCTATAATTCAAGTTCTTTAATCAAACAATTCAGTTATTGAAAATTATGTTTATATTAAATAAAGGAGAGCCAAAATATATAGAATGGTGTGGTAGGAAATATATAGCATGAAAAGTTTGAAAATGCTACGCGGGAATAGGAAAGTTTAGGAATAGTGCGTTAAAGCACGTTTTGGTTAAATTGACTATTGTAAAGAAATGTGACTGAGAAGTAACAAACTAAATTAGAAAATGTCTATTTTTAGACATTAAATGCTTCAATTAAATATTTCATAAACAAAAAGAAAGTGATTTTAATTTTGGGTACTACATTGTTTTGCTGTTGAAGTTATGAGGAATATGATCAATTTATTAGTAATTATTTACCCCATATGAAATATAAAAAAATAATTTTATAAAACAACCAGTCATGAAAAAGTAATCAAATATAAATTATAGAGCATGAAAAAATTATATTTTTAATACCTACAACCTCATTATAATAATCAAGTGTGGTTTTCGTGGGCTGTGGCATTCGGTGAAAAACGTATACATAGCTTTCGAGAAAATTTACAATTTGGAAAATTAACGATAATTTCTGTTTCCTTAGAGATATTTATTATTTATTTATTTTTATGCAAAATGCTGTTTTACACAATGAAATGAAATAGTATAGACTGGATGGAATCAACATGAATGTGGCATGTTTGAAAATTTCCTTTAATTATGAAATAATTAAATAATAAAGTCGAAACTCCTTTCATCTACATCTCAATGCATTTCCAATCGAGAATGCATTGGGAAAGACGAAACACGTTAGTTGCAATGGGTGAAAGATATATTTTTTTTTAAAATCGAAAAAGTAAATACCGATATTTTTTGTTAAAAAATAGTCTGTGAATAGGAAAAAAAAAAAAAAAAAAAAAAAAAAAGGAATACGATGCCGTACATATTTTTTTCCCATCCTCAACAGTTGCATATAGATGTCAGTTTTAAAAGAATAAATAACCACATGCCTCTGCTGTTGAAGTGAACACAATTTCAGAATAGTATGCATTAAGGCATGATGGATACTACTATGAATGTTCAAATTAGCATTATTTACTGTTTATTTAATTACAAATGCTGTAATAAAAATTTATAAATGAAATATCACCAATGTTTTAAGTCAGAGATATAGATTCTGATGAAAGCTTCATTCTATTCCATGCAGCCACTATCAATTCAACATAAAAAAAATGTCAGCGGAGAAGCAGATTAACGATTTTATTTATGTAAGTTGCAAATGATATTATAGAATACGGTTAATTAAAAGAAAATGCTTTAATGAAAAATTTATTTCTTGTATTAAGTTAGTTATATTTATCATATATTTTCCATTCTATTTTCTCTTAATTTTGCCATTGATTAAATAGAATTTCATATTATATTTTGCGTGTAATGCCATTTAAATTTGACAGAGCATATAATAATAAATTATCACAAATAAATTTCATACACAATAAAAATATACAAAAATTTTTTAAAGTAGGCTATATATTAGACTACACTCAGAAATAAATGTGTACAGAGGAAAAATATGTATTCAGATATTACATTTGAAGAAATAATGATTGAAATCCTTTTTTATTTTCGAATAACGTAGTTTAGAAGTTTAGATATTGTATTTGAATAAATGAGTAACAAATAATTCTATAACTGATTTATATACGGATACTTACAAGAAGTAAAATTTCAATATTATACTTTAAAATAATGTTTTAAGTCATTTCACATAACGCTTTCTGTGAAATATTTCACTGTGTATCGCACTTTTATGTGCTTTTGTTTCAGTTTTCGTTCTATCTTTCATAAGTTTAATACCTGCGGAAATTTCAAAGCTTTCTTACTACAACTGAAGGTGACTTTTTTTTGATAAGAAAAATGATATATGGAGTTTTGAAAAGTTACTTGTTTTTAATCTGAGATGACTGCCTGAAGTAGTGAGAAGGAGTTTCAGGTTCATAACTCAACCGGCACAGACGCAACTCATACATATATTGACTAATCAAGGTCATGAAAGTCGTAATCTTTGAAAACTTCCAACTGTCAGAGAAAGCTTAGAAGAAATAAATTGTAGAGGATGAGTGGTTCTCAAATAACAAATTAAATCATGATTTCATTTTGAAATATATGCATTACGATATAAAATATAATTTTTGATAAGTTTTTTTTATGCTTTTATATAAGTGCATACATGCACAGATAAATGACAAAACTATTGTATTTGATTGTGGGACTAATATTATTGGTAAAATTACCAGAAAAATTATCTCTCGTTTATTTAGAATTTCTTTTCGTATTTGCACAAAGAAGTTGATTTATTTTTTGAGAGATTTCATGTGAGAATGATATAATATTTTATATTCGCCTCAGTTATTTTAATCTCTGCATTACATAAATGTCACTCTTACGTATCTTTTATAAACATTTTTATCTAATTTTCAAACGTCATCCTTGTCAAAGATTATCTACTCAGAAATCAATTGACCTACGCATTGTAAAAATATGATTTAAATAGCATTTTTATATAAATGTTATTTTATTACAAGTCCATTGACTTGTATTAATATCTCTAGCAGAAAATAAAGATAAAGTTTTTATAAAGTAACTTATCTTATTCAAAAATTATTATAAAAATACTTGTGCAATGGCTAAAAGTTTAAAACATTTTTATTCCTGAGTATTAATACATTTCTCAACTTTTATTTTTTAAAGAGTTTTCTACAATGTCAAAGAAATTTCTTAAGAAACTGGAAAAACGGAAAATGGGGCTGTTGACATTGATTAAAAATAATTCCAAGGTATTATTACTTCCAAATAATAAGTGACTCTCTTAAATAAATTGAAATTTATAATTTTGAAGAAACTATTAACATTTATAAAATTTCTTTGAAATGTGTCGTGAAGCATCCCATTTATAAAATTCCACATTTTCCTTTCCTATGATTTTTGTTGTTATTGTATTATACTCTGTAATTATACCTTAATGCACGCACATTATTTTAATCATTATTTTTGGGTATTTATTAAATATCTTTACTATGTATCCTGAGAGCAAAAATAAAAATATGTGCAACAATATTTACAAATATCCAAAGGGATTTCTCTATACATTCTTTCAGATTACAACAATTTCTGTGAAAAAATATAATTATTCAACTATTTATTTTTATACATTAATATTTTTATATTTTATTAATTTTATACACACATTTGCTTAATTTGGACAATTTCGCCCAGAGAAAAAATATATTTCTAGATTTGGAAAGAATATTGATTTCTTAAAATAATAAAAATATTTTTCAAGGTTAGAATTTTCATTTCAATACAACATGTTTTTAAAAGCCTATACATTCGAATAATATTAATACTAAAAAGACGTAAACTTCGTATTTTTTGAGTTCTACAAGTATCTTCCGTTTTAAGTTTAACAGAGAACAAAGAACATAGTTCTTTTAATGATGCCTTAAAACATTTGCACAAATCTGTGATGTATCAAAAAATTATTGAACATAACATTTTCGGAACAGAAAAAATTAATTTTTGTTGTTTTTTGTTTAAAAATCGCATTTTAAAACTTAAAAATATAATATTATTTTAAGTTAAGTTATGAATACATCGATTTTATTACATGGAAAATACTAGTTATGTAATTATAATTTTTATATACAATTATTTAAATTTAAATGATTATTTTATTTAATCTTAGAATGCTTTCATTGAAAAGTAAACTCATTTTATTCTTTATTTTTAGAATAAATCCTGGCATTAACGAAATAAAATGAAATAGATAACTATTGTAAATTTTCTATTGGAATTTTATTTTGTAAAGATGCTTTATGTTAAGATATCTCAAATAGTAAAAAAAAATTAATATTTATTTATAAATTGTTATTGAGCAAAGGAAAACTTAATCGAAAAATGTTATTAAAAATGGAATACTGACGCAATTGGAAAAGTTTTTGAACTTCTTTCTGCATAGCGGTGAATTAGCTACTGTGAAAAGGCAAAGTTTAAGGTAAATAAGTGGAAATTCAACCATAATAAGATTATCACCGATGCGAATAGCAGTGTTTAAAGTGGTGCTGCAGGTCACCAAAAAAGCTATTTTTGATAGTTGTACTTAAATAAATGATTCTTAAGGAACGCGTCTTAGAAAATGAGGTCGATGATAAACCTGTCTTTTCGATGGCAAATTGTCTTCTTAGAATTATGACCTAATACATAATGTTCAGTTTCTTCTCCGCAATTTAAGTGGACTGAATTTTCCTGCCTTTTTTTAGGGCATTCAGATTTACTTTTCCGTGAATGCCGCCTACTTTAACTTGTTAGAATGCATGTAGAGTACATACACCTTCATATGCGGATCTATTACTGTCGCTTTATGAATCATCGAGAAAAAAGGAAAAATTGATTGAAAGTTTATAACTGAAAAGAAAATTTAATGTAAAATAAGACTCTTTAGTGAATACATTATCGTAATGCTATAATAGTGTAATAATCAAATTATTTCCCCGGAAGAGACAGTCCACGAAAACCACGCTTGATTATTATAATGAGTCCATTCAATACGAAAACGCGAGAAAAAAATTAAAATATTTAAAAAGGAATTGCAAATATAAATTATCAATTATCTAGAACTTATTTTTAGAGTTTTAAAACAGAAAGCTTATAAAAAAGCACAATTGTTATTCCTAAAAAATATATTATTTGAAAAAATTAAAAATATTAATTTTATTTCAAATGAAGGAGAAGCTGAAATTTTTAAAAAATATTTATGGAAAACAATGAGTTAGATATTTCCTATTTGTCTCATTGACTAAAAATATTCTCAACTAAGAAAGAGAGATAAATTAAAAATTTATCTTATTAAATTTATTTTCAAGAGATAAATTAGAAATTTATCTCTTGAAAAATGAGGAATTGTAGGGGATTAGGATATTTTGCTCACATTTAAAAAACGTTAATACATATTTGAAATAACAATTTCGAAAAGTGTGGCGTCCTAAAAGTATCGATGTTTAAATTTTGAGAAGAATGCGGAAATTAAATATTTTTAGCTATTGTTTTAAACGTGCTTGAACTGCACAAAAAATGTTTGCAAACAATGTTATCGGAAATAATCAGAAAGAGAAAAATTATTTTCAGATTAAGAGCTTTGAACTATTTGAAAATACTGCTTTACTAAATACTAATCAATTAATTTAGTAATTTGTTGAAAGAGTTGGGCATAAAATTTATTATATATATATATATATATATATATTTATATTTATAAAAAAATCCAAAAATCAATTAAAAATTCTTTTTTAACCATTTAAAAAATTAAAAAAATTATATAAATAATTTTTTACTAATATTTTAAGCAGTTTTCTTATATTTTCTATATTTTCTTATATTTCCAAAGATCTTATTTATTCATTTAAAAAAATAACAAGTCGAATATAGTCTTTCCACAAAAAAGTAATCGGAGATGAGTATTTTTTAGTAAACTGTATACACTTTCTGTTAATCTGAGTGAAAAATCATATCAGAATGAAAGTAATATATTTTATTTTTTAATTACGTAATTAAATACTTTTGTGCCTTAATTTTTACTTAAACGTATTATCATTCTCGGATTAATAAATAATTGAAACAATATGCGATATAAATAATTTAAATATGCAAAACTTTTTTGATAATATGACTTAATGTAAGTTTAATCAATTGCTTATAACAAATGTAATTCTTGAAATAATTACTTTGACTATCAGTGTAATAATACATCAAATCTTTTACAGATGACATCATCCATGATAAAATATCTTAAATATCTATTTCACCGGAAAAAATTTATTTTCGATTATAAAAATTTGTTTCGATTTAAAAATTTACTTTTTAAAGTACCAATAAACATATGTTTCAAACGAAGGAATTAAAAAATAATTATAAACAGGATTCATGAGTCATTTAAGTGAATAATAGTAAATAAATATGTCTTAAAATCGTGCAAATTAACAGCTCTTACATCGAAACTTGTTTCAGATTTTTCAGTTTAAAAAATAAAGTATATATGCAAACTTCGTTTAAAAAACTAGTCTTTTTGTAATTTTTTAAAACTTACATTATTTTAGATGAAAAAGTTATAACAATGAAATATTCAGTTAGTTAATTTATGAAGAGCATTCATTTAAACTTATGATGAATTAAAGTGGAATGTTCACAAACGATAATTAAACGTGTATATCAAAATTATTTTTGAATGACTATTATACTTTTTAGTATTATTTGTAAAATGGTTTTCGAAAAAGAGTATAAATTTATTCTATACACGAAGTGTGTCATTTTATTGCGTAGTTAATCATTTTATTGTGTACCCGAAGTAGCAGTATAATTAATTTATTGTGGATTTTTTTATTGTAGCCAAATATTAAATGATTGAGGTAATATTTTGATAAAATATACAGTGTGAGGCAGAAAAGGGCAATTTGGTGCTCAATGAACAACATTTTGAAATCAGAATAATTTAAATAAGCAAATGAACGAAAATAAGATAACTATCATTAATAACTAAGATCTCGTCGTGATGCTAGAAAATTAAATTTTAAATCAAAAATTACCCATACATATGAAAAAAATATTTTTGTCATCTACACTACTGGCCATTAAAATTGCTACACCAAGAAGGCGACATGCTACAGACGTGAAATTTATACGAAAGGAAGAAGGTGCTGTGATATGCAAATGATTAGCTTTTCAGCGCATTCAGACAAAGCAGGCACCAGTAGCGACACCTACATTGTGTTTAAATGAGGAAATTGTTCAGCCGGTTCCTCATACACAAATTGCATTTGAACGTTGTTGCCTGGTGAAAAGTTGTTGTGATGCCTCGTGTAAGAAGGAGAAATGCGTACCAGCACGTTTCTGACTTTGATAAAGGTCGAATTGTAGCGTACCGGGATTGCGGTTTATCTTATCGCAGTATTGCTGCTCGCATCGGTCAAGATCCAATGACTGTTAGCAGAATATGAAATCGATGGGTTCAGGACGGTAATACGGAACGCCAAGCGGGATCTCAACGGACACCTATCACTAGCAGCCGAGAAGACAGGCATATTATCCGCATGGCCGTAATGGATCGTGCAACCACGTCACGAGCCGTGAGTCAAGAAACGGGGTCGTTTGGAAGACAACAAGTGTCTGCACGAACAGTTCGACGAACGTTTGCAGCACCATGGACTCTCAGCTCGGAGACCATGGCTGCGGCTTCCCTTGACGCTGCGTCATAGACAAGAGCGCATTCAATGGTGTGATCTGCGACGAACCTGGGCGCACGAATGGCGAGACGTCATCTTTTCAGATGAATCCAGGTTCTGTGTACAGCGTCACGATGGTCGCATCCGTGTTTGGCGGCATCGTGGTGAACGCACACTGGCAGAGGGCATTCGTCATCGTCATACTGGTCCATCACCTGGCATGATGGTATGGGGTGCCATTGGATACACGTCTCGGTCACCTCTTGTTCGCATTGACGGTGCTTTGAACAGTGCACGTTACATTTCTGGTGTGTTACGACCCGTGGCTCTACCCTTTATTCGAGCCCTGCGAAACCCTACGTTTCAGCAGGATAATGCCCAACCGCATGTTGCCGGTATTGTACGGACCTTCCTTGATACGGAACATGTTCGGCTGTTAACCTGGCCAGCACGTTCTCCAGATCTTTCACCAATGAAAAACGTCTGGTCAATGGTTACCGAGCGACTGGCTCGTCACCAAACGCCAGTCACTACGATTGATGAACTGTGGCATCGTGTTGAAGCTGCACGTGCATCTGTACCTGTACATGCAATCCAATCTCTGTTCAACAGCACCCCAGGCGTATAGCTGCTGTTATTACTGCCAGAGGTGGTTGTTCTGGGTACTGATTTCTCAGGATCTATATAAATATATCCAACCAAATTTTTTGAAAATTTAATCACTTGTTATTTCTAGTATAATATATTTGTCCAATAAATATCATTTATTTATCTGCATTTCTTCCTGGTATAGCAATTTTAATGGCCAGTAGTGTAAATTCTATTGCATTGAAAAGAACAAAAAAAAAAAAAAAAAAAAAACGTTCCTTATGACAACATATGAACAAATTGTATTACTCATGTATATATTTGTATAGAGAGTTTGATACAGACTAACAATTAAGGATTTAATATTTCTCAGGTTCTTAATTTTTCATTATTGTTTTGCAAATTGTGAAGTTGCAAATTTCGAAGACGTTGTCAGGCATTTTTTGTGAATGCAATTTTCTTCAAATACGACCTTTTTTTAAAGTGTTATATGGATGCACTGAGTCACACATGCATTCGAAACTTACAGAAAATTTAAATTGTAAGAGGAAATTTAATTTACTGGAGTTTCATTGGAATTTATTTACTTATTTATCTTTTTTTTTAAACACTGAAATAAAAAATTACGTTTTCATAACGATTTGTTTGTTTTCTTCGAGCTATGTTGAAGAATGTTTGTATTTCTTAGATTCTATGGTTTTAGAATGCAAATTTAATATGGCGTATCAAATTAAAATAAAATCTGTGTATTAAAATGCCTTGTTTCTTAACAATAAAAAATGTAGAGATAAATTTTAACTACCATTTTTTGTAACCCACCATATAAAAAATGATTTACTAGTCATAACCCATTTTATTCAGAAATAATGTTACTTTTAAAATTATGCTGTACTAAATTGCAAGGTTTCATTTGTTTCCAATGGCTTGATATTTGTGACAAACTGTACCATATGTAAACTAACTTCTTCCTCTAATTAAAAATTATATTAATATTAGAAAATGAATTCTGTTTTTCTGGGAAAATTAGAAATGTTGTTAAAGTTTACCTCTGTTACTTTCCATGGGGGATAAATAAGGTAATTGATCATATTTGTGCAGAAAGAATTTGAGTGTAACATTTGTATTTCGGACATAACTGAAAAGAGTATAGTAAAAAATTATTTTATCTAAAATTAGCCTTTTGGCTTGCTGATAACATGCAATTGTTTATTATTCATTATAATCAATTGATTGTTATTCCAAGATTCATGTGCTTGAGCACTGTTTGTATTTTTCGAAGGCAAAATGAAAATGAGTCATCAGAACATATGCTTAATTTATTTTGAAAAAAAATCAGTGAAAGCCTTAAATTTAATTTGAGTTGACAGACTCTTTAATTCCTAAATATGGACACTAATGCTTATGTTATCAATAAGCATTAGTGTCCATAATTAGGTCTATAATACAAAATTAAGGAGTGTCAAGAAAAGTACACACCACTGCTTATCAGGTATAATTACCATGCAACAGTAAGAAGAGCTAAGTTCCTTTGGAAGTCCCATATATTAATCTTTTGTTTATATATTTTTCTTTTCATAGGGTACCTGTTTGAGACAAACTTTAATGCTTGAGACAGATCACCTCAGTTAAGTTTTTTTTTTTTTTTTTTTATAGGAGTTTACATGGCGATCAAATAATTTGTAAGACAACTAAGATGAACGTGGGGCGAAAGATCAATGAGGTTTTTTTTTATATAATCAGAAAATAAAAAAAAAAATGAATTATTTTTTAAAAGTTTTCTTGGATTAAGTTAATAATTTGTGAATGAGATTTTAAACTATGTAAATATTGACTTCGCGTGGAAAAATGTGAACAAATTATTAATTCATGAATGTGAGATAACAGTATCCTCAAATGAGGTGATTTTTCAACTCTTAGTGAACAAAATAACAGACAAAGGATGATGTGTAGCATAAGATTATCCGTTACTTCTTGCTATCTTGGTAGAGTATTGATAAATAGTGGGACATTTCACGTGTCGCCAAGAAGGAAATGGGAAAACTTACAAGTATCCACTTCAACGGATGTGCATGTAGAAAGCATAAATTAAACGGACATCTCCTATGATTCAATAGAGGCTTGACTCTATTGAATCACCTCTTTCATTCTTTCAAATTCTTTCATTCCAGAAAGCGCTGTCCACGCAGTAAAAGGCTTTGAACATTCAGATGAGCGTAGGAAATAGTTTAAGAGCTGAAATCTGTTGCAACAGCATTATTAAACATCTATCGCATATTAGGGGAGAAATCATTACTTGTTAAAAAAATAAAAATAAAAAGCCTGTTGAGAATCTGAATTTGTTACCCATTAAAAGTATTTTTTACTAAACGATTCATGTTATTATTAATTAATGCATTAAATGATTCATGCATGATTGCAGAAGATTTCTTCAAAGAAAATGAGTATTACGTTATATTGTTAATAATTTTTACTTTGGTGAGTGATTCAACAATGCATATTTTCAATTTATTTGTTAACCTGCTTAAATTGCATGTTTGATCACACAAATTTCAATAATATTAACCATGATTGAGAATTCAGATTCCTTTAAGTTTCAGATACTTGAATAGGTTTTAAGCCTCTGTTATTTTGGAAGAATTATCCGAGTTTCTGGTTGTTTATATATATATATACACACACACACACACACACACACACACACACACACACACACACACACACACACACACACACACACACACACACACACACACACATATATATATATATACATATATATTGAAGTAGCTTCTAATAGCAAATATAAAAATGATGAAATTAAATTTAATCACATATTGTGTTGCCATAGTTAAAAATTAAATATATTATAAAATCTTCATTACTTAATACTTAATCTACCAGAACTAAAAAAATTCAGATTCTTAAAGAAAGAGTGATTAAACTTTATTCTGAATGTCTTAAAATTCAAACTTCATTGCAAAGTTTTGATTTGAGAGATAAGTACCCTTTATGATATTTTACTCGTAAGAGAGATTTAGTCAGCAATTTATTGAAGTCTTTTGGCTTGAAGGACCGCCAAGCATCTGACTTTTAATAGCATCTTTTAAATAAATGCTAAATTAATTACAATGTCTAATAAAAACGTGGAGTTGATTTCAATTGTAGAAAATTGTTCTCGCGTATTATTTCACACTGAAGGAAATAAATCAGTTATCACAATCATTTATATAATATAAATTATTGATTTGAAAACTTTTGAGTATCCTATTTAATTCACGAGTATTCTATACTTTTACCGGTTTCATGTCCTTTAAAGGATTTCTTGTAGCCCTTTGTTAAAGGGGCTACAGAGGGCCATGTGAAGTGACCTTATAAATGATTTGGCTGATTTATAAGCAACATTGAAATTTCTCACTGGCATGGATGCTGAGGTATCCTCCAAAAAATTCTCTAAATTTAAAACATTTGGTTCATTAATTTTATTTGCTACAAATAGGACAAAAATAGAGGCATATGGCACGAAATTCTTTCCACTGAATTTTAATTTGAGAAAATTCATTGTTCATTCATTGTTGCTGATGTTAGTTGTCCTATTAGTTGGTTTCCTCAAAGTTGAGTTTGCTTTCATATGTTCGAAATAATCATCTCAGCGACACTATAGCAAATCTTAGATCTCATGATTCAATAATCTACAAAAAATGTGGGTCAAAGAAAGCACTTATACATTATCTATCGATAACAAATAGGAACTTATATTAAAGTTTCTTTATAAAATTCCTTTCAATTATAGTTGATTCAGTAATTGTTACATTATTCAATTCTAATGAGAATGACTTACAATTCTTACCTTTATATATGCTTCTAATAAAAGGAACACATTTACTGCTATGGCTGTAAGGATTTAAGAATCAAAAATAGTTTAATTTTTATAAATTCCGTTTTATTATTATTAATTAGATCTTCTTGAATGCAATTAAGTATTAATTGCTTAAGAAATAGTTACATGCATTTTTGATTAACATCGAAACCAATTTTCCAAAGTGATTTTATGAAAGACTTATTACTTTAATGGATACTGGCAAGATTCTCATTCAACATATATTTTTGGTAGTGTAGAAAAATAACTTTCAATAATGTCCGCAAATATTTTCATTTACGTTATTGCATATAATAAACATATACAATATTTATGTGCTATGCTATCAGTGCCTTTTATTAAAAAAATAACTTACATATTTTTATGTAAGGAGAATAAAGCTAAGTTAATTAAAGAGTTATATAATCAATTATAATAGGGAAACAAACTAAAATTTGTAACGTAAAAATATTAAAATTCTGCTTTTATTTTGTTTTCGTTACATTTTATAACTTTCAAAATAGAGAGCTTGAATTTTCATTAATATTTTATTTTGAGATGCCTTTTTTTTCTAATTTCTTATTTATGATATATTTTGACTTGCAAAGACATGTTGTATAGGAATAAAGGAAATTTTAACGTTTATATAATTTTTTTTTTTTTACTAGTTAATTAAGTAATTTTCATTACACACGCACATATATCCAAGTACAAATAGAAAAACAAATAACATGCAAGAGAATGAATAATCAGAATGCAAATAAAAAAAAAGAAAGAAAAAGAAACAAAAGTAGAATTTAATCTCAATGGATACTGGATTACTTAAATAGACCATTAAAGAACTTTATAATTTTTATTTTCAAAAATTTTTTAAAAATCTCAAAAATTATTTAGTTAGATGAATTAAAGTTAATTAAAATTAATAGTAATAACTTTCATTTTTTATTCTTTCTAGATATCTTTATTGAGGTTAATTAAGTTTACAGACGCATAAAAAATTTTTTAAAATAAATAAATTAATATATTGGAATTTTAACTCTTCTAATAAAGTCTATAAAAATGTTATACAACTACATAGCATTTATAAAGTTTGCAAAATCTGAAATAATATAAGAAAACAAATTTAACTCTTAATTGAAATTTTTTATAGAATTCCAATAGGACATTTCATGAAATTTATGATTTATCCTTCAAATTCTTGTGTATATGAGTTTTTTTAGAAGAAGACTCTTGAAAGCAAGAATCTTATCTACATAATATTACTTTAACGTAGTTTTAAAATATGTGTCCACAGAACCTTCTTATACAAATTTTAAGTATTTTGACCCGATATCGTCAGGTTTAGTAAAAGCAAGTATTCAGAAAAACTCTGATGAATATTTTAATAAATCGCTGATTGTTTGAGTAAAAAACTTTTTGTGCAGATTAAGTTATCATACAATATACAAATTTTATGTAAATTATTAAAATAATAATGATGTTTGAATGACACATATATTACATAATATTTTTCATTACAAACTTCTTTGCTATATAATGAATCATATGAAACATGTTACATTTTTTGTGCTATGTATTTTAATAAAACCTATTTTAATTTTATGTAAAAGATAATTGCCATATTATAAGACATACAATCAAGCAGTTTTTGAATTAAAAAATAGATGAAAAGTTTAATAGAGTTTTTATTTCATCCTCTTAGAAATATATATATATATATACTACTCTATAAGAAAGATTTTATTTCGAATTTCGGGGAAAACAGTTTTACAAAATGGGCTTCTTTCAGTAGCGCCATCTGGTGCGGACCTCAACATCCTAGCAATGATATCGCACATCAAAGATACACATACTTTTCTGGATTTTATAGTTATCTAAGATTTCAAAGATATAGAGCAGAAAAAGAATGACAGTTCACATTATACTTTGAGTAAATAAAAAAAAAATACTTGAAGCGTCTGCTTTTACTAGCACGTAAAAATTTGTCAGTGCAATTATATAAATTACATGTAAAGTATACTGAAATACTTTTCCATATTTTTCATCTTTCATCAATAAATTCCCTAATTATTTATGATATAAGCTATATTTTTATTTGTTACACATTAATAATATTAATTTTATTAGTTACGGAGCCTATTTTTCTCTTTTAATAGAAGTTTTATTTCACAATTCTTAAGAAATCAATTATCTAAATTTTAGGACATTAAATTTACCTTTAAAATTATCTATTCACTCTTTTAAAGATTAATTTTCTACCTTTTCTGAACGCTGATCCTCATTCAAATCTTCCAACTTCTTTTTTTGTCTCAAATTAGTTTTTTTCCCCGAATATTGGAAAATAATTTGCAAGAAAACTGCTTCTAGAAATAAGCGCAGTTAAATGCACTAAACTATTAATTTTCACTTGATTAATCGAAAAGAATACTTAGTTCTACGCAGTTTTAAAGATGTTCTACTGTTTCATAATTTTTCATTTTTCAAGGAAACAAAACATTTTTTGACACTTGAAGTAAATTATTTTAAATTTTCTCTCAAGTAAAATCTATTTTGACACAAAATTAAATTAAAATAAATTATATATTTAATATGAAATATTTAAACCATAATTCAAATAGTAAAATAAATCATATCTAAATTAAAATGATAATAACTAAACGAAAAAAGAAAAATCATTTATTATAATAAATGAATCTGCTTAGTAACTGCTATGAATAGATTTTATTATCCTTCTAATAAATTATACTTTTGGAAAAACTATGATGTCAACTTTCTTGGTCAAGCTTTCAGTTAATTTGAAAAGAAATTATAATCAAAATTAAATACAAGATTTCGATTTCATATCTCATTAAAATCCCATGATGTATCATTACTATTAAAAACATATATTAATTTACAGTTGTTCGTTAGATTAATTCATTTCATATATTTTATTAAATATATTTTCAAATAAAAATTACCTTTGGATTATATAATTATTGTTACAAAAGGTTTCGCTAGAGGGCGGCACTAATTTCCACCTAGGATTTTAAGAGATGTGATTGATCGTGTTCGGAAATAACAACGCCATTTCTTGTATTCCATCAGTTTACAGATAAATATTTCATGACAGAAATGTTCATTACAGAGTGAAAAGCAATGTAATCAATCATTTGATTAAAAGTGTTTCTATTTTATAAAGCATAAATAGCGTAAAATGTACGTAGATAAATTTTTTTAATGTGAAGAAAGCAGAAAATAAGTTTTGCTCAACCGAATATCTTTGCAAATATGCATTATGTAAGAAATTGAATTTATCAAAACATTTCTGTCTTATTTTAATTGAATTTCGGTATTTTTTAAATTAATAATATTAATTTTAGTTGAAAATCATTTTTATTTAGATATAAAATTTATTTAAAAAAATTGGAAGGTTAATGGTTTGCTTAATTTTTCTAATTTAAGTAATTTAGGTTCCGTTCTGACTAGCTTATTCAGCAGTGTCAAGCAGTACAAAATTGTTTTAATAAATAGGAGAAAAAAAAAGAGTATTCGCATACTTAAAAAAACTGTTATTGTAGTTAGTTTAGCTTATTTAGTGTTTTAAATTAATATTATAATATAAAATGGAAAAAATTCGTAGACGCATATTTTCAAAAAAATTCTTGAATTCTCTATTTTTTAACTATTTTGTTTCATGTTAGTTTTAACAACTGTATTTTAAAATCAATTTGAAAAAATAAAATTTGAATAAGTTTGAAGTTAAAATGGCAACTAAATACTGTTTTTTCAAAATAAAAATACTCAAATGAGAGCTGCTTTACGATTTTAAACACATATAACAATTACAGTATGCATAAATCATACGTGTATCAAAATCTTTCAATATAACTATCCGACAGTAATTAGCATTAATAAATATTATTGGTAAACTTCCTAAGGAAAACGTTTCCTAATTTTAAATTTCTAGCAAATAATTATGATCTGTGCAACTCTGATTTTCTATTATAACTGCTTTACGCAGAGTAAAAATTAAAAATTTAGAAGAAACTAAGTTTATATTTCAATTAAAATTTTCAAATGTTATTCATTAAATAAAACCAATTATATTTTCAAATGTTTTACCTTTGAAATCTTTAACATACAGGTCACTTACGAAAAGGAATGCGCCAAGATATCTGAGATATAAATATCTAGTCATAATAAAAACAAGAAAGATTGAAAAGAATTAAGCAATTCTTAATATAACAGTATAGTATCGCTTTCATGAATAATTATAATATTTATTTAAAAACACGCACGGAAACAAAATGAAAATTTATCGTAACTTTAGTTCATTCCAGTGTATGTGTAGTTTATTTTATACAGATTAAAGTACAGAACCTTAAAAATTTTACCATATGAACGAAAATGAAAGGATATTACGACATTTAGGTTATTTCCTAGTTTGCTTTTACTGTATAATGTGCTGTACGTTCGTTGTAAGGAGTATTTAAACTAAAATATACTGAATTTAAAGAAATTGTTTTACTATAGATTTTAACACAACTTTTTCAGATATGTTTGACTGTTTTTTTTATTTGTAAGAATAATTAAAAACAATCAATATCATTGTTCAACAATCAATATCAAATAGTCAAAAACTGTTCAGCAATCAAAAACAATCAATATCAAATTGACTGAAATTTGATATGCTACTTATGACATGAAAATGCAAAGATGAGCTTTTGTTGCAGTTTCTTGTTTAAAGTCGAAAATACCAGTAAAGTGCTTTGAATACTGACATTTTTTTTTAAATAAAAATACTGATAATGATATTAAGAAATTTTAAGAACCCATATACTGGAATGGATGGAGGGATTAAAAATACAAAGTTTCTTTTCAATACTTGAACAAAAATAAAAATTTGCGAGAAATTCTTAGAGTTTCAGCAATTTACTTTTTTTACTATACATTTATGATTACACCAGAATCACTATTTTGTAGGAATTTTCATCGAATATTTTGAATTGAATTTACCCCACTAATTATTCGTATAAATGTAAATCCAGAAAGTACCTAATCATTCACTTTCTGGTAAAACATTACTTTTAAAAATGTATGTGCAAAATAATTTTTCATAAATTAAACATTTTTGCTTATTTTTTATAAGGGTTTAATAAAAAAAATGAAATATATTAGATTCAGTTTCTGATTACTTATAATTTCGAATCTTCTCACATACTTTAATATCTGGTAAAAAATGTAATTATATGATTTTTGTAATGAAGCTTATTTTAAAACAATTCAGTTTTTAATGTGTGCGTATAGATTTTAGGGTAAAGGATTTCACTTATTTATCATTGCGAATTTGGATGTACAAAGGTATAACTGAATTTCCTTTCTCTTGTTCACGCATTTTCATACCGGAATGATTTGAACAAAAATAATTATTTTATGTTCAGAAATTTCATCACAAAATACCATAATTAAAGATTATTATTTAATTAATCATTATATATATATATATATATATATATATATATATATATATATAACTTAATGAATTTTGGAGTGAAATTTAAAGTTTCATTCTTATACACTGACCTTAGTGCATTGTCTGAAAATTCCGGCACACAGAACATTTTGTGCTTAGTACGAGTTTGAGTTCAAGAAGTATAGTATTATTTTTTTAAAAAAAAAGTTTTAAAAGAAAAATTCAATGATAAATTTGTGTAGTTGATTACCTTTTGAATAGACTAAAACGCATGCTATGGTTACGTTTTGAGTTCTATAAAATTTTTCTGTTAAACACATTTGGTTCGGAATCGAAATTGCATTTACTTATTTTAGTTATTTAGGAAAATAATGCTTTTTAAGTTTCTATTCTTCACAGTACTGAATAATCTCTTTACAAGTCATTATTTTTGTGTATGAATTTCGATATTCTTTATGTAACCTCTTTTACGGGATTTGATGTATTTTGAGTGACTTACAATAAGACCAGCGGGAGTGTGTCCAAAAGAAGAGTTATTTTGACTCTGAGATTTCATATGTTAATTATTTTTTGAATTGAAGAGTTATTTGTGTCACTTGAAAGATATTCATAAATATCAAACATTACCCATCTTTTGGTTCTTAATAAGGAATCTGGAAGAAAAATAAGCGAAACCGATACTCAAGAAGGCAACTCTCTGTATTTTCTTTAAAAATTCTAATTTTATTACATTATCCATTACATAAATATTAGTTAACTTTTTTTTAACAACTGTATTCTCTTGATGGGATTATATTGTATGTTTTGCTAAGTTAATGTTTTTGATGTAATTCACTGGATAATTTTAATCGATATAAAAGTTGTGAAGTAAAAGTCCATTTAATCATGATAAAATCACTCTCAACAAAATGTGCTTATTTGAAGCTTATTTGTGAGAGAATCTAGTACGAAGAGATTATTTTGAAAAATTTATATTATAAAGAAAAAATTCTATCATATTCTGATGAAAAAAGAGTGATTTTTCGTTCAAACCAATATTGTCAACCCACTAATAATCTGTTTGGGCATGAAAGTTGAGAATACTTAAAAATATATGTTTAATTTTTTTCACTGATATTTCATATTTTTAGTATTTACAGTATATTTGAAATTACAGAGTGAATAAATTTTTCTAGAAATTTAAAAGGAAATTTTCAGACTTAGATTTTTGATAGTACGAAAATATTTTAATACAAATATATTTTCAATAAAATTACAATTTCAAATTTCAGCTATATATAGTCATATACAGCTATACAAGCTATATATAGTCTCCATAAGCAGTCGGTAATATTATTTTGCATTAGTTAAAAATGGCAGTAGTTTAAAAAAATTTAAAAAATGTCTGTAGTATGAAAAAATATACTTCGAACGTCGTTTAATCATATGATATAATTTTTTAATTTATAGCTATACAATTAATATAATAAAGTAAAAATAAAATATTAATTTAATTAAGAAAATATCTAAAATATATATAATTTGAAATTTTCATTTCCTATAAATATAACAATTTTTTTCAGTTCTCATATGAAATACAAACATTTAAAAAAATTGGTATTGAAAGACATTTCTTTTCATCCTATTTCAATTATAATATTTATAATTTAAGCATTATAACATAAAAAATATGCCTGCCAAATATTTTAACTTCTGTGAAAATTTTCTCTAAAAATATACTTTTAGAATTATTAATAACTTATCACAGGAAAAAGAAATTTTGAAAAATTAGTATTTTCAAATGTTTTCTTTAAATTTACGGGATTGTAGAATTTTTCAATATTTCCATATAAAGATTTAATTTAATTTGTAAATCTTAAAAGTTAATATTTTGGTATAAAACAAATTATAAATAAAATTGATGTAAAGTTATGAGTATAAATATGTATTGTTAAATTAGATTAAAGATAATTAAAATTATTTTATACTTATAGTGCACATTCAAGGAGAAACTTTTCAAAATAAATTCCATTTAAGTTTTATAAAGGATGCAGTCTAAAAGAGCATTGAGAAATAATTATGAAAAAATTTAAACGCTGTAAAAAATGTATGATAAAAAATCTACTTCTTACTAGAAGCATTATAGTATTTAAAAAAGGTAGGTGTCGCAAAGATTTATTTTGATGTCAGTGCTGTTTATTTCTAGAAAATAAGTTACTTCTTTTGATTTATGTAAAAGACATACTTTTTATATAAAATAAAATGTATGTGCTTCAGTTGAAGCACATATATTTCCAAAAATTCTGAATGTTCATAATATTACATAAAAAAACGCAATTTTTCATAATTTTTATTGTTTTCAAAGATTACTCAGATTTAAAGTATAACAAATCGAAATATAAACTTTTTAGAGGTTGATTAACACAAAGGAAGTCAAGTCTATTCATAGAAATTAATTCCTCTGCGAAATATATTTTTTTCCTCTAAAAATAAGGGAAAAATTTTGCCATTTTTCGTACTAATAATAATAATCTACAAAAAAATTTAATTATTCAACAACAAAATTTTTATTATTTTCATCACAAAAAACGCAAATATTTTGCAATATGGTCTTAAGCTATGCTTGGTAATTCAAAACTACACGCAATGAGTACGTCATAAAAAGTAAATTTTTAATTTCAATGATTTTTGTCTGCAGTTTATTTTCTTTATCATTTTTATATTTTTTATTCTTTCAATAAAAAATTAAATTTTACTTAGGGGTCGTGTATCCCTATGTAAAATTGTATTCTTATATCTGAATACTGAATTTTATCATAAATTACTTTTTACACTAATAATGAGATAAGATTTAATTTTACAGCTTTCGTTAAATGAAGTGTGATTTCTGTATACACAAAATAAGAGAATTTTATTCAAATTATGAAAATTAAGATGATATTAGGAATGTATAGCAACTATAAAAAATACGATCGAAAATGAATAACTGCTTTGAGCTACCATCTTTATCTCAATTTAAACCAAGCACTTACTTGATAGAATTTCTAAACCACTTTTACTCTTATGTTGCATGATTAGTCTGTATATTTCGGATTTTTATTCATTATTATAAGAATTGATTGCAATTTGCGTTTCCCATTCATTATTTTCTTATATTGTTCTCAAACTATATGCCTTCAAACATAAAATAGATTATTTTTTAATGATAATATCCTGCCTAAATGCTTATACTTGTTTGTAAAATGTTTTTAATTTCACTGAAAACGTATTTTTTAAGCTTTATGTTTTTTGAATATAAATACCACAGGCTAGCTAAAATATTTTTAGTAATATTTACTCAGTGAAATTTGTTGAGCTCAATATTAAACTCTTATATTCTTCGTTTCCCACTCTTTTCATGCTATCATTATGATTATTATTTTATTATTATTTAAATAAACTAAATTTAATGAGAATTATTTATTAGCTCGTGTCCAACAGAGCAAGTTTGATTCTAATTTACAAAATTTGGAGGAATATACTCATATATATATATATATATATATATATATATATATATATATATATATATATATATATATATATATATATATATATATCATTAAATAACCCTTCTTGTTTTCAATTAATAAAATAGCTTCATTCCTCAAGTAAATTATTTTGATTCATATAATTAATAATATAATATGTGAAAATAATGTTAATTTCAAATATTAATTTAATCTGCAATTTTTTCCATAATGAATTTATTTCCCTTTAAAACAATTTTATATGACTTAATATATTCAGATAATTTTTTAAATTTATATCTCCAGAGATTTCTTTCTAAGAAACTGTACTTTATTTCTTGAACAACAAATATAACATGCGAAGTTTCATAAAATTGCTTTAAGCCTTTAAAATAGAGAATAGCTTTTTATTTATTTCAAATACAAAGTTTTATTTTTTTCAAAATTCATTATATTTTTACTATTTAGTAATTTTTTAATGGAGCCTTCACCAGTAAATTTATTATAATTGTAGCTTTATTGTTAAATTTTGATTTCAACATTTGCCATTCTCAGTACTAATGTTAACTTGAAAGGTGTTAAAATAGCCTTTCCTTATTTACACTTTCTTATTCAGAGGTACATTCATTATTCTTATATATTCAATGTATATACATATATATTATTTTTTATTTAGCTACAGTTCTAAATTACGGAAATTAGGAAGTGAAGTCTTAATTAGGAAATATTCAATTAATATTCTGATTTATGTTATTTATAGTTAAAATTTTCTAATAGAAGTTTAAATTGGTACTTATCAAACAATTAAATAAAATTTAAGAATTAAAGTGTGATATATATATATATATATATGTTAAAGTGTGATATATATTACAAATTATATGTATTGGTGTGTTGTGTTCATTCCGAACTTAATGTTAATTTTTCTTAATGTATGAGCAATCAAAGTAAGTTTCAAGAAACAATACATTGATATAATTAATAATATAAGATGAGATATAAATAAGAATATTTATTGTATATAATTAAGGGTTTTTAATGCAAGAATTTAAAATAATAATTAGGATGACTGGCAGCCAGTCAGATTGTTTAGCATCCGATTGGTTCCCGCTCATCTCATTTGTTAGTTTTCAACGAATTACAACAAACTCAAAAGATAATCTTAGGTCATTTGAGTTTTTCTTAAATATAAATGATTTATTAATAATGATATAAATAATTTATTAATAATGATCAAATATGATCTTTTCTTATTGTTGAAAGAAATAATTTTAGGACTTATAATGCAATTTTTGAAACTGAAGGAAAATTTCAAATGCAACAGTTCGTTAATAGGGAAGATATCATTTATAAATGCAGTTTTACCATTAAGTTTTTATTTTGTATTACAAAAATAAAACTTTATTTTCTAAAAGTACTCCTGTGATTTATGTGAAAAAACTTCAAATCTATGAATTTAAAATGAATTATAAAACTTTCTGATGCGAAAACATTTAAACATTAGAACATTACATCATGTGCAAGTCAAACTATTTACAATGCGTATGACATTTTAGCTCGTTTAAGCATTTATTTTATTTATAGTATAATTGCTGAGAAAATTCTAAGCATTCAATATGTGATAAATATTTCTTTTTCATAGTCGTAAATATTTCATTGTAATTCACTGTAAAAGTAAAGTCTGAGCACATTATTTTATTTGCTGAACAAGAATATTGAATAAAAATGTCAAATGATTTTTTTAATTGAAAAAATGTTAAATAAAAAAGTAAAGAGTCTACTAAGCATATTATAGTTTTTATCAATGGAAAGGAATAACAGAAAAAGTAATCATAGTTGTGAACAAATTTTATAAACTGTAAAGAAAACGCTGTATCTTAAAAAATTACTGTATAGTTTCTTTTATTGACATATTTTACTTGATATATATAATATAAGCTGTCAATTAATTAAGCACTGATTCCATGAAGAATAGTCATCAATTATGACTTATCTCGTTGTCAATGAAACAAATTGACCTAAACTTATTCCTTTTTTTAAAGATGCATTTGAATCTACGAATGAAAAGTGTTTTTTAAACTAAATATAATTTATTAATTTATGTAAGAAACAAAGTTTTGTAAAATTTATATATAATTTTAGTTAATTATTACTTTTAATTATAATGAAAGAGTAACTAATGATAAAAAACAGTGCATGTAAGAATTCAAATATAAGGAATATTTCTTTCTTTGAATATCACTGCATAATAGAGCAAAATATTACATAATCGTTACAATATTTATTAACCTATTAGAGTCATCTGCAATCTCTCGTGAATTTTTAACGAGAGAATATTCAGGGATTCATGATTTGTAAAGGATTTGAAAATAGAGTGTCTTACGATTTGGTTGAATGTTTACAAAAACCAGTTAAGAAGAATTTAAAAACTTGAATTCAAGTTATCTTTGAATTAATTTTTAACTTTATTAAAAACAATGAATATTCACTTAAATTATATATATATATATATATATATATATATATATATATATATATATATATATATATATATATATATATATATATATATATATATATATCTGTGTGTGTGTGTCACATTTCATGTTTCTTTAATTTTATGTTTTGTTCTTAAACATATATAAATGGTAAATCTGATTTAATTGTTTTGTATATTTTAGAAAATTTTTGATGGTACTGTTTTATAAAGTAAGGATAAATATATAGATCTTAAGATATATAGTCTTCATACAAATTGTCTTAATAAGTCATGATAACTTACCATTATAAGTCCAATTTATTATGACTACAATTTAAATAATTGTCATAGTAAATAATAATTATAATAAAATGGAATATTTTATAGGAACTAATATAGTTTCACAGCATTATAGAGCATTAGTAGATACTTTCCAAAATTATAGAAAATATTAGAAACCTCATATATTTATATGTGATGTTAATTCTTTCTATATTTTTGTTAAAGTTTTTAACATTTTTTCCTATAAAATTTATATTTTTTGTGGTTAAATAAGTTATTTATTCTAAATTTTTTATAAAATTATAAAACACTAATATTTACATCAGTATTTTGAATAAATTATTAGTATACAACTTGATATTCTACTATAAACACCAATTTTATATATATATGAATATAAAATTATAATTTTATAAAAATTATTTATAAACATTTAAATTTCGTTGACAAATAATAAAATATAAACACCTATTAATAATAATTTTCTTTGTAAAATATTATTTTTATAAACAAATTAATTTTAAATGATAAAAATGAAATTTTTAGTTTGAAATAAATGCTTTTACGCTCTCACGGGAAATGTCTAAAAACAATAAGGCTTAATATTTTCTCAAAATAAAACTCCAAATATTGTTTTTTAATTAAAATCTAAAGCTCAAATATTGAAATATGGAAACAAAAACATTAATTAAGATGAATGCTCTATTAATACAATTTCTTGAGATTACATGCATTCATTACAATTCCTTTCTATGGAAAATATTATTTACATATTTATATTCATAGTAAATATTTACCTGCTTTTATTTCAAAATAAGGTAGCCGTAAAAAGTTATGTTTTGTTATGTCTATGGAATATTTTTTAACACGCTAGAATAAAACAACATACGTTGGTTTTACCTGTGAAGAAATGCTTGTAAGGATGTAATAAGAAAAAGAAAACAATAAATTATAAATTATCAAGTATTTTGATGATGATATTATAATAGTAAAAGAAAAGAAGATTTTGGTAGTGCACAAAATTGATATATTATGTAGTTAGTGAATATTGTAGCATGGATCACTTTCGAATAAGGCATATTTAACTGATTATTAATTATTGTAAGAAAATTCAATTCCTGAATTATGTTATTATATAATTTTCAGAGCTACTTCTGATATGATCGTTTCCATGCATTTGCAATTTATTTCAATGGCACATGGTTCTTGTAAAGCATGATCTGAGTTTTCGGGGAAACTATTTTTCAATTTGCAATGTTCAGTAAATGTAAATATATCTTCAATATTTTCATCAAAGGTGATTGTTTTCTTGGAAGACTCATCATTTTCCTAGAAGAGTGTAAGTTACAAAAATTACTATCAAAGCTCTTTCTTATTTAAATTTTTAATAGTAAAATAACTAATACGCTAAGTATTAATAAATCAAATGAGTATATTTAGTGCTATATACAAATGAGAAATGCAAAAATAATTTACACATTAAAAATATCTTTATATGGCAAATAACTGAATTCTATTTATACTATTTAAGAATGTGTGATTTGGAGAATTCAATAGAGAGTTTTAAAATTTTAATTTTTTGAGAAAAATTGAATATTTTCATAAAATTGAAAAGTAATGAAATTAGGAAAATAAAACTATTCTTTATAGTAAATTGTTGTTGAATATTAAAAGATATAAAGAATTGTTTTTAAAATTTACTTTTTAAAAATAGACTAAAACATTTATTCTAGCCAATCTCTATCGGTTACTTCGCAAAATGAAATTTTTCTAACTATAAAGTATTTTAAAGTTTTGCTTTTATACTTATTTTGATAGAAACATTTGAATGCCATGGGCTCTTTTCTAAGGTTTGTAAAATTTTATTCACATATTTTGTAAATTACAAATAATAAATTAGAAAATGCTGGATTTGAGAATACAATGTTATTAAAAGATTATCATAAAGCGTTAAATATCTTATAATTTATTTCATTATTTAATTATTTCACAATTTTAATTTTTTCAAAATAAACTGTGTATTTATTACAGAATATATTTGATGTTTTTATACACAAACGTTTTCACAGATATCTTTTGGTACCCGTGGAAAATGTTTGATGCTGACATAGTAAATGTATTATGTCTCTCTGATAGTTTTGCATCTTTGAAATATACAGAAATTACTATTTAAATTTTGCATTTTTTTTAACGTAAGCATAAAATGATTTTATACAGAAAAATTATGTTTTAATCTATCCCAATAATTAATTGTAATAATAATCAATATGTCGAATAGTCTTTTCATAATTTAGTCACATATTAGCTACCTTTTGGTATTTGGAAAATGTTTTCCATAAAAGAAACAAATGGAGAAATTAGGTATATTTAAACATTTTCTCTCATTAACCTACATTTTCAAAATCAGTATGATATTTACTTTAAAGATAAAATACAATATAATATGATTGAACGAATGAAATAAAAAATAATAACGGTGACAAACTGCAACATAACTAAAATAATTCTGAATTTCAGGATTGAAAAAGGATAATTTTTGTTGAATAAAGTAATATACAATAAAAATGATCTTGTATTGAGTAAACTAATACAATTAAAATTTTATAAAGTGTTAATATGTATTGAATTTATTTCTTGTTATAACTATTATTTATATTTAATAGAATGAAACTTATTTCTGAATTCTATCTTAGAAATTTTATGATATTTCATTTCTTAAGATTTTATAATATTTCAATATTACAAATAAAATTGTAAAGGACTTACTGTTAAATCAAATATGGTGTTTCTTTCAGGTTTATAATAATGGTTTGCTCCTTTGAATTTATATACTTTTTTCCATACATATTTTAATACATTTAATAATATCTGAGTAAATAAATAGGACATTTTTGAAATATTTTTATGAAAAGTTTTATTTAATTTATTTGGCATATATTAATGGATATCATAAGTAATTTTTAGCCTTTAAAACCTTTATACAAAAATAAATTTAATAAATTTAGAATTTGATTTTTTATTGTAAACAGCTTTTAGATAAGATTTTTAAATTGTCAGTGTTTCATTTCTTCTTATTAAATATATGTGTTTAAGTATCCACAAGCATATACAAAATGTTCAAAGTATTTCTTTATTTTTTATATTAACAAAAAATGATAAAACTATATAATTTAATAAACTTCGATATCAACAATAAATCATTAAAGCCTAATTCACTTTATGGATTAATTTTGCTTTAAGCTATTAGACTGAGTTTATAGATACATTTTATTAACATTTTAAATATAGTATTTTTTCAGTTATTTCTGCTTAAAATAATCGTACTTGTATAATTTAGTTGAGTTGATGTATATGTAATATATTTTTGAATAAAATTGAATGAATTCGGTTATTATTTAAGAATAGAATAAAAATTTAGATTATAAAAATAAAAGGTAATTCCATGAATTTAGGAGAAATAATATCATTGGATATCAAATTTAAAATTCCATTTAACATTAAATTTTAAAAATACAAGCTTTTTAAGGAAATTTGAATGCTGCAATTATAAATGTCATGTATTTTTTATGCAGCAGGTTTTATCACAGATATATTTTACATAGTTTAAACTTATTTGCCAAAAAAATAAATATGCCTTTATTAATGAAATGGAAAAAAATTTGACAAATAATATCTAAGAAAATATACAAATTAAGTAAATATCTTTTAATAAATATTTTAATATAATGTCAAATATTTACTAAACAAATTTCATTTTCAGTTTTGATTTAACAAAAAGTTTTAACTATTGAAACAAAAATGTTATCTAACTAAACTAAATTTTGATGGATTTTATTATTTATATTTAAATTGATTAAGCAAACGAAAAAGTCATCACTAACACCATTTTTATTAAAAAAATATACAATATATAAAATACATGTTAAAATTTGATATCATTCTAAAAGAAATATTTTAATTCAAAGTAAAAAGGAAATATTATTTTATACCATTTTTATTAAAAAAATATACAATATATAAAATACATAATAAAATTTGATATCATTCTAAAAGAAATATTTTAATTCAAAGTAAAAAGAAAATATTATTTTGTGTATCATTCATAGAATTATTTTAGTCGAGGACTGCGTTTTGCTTTATAGCTTGTAAGGTTTGTAAAATATTCCAAATGACTACAAATTTTTTTGATATTTATATTTAATAAACTAAAAAAATAACTGTAGGATATTGTCCTATTTTAATAACATTCATTATATTTTGAAGCCCAACATGTTTTTAAAGCAAATAATTGAAACAATTTTAATTTATTATTCTCTGACTTCTAAGTTGAAACACAATAAATAGTTTCTTTAATTTAGCAAAAATTTAAAAATCTGAATTTTGATGTTTAATTAAATATAAAATGAGTATTGAATTATTTATGGAATAGAGAAGATTAAGCAAATACGATATATAATAAATGTGACGAGTGGAAAATCTGACTCTATGAAAAATGTGTTCGTAAATGTTTTTTACATGAATGGAAATCTTATATACTAAATTAAGATATTATAAATTACCAAGCATTTCGGAAATAAACTTATTTAATTTGGATCATTAGGTGTAGCTTTATATCATAACTAAATAAGCTGGAAACATAGTTATGATTCAAGCCAAATATTTTTAATAACAAATAGGATTCCAAGTTTATTTCTAATAAGTTCTACACCTTCAGTTAATGTGTTGAATATGGTTGAATGTTCAATGATTTATCATAAAATGCATTATTATAAAAATTTATCATAAGGAATTACACTTAATTATGTTGTATAAAAATGATAATACATATAGCTTTAATTTTAGTCAAGTTACGACTGAAAAAATTTATTTATCATGTGATTTGATTCAATGCCATTATTAGCATAGCGTTTTATCTTGATTTTTTAATCTAGAAAAGGAAATAAAATAAAAAGATTTTAGTAATTTTTTAAAAAAAATTTTACTTGATTTTATTTATAGATTTACTATGTGGATTGATATGAATTTTTACAACTTATTTATTTAAATTTTTTAAATAAGTATGTTTTAATTAACCTTCATTATTATCCTTTTCATTTGTTTAATATTTTATAGAATAATTAGTATAATATTTTATATAATAATCATTTATTTCAAATTATAATTCTAAATTTCATTTATTTCATATTAAATAAATTTTTGAATTCATTGTTTTTCAAATACTTATTTTAATTTACACAGTTCAATTTCCTTATTAATCAAAAAACAGTAATTCGAAATTTCTTTTATTGATTAATTAGTATCAGAAAATATAATCCTTAACATACTCCATGTAAGATAACTACCATCGAAAATAAATTAATAAAAAATAATATAAAGAATAGATTTTGACCCTAAATTATTTATAGAAATAATTTAAAGTTAAAAAAAATTTATTTGAAAAACAATAAATTCAAAATTTGAATGTTGAAAACTTACCCTAATTCGGGAAGTTTAATTAATTTTAATTACCTTTAAATATTTACCTCCAGAATACTTAATTTAAGAGCTTAAAAATTAAAATAGTAATTTAATTTCCAACTATTAAGGAATGGTACCTTTATTCAGAAACTAATTGACTAATTGACAACTATGGCATTCTGATTAACATTTATAAATACTGTAAATTTTATAACAAAATTTTAAATTGCAGAGATTAAAATAACAAGAAAATTCCCATAGTTAATTTTTCATGTCCTTAGAGATTTGTACAGATTTATTTATTTTTTTTAAATTTCCTTTACATGTTCTTTTTAACTCCTGATATATTCACAGTTAATAAATTTCTTTATTAACATTATAATCGTATGACTTCAATATTAAATAGAACTAATTTTCAAAGCATTAGATACAATATATTGTGAAATAATTTGTGAATTTTTTTCTGAAATTAAGGGAAGCTTTATACTTTCTCATAAAACACACGGTCAGAAGAAATTTAAAGTTTTATAGCATTATATTGTTCCTATAGAGAAAAGTAACTAGCAAAGAGTATATTTAAAATAATATACCTTTATTAGTATATTTGTATTTACTGATTTAATAATTTAGAATGTTAAAATAAAGCTAGGAAAACTTGTAAACTATCATACTATCGTTAATTACACCCTCTTAAATACTTCATTTGTATAGGTTTGATTAAAGGAATGTCCAACTAATTATTACAGAGAAAGCATTTGCTCTTCATATTTATCTACTTAATGATATTTAAATATTATTATGAATGGGGTTTTAATTTCCTCAATAAGCATTTTCATTTTTATTGACACTTCTTTTGGAAATATGTTTATAAAAACAAAGAAGTCGAAAACTTTAAATAATTAATCAATCAAAACGTTATAAAAATACATAGCATAAAAATAATAGTTTAATTTTTGATACTTGATTACCTAATACAGTGAACAACTCTTTTCTATAGCAGTTTACATTCCTTCCTGGATATTATTATTTCCTGCGTCATCTAGTTTTTCTTTAAAAAAAAAAAAAAAAAAAAAAAAAAAAAAAGCCGTTTTTCACTTTAAAAGAATTTATAAATTTTCATGCGCCACTTAATATAAGTAAAATAATCAATTATTATAATCAACTCTTTGATTTTTGAAAATAAATTTTAATTTGAAATTTTAATAATTTAAACAAATGTGAGGTACACTTTAATTCAATTAAACTTATTTCCTAAATTACATTAAATAAGAGGAAAAAAGCAATATTGCAATAGAGATCTTATTCTTTTAATAATAGATGGAAAAATATTGTTTCCCAATTTTACCGAACAAGATCCATTATATATATATATATATACTTTTCTTAAAATGTTAATCTGTTTCAATTATTTCTAATTTTTATTTCGATTAAATTGACACTTATTTTGTATTACCTGGCGTTACCAAGAGTTTTACTTCATAACTTTTGAATTATTATATACGTTCGTTTAGTGATAGTTGAAATAAATATTCACTTAGAAATGAAAAAGGAGGAATGTGTATGTAATTGGGAATCTGTTTTTAATTTTTTCATAAAGCAAATAATATAGGTATTTTTTATAAGGATAAAAAATGGTATTTAGAAGATAAGCTTTTATTTAGTATGAATTTCTTTTATTTTCTTTCAAGTAACTTCACAAAATGATACACTATTAATGACATTAAAAGCACACAAAATTAAAATAAATGCCTAAGATTTTGTAATGAGATATAAAAGGTTGTAGAGAGAAAAAGTAAATTACAACAGTTACAAAAATAGAATCAAAGTCCTTTAATATATAAGCACTTTTGAGGATATTTTTCTCTTATATATATATATATATATATTATTCGTAAAAATGGACTTCATTGAAAATAAGCAAAGAAATATAAATATTTTACTTATTTAGCTGTCATTTTTGTTCTCCATTCAGTAAAATATTATTTTTTACTAAATTTATGCAAAAAAAATAATATGAAAATATGAATTATCATGTCATGAATCCGAAATAAATTTCCTTTAACTGATTGTATCACTATAAAAAATAATAAGTTATACCTTTTATAATGATACAAAATGTTATCAAGTTAAAACTTTATATATTTAAAATAATTGGCAATATTAAATAAATTTATTAAAATAATTCGTAAAACTTACATGAAGTAATTATAAAACAATTACTTAATTATAATTATTTATTATTATCATAAAATAATAATAAATTAATTACTTCAAATAATCATTAATTAATTTACGAATGTAATTTGTAAAATGAACATAATAATTGAATCCCTCATTAATTTCAAAAAATAATATTTTTTATCCTTCGAAAGAAATATTAAGAATTTAACTATTGAAATTTTGTTCTTTTAAAATCTGTTTTCATGCAAATGTTATAGTTATGAAGATGACGAAATACCGGTTGATTTATTTATTTGATATGTTTTGAAACAATTCATTTCTTCATAATTATTGTAACTCTAAGACCATGTTTAAGTGTAATATCAAACTTGATTCATTATATAACTTTTAAAGGAAGCGATTATTAGTGTTATGTATTTATTTTTTCATGAATTGTAAGTATTAAAAACTATCAAAATACTGCAAGTAAAATTATGATTTTAATTCGATACATTCAAATATAATTATTATTTTTTAAAAACGTTAGTTGAAAAAACATAAACTGAATCAAAATGTATAAGCAGTTGCTATGCTCTTAAGCATTTAATCGTGTTCTTAATTTGTACGAAAGGAAGGACTTTCAGAAGTCTATTAAGTATCGTTAAAACGAGGTATATAACATATCCCCCTCATTTTAAATGTAATTTTAATAATAAATAAATCTGATAAAATTTTGCTCAATTTAGAAAAATAACCTTTTTAAAAGCAGAAAAAAACTGTTTTATTTCATTTGAATAAATCTTCTAAAATTTCTATCGAAAGTTTAAATTAAAGATATCTTTAATTGATAGAACAAAAAACAAGGAAATGAATAAGGCAAATGGTGTATCAAAATAACTTAACTCTTAAAAGTTTGAAACTTTTTAAAAATATTCAAGATACCCTAGAAATTATGCATGAAAGTGATGCTATATATTTTACAACTTAATTTTGACTATAAATCTTATATTTCTTTTTTAAAAAAAATCTTCTAGTAAATATTTTACCATGTTTTGAAATTATATTGCTAAATTTTTATGGAAATTTAGAAATAGCAAATATTTTCCCTTTATTATATAAACACTTCTATTATAATAGGCAATTTTTTTCTTTGCATTTTTGTTTTCCTGCTGTATTAAAAAATATGCTTTATTTGTAGTTTATAAAATGTATGAATGATAATTTTTTTCATTTGATTCTAATTTTTATAAGTAAACTATAATATTAATATAAATGAGAAAATTGTATAACTCAACAATTTTTCAGTTTTAAGTTTGTTTTTATTTTCTTCAATTTCTACATTATACCTGAAGTCTATAAGTCAAGATAGTAAGTAAGAAGTCTATCAATATAATATCAATATGTCAACAGTCAAGTCAGTTTCAATTTATAACAATGAATAATTTCAAACGCTTTTCTTAAGAAACATTTTATTAAATGAAGATGTTTACTTATGTATCAAATAAACAAACTAAAAATTAAGACAATTGAAGCGTTCATTAATTTTCTATTAATTTAAAGAAATTGCCTCTTTTAATATTTTCGCTTAATTTAAAATTTGATAGTAAAAGTTTTTAAAATACATTTCATTCAGAACATTGGCTCTTTTCATTGTTTTAAAATAATCACAAATTTAAATTAAAGAAATAGCACTCGATGAACACTTTATTAAAATTAATTTTGAAAAATCACAAAATTTAATTAATGAACGTTTGAATTGATTTTACAGTGAAAAAGCTAATTTCAAATGCAAGCATTGCATATTCCATAAACTATTTACAATAATATTCTATTACTATGAATAAAATCTTTCCACATTTACATGAACTGTAAATAGATTCAGGAGATATGCAATTAGTCTTTGCATTTTTATTGTTGTGAATCTCATTATATGATCAATTAGGCTCAAAATATTAAATTTTTTAATATTAAATTATCTACTAATTGCATGTTAATTTTGCATATTATCACGAACAGATTGCATACATTTTATAAGTAAATCAGTATTTGAATGTAAACTAAAATATATTTTTTTTAAAGGATAAGAATTATGTTTTTTTGCAAACTCAATAATTGCATGTTTTCCTGTTTATATATATATATATAATAAATTATTTACTCTTAATTAATGGGAAACATTTAAAATATTTATGAAATGTATGTGTATAAAAATGAGTATTATGTAAGAATTTAATATTTGATAAAATCAAATTAAATCAAGTTTGAATTATAACTTAATTTTCTTCAATTTCACATTATATAATTTATAGTAACATATTATAATGTTTAAAATTCTTCTGCAAAGTATTTTATGGCTAAAAAGTAAAAAAAAAAAAAAATCTGTATTTGTGTTCTGATGACAGAAAATTAACATTTTTCATTTTTACAAAAATACACAGTTATGAAAATTATGTCTTTAATTTCAAGTGATTACTTGGTTTAATGAAAGAATTAAGTTATATAAATAATTGAAATTCTTTGCGTTGAGCACACAAATAGATCATTCATGACAAATTCATAATTTAAGTAATGACTGACTATTAGACCAAAGTCTGCATTATGTATCCACTTTTGATGAAATCTTTGTGTAATGATACTGAGTTAGAAACTTATCAGTTGAAATAAATATAAATATTATTTTAAATATTATATTTCTATCTAAGAATATTTTTCTTTTTATCATAATTTTTCCTAAATTCAGATCCTGTTTAAGTGGTGATTTAATCAGCATTTTTGTCGATGAAAAATAGAAAATATTGTTATTCACAAAATTTTTGAAGAAAGAAGAATTGCTTTGCACACATTTTAAATAACAATTCATTTTACATTAATGCTTCTTACAAATAAATAAAAAACGAATTCATCCAAAGCTGATTAAATATTTGTCTTGATTTAAGTTCTTTAAAATTTATGAAAATAGTCTATGATATGTAAGGAATTAAATCTAATTTTTAATTATGAAACGTATGAATATTTGTTTTTAAATTATGGTAATTGAGGAACTAAACAAGTGTAGTCATATATTTGTTTACTAAATGAGCTGGTAGTTTATATAATATTACTTGTGACACATTATATGAAAAATAATAAAATAATTTTTTATAATACCCATTATAAGAAAAATAACAATAATAATATTTATGTTAAACGCGAAGAATAAAACAGAATTAATACTAAGAATGTTTTAGTTTTTAATAAATGTTATGTTTCTTTAACTAAAAAATATATTTAACTAGTAAAACTATTTTAATTAAAGAAGCTAGATAAAAATTCAACTTACATGAGAATATTCACGTCAAAAGAATGAAGAACCGTAGTCACAGTAAAAAGTAGGAAAAATCAGTGATAGTGACAGCCATTTTTTTCACAGGACTTTTTGACTAAGCGTTTTGCGCTACAGCAGGTAAAAAGTTTAGCTGGATTTAAACCTGCTATTCCTATGCTCAAACCTTTTTTAATGTTTTCAAACTTTTTTTATCTATTTCCTTTAAAATATATTCATAGTCATATAAAAAAAGGGGTTGATCGAACTTTTCAAGCAATAGTTCATTCACCGAATGTTGTGTATTGAAAAATAGCAATGATATAGTTACGCCTATCTGCATGGTAAAATTTTTTTCCCACTCCCCCTTTTAAGTCTTCCCCACAAGTAAAGTTTTTTCGCAGTTTTAACCCTACCTTTGCATCCGGTTTTTGTTTTTATAAAGGCTCTTTTAGTGTTCGTTGCATTTATTATATGTTTCTTATGACAGGCCATTGCTCTGCAGGGAGACTTTCTTGTCTTCCTTACTTTTTTTTCTATTTAATGTTTGAGTCTGAGATCCTCATCAACTCACCTGCAGATTTCTCTCACAGTCATCGACTTTCTCTTTCAGTGCATCGTAGAAAGGGTTCCGACTACCCTGGGTTATCAACCCTTTTGTGCCCTTGAGAAAATAAGTTAGGGAATTGGGGGCCATGAACTTCACCAGGATTGTTGCGAAGTGATTTAGTAAAGGGATTTGCTTGGTGAAAATACCTGCACCCTTCTGTACTTTGTTACCTAACAGTTACAAAAAAGTTGGTGTAGAGAGAAGACCAATTTATATTCCAAATTTATGCTTTGCTTGAATAAAGGATTCTTTAGCCAACTTTTATATTTTAACATCTTACAGCTAGGTTGGGTAGATATTATATATTAAAGGCGTGAAAATGTTTGGGAATAACTTGATTGATAGCACAAATTTAAATTTTGTTTGTATAAGCCATTCCCACTCAAAAGGGGAAGAAAATATGCCGCTAAATGAGTCATATACAATATCTTTCATTGAAATCAATTTTATCATTCATCTGTAAAACTGTATTTTTATGTTCAATAGAATAGTTTAGAAACTCAGAAAAAGTTTATGCTTTAAGCATTATTGAAATTACGCAAATGATAATAATGAAGTGAATTACAGATTTTTACAATGCTTTCTGGATTGAAAGGAATACTGGATCTCTTTTATATTTATCTTTTCATGGTCTTGTCAAAGTCATCACTCATTTTGAAAATCAAAAATAATTTCATTAAATAAATTATTAATTTGCATTCTTGCGAGATATTAAAAAAGATAACAGAAACACATAAAAAGAACTAACATCCGATATACATATATTTATACGTAACATTTAGTTTAAATTAGCAACCTCTGTTAGCATCAATTAAACTTGAATCCTCTCACAGGAATATTACACTACAGATATCAAAAATGGGATAGATTTTCTTTTGGAATATAAAAATGAAAAGTTCAGTCATATGCTTCAAATATTTCCTCTAAATGATATCTATTAAATAAGTCAAAACAATTTGTTAAATAGTTCTATTGTTTCTTGAAATACATTGGCATAAATTTAACTCAATTATTGAATAGACGCATGTACTTTTAAATAATTCCAAATTCAAATTACTGCATAGTCTTTTAAATTATGAGAAATTTTAAGTATCTTTTTAATAAATATGACTTGAAGAATTATTTAATGAACTATGTATAAATGAAAGAAAATATATATTAAATACATTAATTGA
The DNA here is from genome assembly GCA_030067965.1 of Latrodectus elegans. Classification (NCBI taxonomy): domain Eukaryota; kingdom Metazoa; phylum Arthropoda; class Arachnida; order Araneae; family Theridiidae; genus Latrodectus; species Latrodectus elegans. Next base: position 33,215,537 of record CM057809.1, read on the forward strand.
TATAAAATAAGATTACACCATTCACATGTGACTTACCTTAATTCTTCAGCATTGAATTTTAATGCTTGTGTTATAAAAATTACAACCATATTAAATCTGATTTTAAACTCACATTCATTAAAAGATTGACCTGTTTTTGTTTTGTGCTACTGAACTTAGAATTGTAATATTAAGCTATGAAGTTCTGAGTTGTTATAATTAAAAATATTTAATGACATCAGGCTGCTAATTTTGGTTTTGTTAACTTCTTTATTTATAATGATTGTTGGAACAAAAGACAATTCAATTATGTATATAAAATAAAATTTCTTTTTATAAAGCTTACTTTATTTCAAATTAAGAAAAAAATCATATGAAAAAATATGTAAATTAAGCGTTTACCAATTAATTTTAAATAAAAATGTTAATTACTTGCATATATAATTCCATCACTTAAGTGATGAATTTGCTATTAAAATTATAATGAGCTCCATTTTTATACATTTAAAGCCCTTACAGTAACTCTTTTATCCCCATATTTAGTAATATATTATAATGGTATTATTTAAAGAGTTTAAACACTAATATGGAATAAGTAATCAAATATTAACTTCCAATTAATGGAAATAAAGAAAAATACATAATTAAACTTGACCACATTTTTCTCTTATAACGATTTGAATATAAATCAATCTATCCGAAAACTACATAAATTAAATTTTTTTTTTATCTTGATGAACTTTTTTCTCAAAAATTGGCCATCAAATCAATTTGAGCTTGTTTTTACTTTTAATAAATTAAAAAAAACCTCTGAAAATAAATTATTTTCATCTAATTTCATATATTAATTTTTCTTACTTCGTATTTGAACTATACAATGGATGAGAGGAGATTATCTGAAAAAAATAAAAAACATTCAGATATAATACACCAATCATGATTTTAAAGAAGAAATTAATACTAACCACCTTTCAAGATTGGTGATAGGGCTGAACAAGAGTGGTAATTACAATCGAGACTTTCTATCAGTTTCCTAGAACAAAAGCAATTTATGTCAGAAATTCTTATGTTTTCATGTTTGTCTTAAAAATTAATCTAGGAAGGAATTTAAGCAATAAAAAGTTGTGTTAGTTTAACTTTTTTATTTTATTTCCTTTCTTACTTCTTGATATTCTTTTGAACTTAAACATTTAATCATTTGTATCACGATATGAGTTCATATTAGTATTCTTGCAGCACAAAGTTGGGGAGGTTAGCTTATTTTCTGATAGACTTGTAATAAGCAATAAAATATATTAGTTTATTCTTCTTTCACTTGTTATTTAAAAATATTATATAAATCTTGTTTATATAATTTTATCTCGTAATTGTAATATAATTCTTTCACATGATTGAGCGACATTAAAAGTAAAATTTTTATTTGAAACTTATTAAAAGCTTTTCACAAAACTTTCTTATATATTCTTCAAATATTTTAAAAGTATTCTCAATCAGAAAAAAAAAGAAAATATGCATACAGAGATAAGTTGTTTTGTAATTTTATTTACCACAATAAGCATGATAAAGGAATTTTAGATTATTTCACTTGGTTGAAGATTTAACTATACACACACACACATTACCTTATCATTATAATTATTCAGAATTCATAAAATAATTTGAGAAAAAGGTAAAAATCATTAAGAAATAAAGTTGTAGATTCATCAATTTTATTTGGAATGTATTCAATAAGCATTCGTTTTTTGTTTAATTACCTTTTAAATAATTTGTCAGATTCACTTGGCGAGAAAAAAGAAAAAGACAGAAAAGTGTTATTTGAAATTTTGGATGCATTTGCTGAATATTTTCGTGGAAAATTCTTTATATAAATAAGAGCTTTTGTTATTTTCAACTAAATAAATCAAATGCTAAGTAAAATAGGGTAGTACAATTGTAATATAAACTATCACTAATCTAGTATTTACACATTAAATACACAAATATCCAATTTTCAAATAATTTTATCAAAGAATTTAGAAATTTCCTGGAATAATTAATTTACTATTTATGTAACTAAAATGATGAAAAATATCTTTATATATATATACATTTTACTTAAATAGAAATGAAACATGTTAAAAATAATTTATAATTTATGCACCATAATTTGATTCACTGTTTTGTATTAACTAAAATATGTGAAAGGTATAAATTTAGGACAATATAACTATGCTATTAAAATACACTCCAACTTAAAGTATACATTTTTCAGTTATCATATATGACTGAGAGTTTTAAATTTTATGTTTTCTTTTATTATATATAATTTTTTTCAATGTTGCACAGTGCTCTAAAATACCATTAAATAAGTACTTACGGCTTTTCAATGAACTTACAATTTTTGGATATATATATATATATATATATATATATATATATATATATATCTATATATATATATATATATAATATATATATATCTATATATATAGATAGAGAAAAAAAGTTTATATATATATATATGAAATTTTTTTTAACAAACATAGTTATATTCTTGTACAATTTACATTTGCATTTTAAAATAGTGTCTGTTTCCAACAAAATTAAATTTCGCTTTTTGAAACGATTGGATTAAGTATATATTGTTATCAATTTGTAACTGCCAATTTTAACACTTGTAAAATTTTGGGATTTTACAAATCCAATGAAACCTGTAATTTCTGACCCTTGGTACTTAAGTTCATCATTGATTCTTTATTCGGATTTTAGTGTTTTTTTTCTCAAGACAAATTTATCGACGTTTCTATTTAGCCTTAGAAAATCAACAAAATTAGTTCTTTTTTAAAGCCTGTAAATGTTTTAGAATAGAATGTTTTCTGATATAAATCAAAATATAAGACAAATTTTGTTTTTAAATGAAAAATTACAGTTTATAATTTAGATAAAAGACAGAAAAATTAAATAAAGAGTATTTCTATTATTTTTATATGATATAATTTTTGTGTTTATTATAATAGATGAATTATAATTTACTTGTTGCTTTAAAACATATTAATTATATTATTCACCATTTTGATGCATAAGGATTTTTAATATATTATTTATAAATATTTTTATCCTTGAAGTTGGAATAAATACATGAACTGTTTGTTTCAAACAACTGTAACGGTATTGGTACAAAATATAGAATTCATAAAATTTTTCAAGTAAAATTGCTCTACTCTCATTGAAAATATATTATATTTATACCTTTTTTAACGTGTTATTCAATACTTTTATTAGAATTACAAGCATTATGTATTTCACTTCTAATTTATTAAAAACTTATTATATATAAATTTTTTGTATGATATTTGAGTAATATTTGCATTCTTGCTACTTCAATTTATATCACGTACTTAACAAAATGTAACTAAAACTTTTTGGAAATAATATCAATTAACTCTCAATCATAGAATATTTTAAATTAAATATAAACATTGAAACTGATACAGTTCTAATGTATTTCTTTTTGGCGATATCCCTTACATATTTCCATTAATTAAACTCAATGCAAAAAAAAATATATATATACAAACAGACAATAATTTCTCACCGAAAATTATTTATTTTGTTACTTTAGTGTGAGACGGAGACCTTCTTAATTGTTGCTCCCCGCAAGAGTGACGATGTTCCGGGGAAAATGTGATCGGTGTGTATGAAGCTGTTTGCTGAAGCATTTTCTTTTTTTTGTGTGTTGAAATATAGTTGACCGGTTATAATATTAATCATTTAAACCTTCAATGGAAGTTCAATTTACTCATATCTTTAAAGTGACATTGAGAATTTTCCATACATCTATAGCTGTTAAAATGAACAAAAAAAAAAAAAAAAAATTAGAACTTAAGAGAAAATCTATCTAAAAATTTATCATAAAATCATCGAAAGCTTAATTTTTCTACGGTAATAATTAAATTAATAAAGTTATTTTTTTACTGTCATTCAAATATGAATTATTTAGAAAGCAGCAGCAAACAATCTAACAACAGCAAAATTTTGTAAGCTTATAATTCATTATAAAATATAATTAATTATGTTAGAAATACTAGTGAATTTTTGGCATGATGCAATATATATAAATGACACTCATACGTGAATAAATTATTATATCTCTTATATTAACTACTTATTTTCTCTCTTTCAAATATGTTTACTATATTCATGTTTACAAAATGCTTCATATTGCTGTAATTTCTAAAATATTCTGTTTAAGATTGAGAGTTTCTTTGGAAACTTAAAATAGACCTGATAAATAATTTTTACGAAACTTTGATTTAACCTTGAATGTTTCATAAAATATTTAAAAAAATTTTATCGTTTACAAATTGGATAACAATAAATTTGTAATATATTTAACTTATACTGAAATTTTAATTTTTAGTTTGCTACCATCATAAAGTTAGATTATCGAGGTATCCCGAAAAAGTTTTTATTAATGTATTTAATAATATAGTAGATAATTAAATATTAAAATTTTTATGCAGAGTTAAGAGTTGAAATTTACAATGAATAATAAAATTTGGTTCTAGAAAATAAATACTGATAATGGTTAATAAAGTTTTAGTGCTTTACAGGAATATGTGTATAAAATATTATCATCATCCTTATCAGCGCTCAGATTTCCGAATCAATTTCAAATAATCTAGTCTTATAAAGGGAATAAAAAAATTATTTTTTTGTAAAAGTATTCAACAAACTGTATTTGAATGTCTTAGTATAATACACAATAATATCTTTAATTCTGAGCATAGAAAATAATATAGACATAAAAATAATGTATATAATAAAATTCTGAGCGTATAAAGTCTAAAATAGTAATATTGATTGGTAGTATAAAATTGATTTACAGTACTTGAAAAAAATGTTTGATTTCAATTCGGTACGTGGATTTCGATGTGAAGTTGCACTTTGCTCAAATGCTAAATATAAACTTAGATTTAACAATAAATAAAAGCTTAAAAGAAAAAAAATCTTTTCCTGTATTCGTTCATTTTTTAACATGATTTAAAGCTATTTCGATAGACATTAAACCTACATTAACATTATTAATATCATGGATTTTTTTCATAAGGAAAATGAAACGCACATAAATTTAACAAACCATTGCTTAAACATTTGCAATTAATAAAATTCTGTTGAAATTTATTAGTAGTCGCTTCATATTTATGTAGTTGGAATATCATTTATAAAGTTGTTTTTAAAATTTAAAGATAAATTAAAATTAATAATCAATTAAAACTTATTTATTTATTTTTGCAAAACATTGTCACAGATTTTATAAAAAAAGAAGCTTATTTATCAAGCCGATTGTGCACCGCCTTTCCTCTTTCACTATAGTCACTACTTTAAAATTATATTTTAACTAAGACATGTTAAGAAAAGATTGTGTTTCATTTAACTTATAACTTATTAATTGAAGATGCAAATATTTAATAGTTTTTTAAAGCAATACTTTATTATAAGTTTTATAGAGTACCATAATTTGATTTTTTTCTGCTGATAATAACGTTGAAAAATGTAATGCATTGTTTGATTTTATTTGCTACTTTATTATAAATTCCGAGCTTTTTTCTTTTACTTTAAGATCACTTATATGCTTAAAGCTTAAAAGAAATTCCACGGCTTTACCCATTTAATTTCTCAAATTGGCATGTATAATTCAAAGATCGATATATCTGACTTATATATGCATAAAATTTTAAACTTTCCATCTCGAATTCTCATATACTTTACAGTATAATATTCAGACAATATATTATGTTAAGTATATTTTACTTATACTTATAATAGGTAAGATATTTTTATTTTATTTTGCTGGCATCAATAACAAGATATATTATAGAGCGTAATTAAGGAATTTTATTGATTGATAGAGAAATGTATTAATTATGTATTTCAGATAAGTGAGAAAAATCTTATTTCTATTTCTCTATTACCTTTTACTTGAGTATACTCAGTTACAATCAATTCCGATATGAGATATTTTGATACAAGAAAGAGGATTCTTTCCTACACACTTTCCTTTTTCAGATATTTGGATTACACATAATGGGTTAGAGTGAATCACTGAGTTTTAATAAAGTGGTATATTTCAATGAAATCTGTAAAAATTATTTAGTATAATTTCAAAGTTTAAATACAAATGAAGTTAAGAAATTTTTTTTCAAAAATATTTTTAAAGTATATTAAAATTTCCTGTTATTTAAAGAACAACCATATGTTGATTTACAAGCTCTTGTAAAAACTCACATTTTTGAATGAGTAAAATATTTTGCATTGACATAATCTCTGATTATATGAAAAAGAAGAAAAAAAAATTGATAATAATGGATATAGCAACCAAATATTAAAGAAAATTGATGCCTAGACATCGCATTTTAATTAAGATGCCTATTTATAATTATGTCAGAGGAAAACTGAGCGTTAACTTTTTCGTAAATAAGGTCAAATTCATACAGTTTACCGATTAAACACTTAACAAATTACAAATTAAACTATTATCTTCCCCAACAATTTGTAATTATTTTACCCCAACACAATTCGTAAAGTGTTGTGTATCTTAGTTTAAAAATTTTAATCATTTTTAAACTTCGTTATTTGAAAATGGCTTTATAAATATTTAAGTTATATCACTTTTAATTTTTAAGGATTCTTTTAATGAAATATAAATTAAAATATTTGAGATTTTTTTGAATAATTATATGAAAACAAAACAGCTATCTGTGTTGCAATTTCCCATAGATGGCAGCACCACGAGAAATCCATATCGCTAATTCACCACTTTTTTTTTTCAACTCTCCTTTTTGCAAATTTTTTTCCCCCATTAAAAAAGTTAGTTGAAAAAGTCGATAGAAAGTAAATTAGCCTGAAGTATCTAAAAGTTTGAACTAAATTTTAAAGAACCCAATTTAATTAAGGAAATTAATGGAAGAAAATTACGAAAATTTTAAAACGAAAAAAGTGTTGATTTTAATGAAAAAACATGTTTACTTTCTATATCTCATACTATAAAGTTTGAATTCCTATTAATTTTTTTAAAAATATAAATAAATGCTTGATGCATAGAAATTTGTTTTGAGCTTTCTGTACGAGGAAATTATTTTAATTGGAAATAAGTAATATGTTATTGAAAAATTGAAAAAGTTATTATTGATCAGCATTCGATAATCATCACATAATGAAATTCCGTACAGTATCCAGATACTATCAAATTATCCTTTGATATTCAAAATGAGTGAGCAGTAAGTAATTTGTTATTTAAAAACATAAGCAGTTATTACAAATATATTTTGATCATTATTTAATTATTATCATGTAGAGAAATTTAGTATAATAATAGTACATGATGATTATATGCATATTTCTGTTATATAATCCAAATTACGTTTTTCACGGGAACTTCTAAACTGGAAAATATGAAATCTTAAAACATATATGGATAATCAATTTGAAAATATTGATCATGATTGCCCTAAATGTGTTTCAAAAAATGGAAAACCATACATAGTTTTGCTTATTTAATTGCAATATTTCTTAGAGTTCATGTTACATACTATCGATTTTAGTATTGTGGTCACATAAATGTTATATTAAATCACCACTTTATATCATGTAAAATTTGAGTTTCTTTCTCCTTATAAAGAATTTATTAAAGTATCCTGAAAAATTTAAGCTTACAGTTTTCTTGGAAGCCATACAAGATATTTTAAATTTTGGATATGGAAATTTTATTGTAAATTTTAAACGCGGAATTGTTTTTATAATTCAGTATTTCATTTAATGTTTCAGATTATTTTACCGCAAAAGGTGATTTAAAGTGCTTTCGAATTCCTTTTTTTCAAAGATATTAATCTTGTTTTGTTTCTATACCTTACAAACACTCTTAAATATAGGTTAATTTATTTAAAACAAATAAAATACTTATGTTTGGAATGTTGAAATTTAGATTCAGTTTTAGGAAAAGGGATTCGAGCTCCTTACACTCCTTGGTAAAATGTGAGAACTATTTTTATTGCTACTTTTTTCAATTTATTTAACGAAACAATGTTTTGAATAAAATATTAAGCAATTCAGCTAAATTCCTATATTTTTTAAAGATTTGAATTTATTCTAATGCCTAATGTTATGATATACATATATATATATATATATATATATATATATATATATATATATATATATATATATATATATATATATATATATATATATATATGACACATTAAGAAATAAAGAAATAAATATATTTTAATAGTAATTATTTTAAATATAGTTTTTAATGAAAATATTAAGCCATTGTACTTCAAACATTTTTAGTAGATCTTAACTAGCTAATATGAAATATCATTTTGATTTATTTCAGTTGATGTTTAAATAAATCATTTTATTCTATAAGCATTTTTTATTTTACTTAACAAATTAAAAAATTCATCTAGCCATACAAATAGAATTAATAAATACAAAATTACTCTATAATTTTTTGAAATCAGTATTCGAGTACGATGCACAATTGAGCTCATAAGAATACCATAAGGAATTTTTATTTAGTTCCATCTGTCACATGAAGAAATTTTTTAGTCGAATGTCTTGAAATTCAGCTTAGAATATTATGCAATATTTAGGGTTTAACATATCCGTTTGTTAAGAGTAAAGGTATGTATTACAGTACATAAAAAGTACATAAATATGTAAGAAGGTATGCCTTCTTTTCTAGTTAAAGATTAACACATAATTCGTTACTTTAAATATAATTTAATATTTACTCAGAAACTTGACAAACCGTTTTTGGCAGTTGGTATCTTTCAGAAACAAATATATTTAATATGATATCTAAAGTCCCTCTAAACCATTGAAGTACTTTTTATTTTATTGATATTAAAGTCAGGTAAAATATTTTAAAGAGCAAATATATTCCCCATATGGCTTTTCTCTTTTTTATTCTCTATTTTGTATTCAAAACAATAATTGTAAGCAATTTAAATGAAAAAAGTTACAAAATCACGTTTCTTCTGTGAATAACTGTCTAATTAGCCTTCGAGTTCATAAGAGAACAGCTGAGCTACAAATAAGCTGAACTAGTCTACAACTGCTAATACTGATGAATTTAAAATTAAAATGATGAAAACAACAACAATAACAAAATAAAAGTACGAGATATAATAAAAAAGAATACCCAGCTCATTAAATGGTTATATTTAATTTTCAAAAATAATAATAAGCATTTAAAGATTATTGTAATATAAAAACATAATTTTTTTATTATAGAAAAAATTTCATTTAATGTGCTTATTATGATCAAATGTCTAAATTTATTTCTATTTTACAAAAAAATATTTATTCAAAATTAGTAAATTTTTTTCTTTAGGTCAATGTTTGATGATGCGCTCTTCTATATATAGATATGAAATTCAATTTTAGTGTTTATCCTTTAGAAACAAAGCATTTTGAATGACAAAATATAATTTCATCGAATTTATTTAAACAAAAACACATTTTGTGCAGTAAAAAACAACTTTACTGCATAATAAATATTTTCTATACTTCCAAATATATACTTTAAATATATTAAAGAATTTTAAAAACGTTATTACTCACCAATACAATATTCCTCACCATTTAAGCCGTATGCAATTTAAGCCTTTTTATTTTTTTATATAATTCATACTTAATTTCACTTATGAATTTATTCTGCATGTTAAAAAATATATAATATTTATAAAAGTATATATGCATGAAGGACATTCTAATGTGTGATAATTTTAAGACTATTATTAAAAATATGCCTAAAACTAGAAAAGCATTTTGTAAAAACTATGATACTCTATAATAAGAAATAAATATAATAAACTGTAGCTAAATACTTAATATGTACTTTACTTTACATGTCATATACCTCTCTTTAGTTTATGGTATAAATTCAGAAAATGAAGCATTTTGTGAACATAATAAATAAATTGGAGAATTAACTTGAAATAATTCACTGTAAAAATCTAGCAGAACAATGCACTTTATATAAAAATAAAATTAAAAAAACAATAGCAAAGTTTCGATTAAATTTTAATTTTAATTTCCTGTAAAAAGAATTTTTAAACGTATTTAAACTAAAATGTGAAAGTTATGGATGCACATTATTTTATATGTTTTGCCTACAATTATTCAGTTACACTCAACAAGTTAATTTCAGTCATATAATTAAAAGAAGGTTTATAAAATCTATTTAACCATGTTTTTAAGTATGAGGAAATAAAATAACGCGTCAATTGTCTATAAAATTAGGATGAGTGGATTTGCTCACTATGCTCATTAAATATGCAGAAATAGTGAAGTCTTCAAATGTGAAAATCTTTATCTTAAAAATATACCGAACTGAATAAAAAGTGAATTTCTTCCCAAGACATGCAAGATTACTTTGAAAGAAGAGAATAGGATAATAAACATGTATTTAAAGGTTTTAAGAACAAAGCAAAATTGAATAAAATAAATATATGTATTATTGATCAAAACTTGTATCACTTTTCATATCAAATCTTTACTGTTATTATAAAATTGGTCAATAAGTATAATATTTGTATTGAGTTTCTCAGAAATATGTTTTTAAGCATTTTTCTTTCTGTTAGTATTTGTAAAGATTTGCTAGTTAGAACATGTTCAGCTGCATAATTTGCACATGCTTATACGCAAAATTAGGAACAGGAAAAAATTGGGACATGTAGTTCATTGCCTTTTTATAGAAACTGAGCATTTAACCCTTTGGTGTTAGTGTGTGAGAAATTTAAACTGTGTTGTTCCTAACTTCCGGCGAAACAGTTCCCTACTTCCTAGGCAGATGGTGAGTATTTTGAACTCTACTTGCGATACTGGGTACATTCACCGTTGTGTTGAATTATACGAATGAGAAAATATTGAATTTATTTTTCGTAAGAGAAGTTATATAATTTTAATTTTGTATGCAACACACATTTTAAGGTAAAATTAAAATAGTAAATAATGACAAAAAGTAAAATTATATGGGTTTTAAATTTTTTTTACAAACTTTTATTTAATATTTTAAATGAAATAAGCAAATATATTGATTTAAGAGCCAGGAAAATATTTTAAAAGGATATAGCTCATTAAACATAAATGTATGTATTTTGAATATGTTTATTAATGGAATATGTTTCATTTTATAAAATTTCTTGTAAAGATGTTTGTACTACAAAAAATAGTAATCAATAATTAATCCAGATTTCAAGATATTTTAAATATTGAGATAACCATGTGTGCAATATATATATCTTCGTTCAAGTTAATTTTTTTGTCAAATTATCTCTAATTTCTCAATAGCAGTTTTTGCATTGATATCATAACATTTTCTTAGAATGAAGCCACAAAGGAGAGAGAGAGAGAGACAGAGGGAGTTCATGTTAACTTAAATGTTTATTGAAATACGATAAAAAATCATAAAAATTACATTAATGAAGATAAATTATATTATTTTGAGGAGGGATTATATGTATAAGAAAAATCAAATGCAATTTAAAGATTTAAAAATTAAAATTTCTTATTTTGAGAGAGAAGATAATATTGATGAAATGTAAATTGTAAGTACATCATTGATAATAATTAAATATTTTTTTATATAATAGAATTTTTTATAAGAAGAGTATTATATATTTGTGTTTTGTTGCTATATATAATACCAAGACTTTTTATAATGATACTTTTAGAACAAGACACAACTAAAGACATTTTATAACAAAATATTATTAGATAAAATTATTGATAGTAAAATTGTTATTATATTGATGGTAAACTAATTTTACATTTTTTAATATGATCAATGAAACAAAATTCTGGATGAAGAATCTCTGCAAAGAATCTTGACGAAGATTCTTTTCCTTCACAATTCATTATAATATGGTAATTCGTTAATCTGAGGAAAAACTTCGTTAATTGTTACATAAAATTCACATAACTTTGACCCATTCATTTTAATTTACTATAGAAATGGTATACTTAAAATAATAAAATATAGTCAAAGAAAAAATAATTTAGATGATACGAAAAGTAAAATTACTTGCAATATTCCTATTTCCAACAGAAAAATAACACATAATTAATTGACGCATGTAATCACTTTCTACTTAATTTAGCAATTTTATATTAAATCATAATATCTCGAATCTACTCAATAAACAGTAAACAATAATTTGGGATAAGTGTCATATTTTGAGAGTATCCTCAATTTAAATAACTTCATATTTCCCTAATTTTTTTATTATCTTTTGGAATTTTCTGCATAAATTGAAAAATTAACCTTGATACAGATTCGAGAAGATTCACATAAATTATACAAATAATAAAAATTGTCATTAATTACATAAAAATGCTTAAAGTATTCAGTTGAGAAATAAAACGTTTTGAGAAAATCGTAATCAAATTGACTCATTCAATATATTCATCAATGTATCAAAATATTTAAAATTTATGCTGCTATTTAAATTACTGTATTCATAAAATACCTTTATTCAATAAATCTTTTATGGTAATTATATTCACTTAATTATTCAACTACAGGTTTTGAATGTTCTTACAAAATTAGTTCAAATATTTATTTACTTTGTAAAGGTAAATGAATAAAATATTTCATGTGAATGAAAGCATAATTATTAGAATTATTCTTGTCTTACAAAGCTACATTTAAATTTCTAAGACAGCTTTGAATTTTAAAGCAAGATTTAAAATCTTGGAAATTTAAGAACTAAAAATTAATTTAGAAGAAATTTTCCTTTACCATATGTTGTTATATGAAATGGGAAAACAACAAAAATGACACACATGTATCACAAACCTTATAATCGTATTATAATTTGTACCATAATATTATAATCTAAAACTGTAAAATTTTCACCATTTTTGTAAGTAAATTATAGGTTCAAAATGAAACACATTTTTATTTTATTCAATTAACAAATAAAGATTTGTTCATCCATTTTATTTTTGGAAATATGTATCTTGCAGCAAAATAATAGTGAATTGAATGACAAAAGTATGACTACATATTTTATAAATCATAAATATAATTTTAAAACTGTTTTCAACATCAAAAAGGAGAATCATAATTCATGTCTTAATGAAGAGTAGTGCAATAATTTAAAAAGTGAAGTTTATAAAAGCAAAATAAGAAGTAAGAGAGAGTTTAAAAAAATGTGTGTAAAATTACAAGGTTATTTGAGAGTATTTCACATTATATTCTTTCTAACTTGTGTCCTCATTAATTAGTATTATAACAAGCAATTGATTGTTTAGAGGTTATCAATATAATTCTTAAATAATAATAAAAATATTCCAAATTTAAGAAAATCTTAAAATAAAATTTTTATGATTTTTAAAATCGTTTTCCAATCTAGTTACTTCATGGGTACACATTTGTAGATTTATATTTTAATTATTGAAACGTAATGAAAATACTTTTGTTTTCAATTGTATCATCCATTTTACTTCTATAAAGGAAGTATACGATGTTTTGATTATATCATAGGCTTTTTAATCCATTTTAGGGCTGCATTTCAAATGATTTTATTCCAAAAGAACATAGCAATATGTTCTGATTATTTATTTCAAACATATTCGTCTTGGAGGAAATAATAAATTGTTGCAAAACAGCTTTTTGCGAATTTAGAAATTTTAAATAAAAACTATTACGTTTGGAATAATTTTTGCTTTACTAAAGTAATTTATGATTTTACTTATTACAGAATTTGAAATTTTGTAGAGTAAATTTCTTAAAATACTTCTTTTCAATCAATAGAACCTATCTTTTATTAGGTTCGAGAGAATGATGAGTTACAATGACTTTATGCAAGAGAGTCTTTCTTTTTGTCTCCTGACAAAAGAATGATTAAGAAGGTTTCTTAAACTATTATAACAGCAATTGCTTCAAATGCTCTAGTATAATTCGAATATTCATGTCATTGTATGAGAAAAGATATACTTGGAAATAGTTGCTAAAATTTCGTTTATGTTGTTATCATTGAATGAAAGCATTGAATAGATTTATAGAGATGTTACAGTTTGTATAAAGGTATTCTAGATTTAGTATATTTATTAAGGGATTTATTGAACAGAAGATGCTAGAAGCTATATTAATGTGACTTTCTATTTAATATCTGTCACTATTCAGCGAGAAACTCAAATCCAAACAATGAAAATTTACATTCATATAGTTCAATTTAAATTAGTATAAGATATGTAAGATTAACTAATTTTGCAAACATCTTTCGTTCCAAATTAGTTCAGATTTTCTCAGATAAATTTATGCTTTGAATTATCAGTTGCCTAACTGAACAAATAAATGATTAGTAGGAGTTTAGAACTTCGTATTCCAAGCATTTATTCAAAACAAATACTTGATTCACAGTTTATTTTCCTAACGTCAAATGCGGTTGCTCCAATTAATATTATCAGTATGGTTATTATCAAAAATATTTTCTGAAATTTTAAATGCCATTTTTTGATAACTCTTACAAACTAAATAAGAAAAATAGGAGTATACATTTAATAAAAGCTTATGAAATAAGAACTGGGTGGAAAATATAAGAAAGGAATAAGTAAAAGTAAATGATAGTAAAAAAAATTAAAGTAAATGATTTCTTGATTTTGCTATTGTAAAAAAATACACCACTATAATAATGAATTGATAATATTAGAAGAAAATGTTTCATGTTATTCTTATTACAGTCAACGAAAACCTTTCTGTAGAAAAATTTTTTCATGGATTATAAATTGTTTACTTTTCTGAAAGTATTCAAGCATACAAACACTTATTTTGCATTTTTTAAAAAAACCTATTCATATTTTTGTGTTGGAAAATAAGGAGTAAAAATCTTTCATAAGGTAATCAAGAAATTATTTTTACGCTTGGATTTTAAATTAAATTAAATTGCATTATAAATTGTTTATTTTTCTGAATGTATTGAAATATACACTTATTTTGCATTTTTAAAAAAAAACATATTCATATTTTTCGTTGGAAAATAAGGAGTAAAAATCTTTCACAAATAAATCAAAAAATTATTTTCACGCTTGAAATTTAAATTAAATTAAATTAATAAAATATTAATTATTAAATTTGTTTATTATTTTTAAAAAACTATATTTAAAATTTACTATGCACAAGCAAAATCTATTGTAAAATAATAGTAATGTGCATTTAATATGTATGATAAATTAAATATTTTTAAAATTATAACTTTTTAATAGTAATAATTTGATTGTAAATTCATATCCAAATTTAATTTTTCACTGTTTAATATCATTTGAGAGGATTGGAGCCTCACACTTATTGATATTAACCAATTGATTAATTAAACATGTCATTATGATAATTTGATAAATATTAATATTTGATTATAATAGTGATAATTTATTTATGATTATTAATATATTAATATTAATATCTAATGTGAATTTAGCTTTTTACATTTCGTTCCATTTTAATTCTTAAATCTTCTAATTGTTTAAAAAATTTCGTTATTGAGTGAATAAAATTTTGAGCAATTTATTGAACGCCGATTTAAGTCGCTTCATACTGAAAGTTATTTAACCAATAACAGTTATGTTCTTATAAGAATTATAAAAAGACTATTACCGCATTTCTAAGAAAAATATATTATTGAATTAATAATGTCTACAGCCATAACTGTTAGTGTGTTTTTATAATTGATTGTTTTTAAAAAAGGAGAAATCGAGGATTAATGGTTCACCGCATTTATAAATTGTCAATTTAAAAAGAAAAGATATAAAATGACAATATTTCTATGACATAGTTTAATATTCATCGATCTAAATAAAGTATAAACAACCATTTCTACCCAATAGTCAACAATACATATAATTTTATTGGTTTTGTTTGTGTCTACCAATTATTCTAAAAACATATACCGATTATAAGAACTTTCTCTAAACTGTTTTTCTGCATAATTGTTTTTCATTTTAATAAGCTATATGTCTTTGTACAAACATACTACATAAAATAAATGTACTGCATAGTTATAGAAATATACTGTATAATTATATGTCTTTACACAAATATATTGCAAAAAATTGTCTGTATATAATTAGTTGCATAGCTGAATCTTGATTCTCCAATTTTATTTGTAATTGTTATGCCTGCAATAGTATACATTAAACAAAATTCTTATTTTTGTTTAGAATTATTTTCATGAATAAATAGGAGAACTTAAAATTTTACTTTGAAAGCAAAGCACATCTAACATTTAATTCATTAAAATTTAAGGAAAGTTTGTTAAAAAAAATAATATATAAATATTAAAAGAGAATTTAAAAAATTTATTTTTAAATTTTCTAGCAGGTAGAAATAAAAAACAATTTTAAGAGTGATATAACATTATTAAAATATTTGCATTTATATTGTGATAAGCAATTGATAAATTTAACTGTGAATTTTTACGTGATTTTTCTTTTATATTTGTCAATTTTTTTTTAAAAAAAAGCATAATATTTTTTTACATTGCGATAATAAGGAATAACATTTTGTAAAATTAAGCAAAAACTGAAACTAGATTTTTGCGCGCGCGCACACACGCACGCACACACGCACGCACGCACGCACGCACACACGCACGCACGCACGCACGCACACACGCACGCACGCACGCACACACGCACGCACACACAAACACACACACACACACAAACACACACACAAACACACACACACTCATTATTATTATATATATATATATTATACAATTTTGTCACCTCTGCATATATATATATATATATATATATATATATATATATATATATATATATATATATATATATATATATATATATATATATATATATATATATATATATATATATATATATATATATATATATATATATGCAGTGGTGACAAAATTGTGGACACTTTTGGAAATTTTTATGTTTTTGAACTTTGTATGCTTATAGAAAATGTTACGCTTTGCAAAATGCAAACTCGTATATATCATTTAAAAGAGAATTTATTACTAAATTCAATACAAAACACAAAATTCATTAATTTACAATACAAAAAATGTGAAACGATAATAGTTATCGATATACATTAGATAGTGATGATTTCAGTGAGTTATCAGTACTTAGTAGAGTACCTTTTATTTCTTATTACAGCGTCACATCGACGTTTCATTGAGCTGACAAGAGTTTTAAGCTCTTCTTTCGTTATTACATGATGCCAAGAAACAAATATATCCTCAATTAATTCCCTTTTATTTGATGGGCGCCTCATTCGGACAAGAGTTTGCATACCTGTTTCAAACACTGCAATTACAAGTAGCAATTTTTGTAAAAACATTTAATATTTAGTCAAGAAGCAATGCCATCAAATAAAATAGTAGATTGGACACCTGTAAAGAGATGTAATATTATTGATTTACGAGAAAGCGTCTTTCCTATGCTGAAATTGCAAGGCAGGTGGGTAGTTCAGTGACTACATCTGGAGTCCGAAAGTTTTGCTTACGATATCAGGAGGCAAATTCAATAAAAAAAACAAAGAAGGGTAAGGACGAAAAAGGTGCACCACATCTATTGATGACAGAAGAATAAAAAGACTAATATCATCAGCTTAGATAAATATTATCTAAGATAAATATCATCAGCGGCCATCAGAAGTGATCTGAATGATTCTGGTGTTTCTGTCAGTTCAAGGACAATCAGGAGAAGATTAACAGATGTTGGACTGAGAGGTAGAATTCCACAAAAAAAGCCTTATTTTAATTTTCAGTAACGAAAAAAAACAATTGGGGGCAAAAGAACACATTAATTGGACAGATGATCAGTGGTCACAAGTTATATGAAGTGATGAAACTGAGCTATCGTTTATTCGGTAGTGATGGGCGAAAATATGTAAGACGTAGAATAAGAGCAGAGTTACATCCTGACTGTATTTAAGCAACTGTGAAGAACCCAGTTAGTGTTATGATTTGGTCATGATTGTCAGCAGAAGATATTGGTTGCCTTCATGTCATCGATGGGACACTGAATGCCAGAATATACATTGACACTATTCTAGAACCAAAATTTGTACATTCTATCAGAGATCTTTTTCCCAACAATGATTCGTTTATTTTTCAACAGGATTCTGTTCCTTGCCATACGGTCAAAATATCGAAAGAGTGGTTTCGTACAAAGAGCACTAAATTTGTTTCATAGCCAGGAAACTGTCCTGACCTTAATCCTATGGAAAATGTGTGGAGCTGTTTGAAAACTCTTGCTTAAATGAGATGCCCATCAAATAAAAGGGAACTAATTGAGGATGTAATTGTTTCCTGGCATCATGTAATAACGAAAGAAGTGCTTAAAACTCTTGTGAGCTCAAAGAAACGTCGACGTGAAGCTGTAATCAAAAATAAAGTGTACTCTACTAAGTATTGATAACTCACTGCAATCATCACTATCTAATGTATAACGCTAACTATTATCATTTAACTTTTTCTGTATTGCAAATAATTGAATTTTGTGTTTTGTATTGAATTCAGTAATAAATTCTCTTTAAAATGATATATATAAGTTTGCATTTTGTGAAACGTAACGCTTTCTATAAGCATACAAAGTTCAAAAACACAAAAATTTCCAAAAGTGTCCATAATTTTGTCCACCACTGCATATGAATTGTATTACAAAATGTTTAAACTGGAATCATCTGTTATATTTGCCATACTTTATTCATTTACAGGATATTTAGAAACTTTTTCATTAATTATTTATTTCATGGAAATTTGCGTTATTTTAAATTTTGCGATTATTTTAATTATGTGTTTGTGTAGTAACTTTGTAAATGTTGGAATAAATAATTTATGCTAAGTAAAATATAGTAAATCATGTCTAGTAAAAAAATAATAATAAAATAAATGGAGAATGTGCCAATCATATCTAGTTATTAAATATCTTTAAGTTTAGCAGAAAAATTAATAATTATACAATATTTTGATCACTAAGCATAATAATATTATATTGCTTTTATTTTATGAGTATCAATTTTTTCAAGTTTTTTCTTTAATCACATATTACACTTTGAAATACAGTAAATTGATTTATTTTAATTTTTTATCAGTTTTGTTATCTCTGATTATATTTAATACAACTTGAACACGTTATTCATTTAGTTATAGTATGCATTTTAATAAAAAAAATCCCCATAAAACATGGTTTTTTGTATTTGTTTCTTATTTTTACAAGCCGAAGAATATTTTTTAAATAATTTAATACTAATTTTATTGATAGAATTAGATAATTCTCCATATTATATTAAAAATGGTAAATAAATGACCACTGATTAAACTAAATCAAAGTAGTCTGTATAAAAATGAAGACGAGAAAAACATTTTATTATTCAATGAAAAAAACATTGAATTACAAAGTACCATTCTACTTTGTATTCGAATGGATATAGATTAAAAAATCTATATCCATCATATCTGTAAAATAAAAATTTTTGTGCTTGAAACAATTTATTTAATTAAGGAAAGCTAAATAAGCCTTTTAAGAATTACATTAGTCATGGTACTTATGTTTCAGTGAATTTTGTTCATCATTTATCATGTGTTTATAATTCTAATTTAACATTACCGACTAAGAATTAAGTCATTTTATCTTATAGTTTTGTATATTTTTTGTGTGATAACCACAAAGAAGGTAATTTTATTTTAAAGTTATATATGAAACAAAATAAGTTTTTATGTTAATTTGGAAATTTGGTGAAACCATTAATGATTGCTTTTTCATTGATGCGATACCTGCTTCTCTATGCGAATCTATATAATGCTTAAAAATTTCCAGAAATTCTTTTATATATTATTATTAACTATCTTTACTTTTTTATACATTTCCTTTCTTTATATAAAGAAATGGTATGGGAGAGCTTAGGCATTACCTATAATAAATTTTGTAGAGAAAGAAAAGTTAGAGTTAGTCATGGGTTTTACAATTGCGAAATCGAAATTCAAGGAGACATTTTTATTAGAATTAAAAGATATTACAACTGAGTTAAAATGTCTATTTACACTGAGATTTTCAGCCCTTAAATATAAGAAAACGTAAAGATACAAATTTGATGTTCTTCAAAATTTTAATAATCTGTATTATTCGAACGATGTTTTTTTAAAAATATGATTCATTCAGGGTTTTTCAACTAATAATTTTTAAATGATTTATTACTTAACTTATTGGTTGAACTTAAATACAAGATATTTTGATTATGCTGCAACTTACCAAAAATGGAACAGAGTTTTATAATTAGCTTGCTTCTAAACATTAGTTTATTTTGTACTTTTTAAAATAAAATGTAAAGCTTAAATTTTATAATTCTATTATTTATTGCAATTATTTTATTTTAATTTGATATCTCATTAAAATTTTTTTTCTTTTTTTATAATCTTTTCTAAAAGTTTTTTTGGAACAGTTTAAAATATTATGCTAAATTTTGCAAAATTGATTTCTGTACTGCAGTATAATATGAAGTAAGGAACATTAGAAATGAGTAGTTTTTGGAAAACTGTAATATATTTTGAAACAAAATTTAATGATATAATTCGTTAATGTTTTTTATTGATATAACAATTTAATTAAGTGAGGTGTATCTCTCTCATAAGTGCTGCTATTGTGTGGTTTTAAGTTTTCTAAATTTGAAAACAATTCTTTTTAAAGTATCAATAAATGTTTAAATAGTTTAATTATTTTTAAAGTTTTAACTTTAAACTAAAATTACATGTAATTAAATGTAATATTTAAAAGAAGCATTTTTTATAATGTGAAACATATATCAGAATACAAATAATTTTATTACAAAATTTTAAGTTATAATAATTGTTTATTAAACATAAAATTGTGTATTCTTACTTTTCAAATTTTAAAATGCTTTTTATGAAATGATACAAGAAGTGAAACAAATATTATGTTTTGTAAATTTGGCTGTGTAAGTAAATTGCAAATGAAATAAATCGAGGATATATAAGAACCAAGAAGAATGATTACAGTATATTATATCAATAAATATGATTTCATTTATTTTAATAATTACTATAAAAATAAATGTTAAAAAAAGAAGTAAATGTTATAATAGCGAGAATCCCAAATTTACCTAAATCGGAATCAAGGTTTCAAGCCGAAAGAGTCCTCAAATTTATCTCATTTCAAAACAATAATAAGAATACTGTAATAAAGACACGCTTGAAAATATTAAAAAATTGGTAAGTATTAAACGTTCTCTGTTAAAGTATAATTGAAAAACTAATGAATAAAAAATAAAATAAAAATTAAACAAATAAGTAAAATATAAATGTAAAGATTGTTGTTTTAATTGTCAAAAATTTTATCTGTGATCATATAAAAAATTATATGTTAAAAAAGTTGTCAATTCTGATTTGGATGAATTCAATTTTGGGCTAAATTATTTTTGAAGACATTACATATGTGTGACTAAATTATGTAAGGTATACATATGTGCGTAACAAAATAAAATTTTGATGTGAATAGTCAGACAATGCAAACGTTGGTTACAAAGTTATTAAAAAAAATTATAGATACTTTTTATTTACAAATTTCATCATTCCCATAAAAATATTATATGCACGATTTCTCAGTACATTATGCCGTGATTCCTTAAATGCAATGTTGCTTATGATTATAAAATAAATTTGCGAATGAATTCAATCTTTTACATAGAAAGATACTGAGATACTTTTTCAAGTTTCGTCACTTCATTACCCTGTTTCAGCATCATTCTGTCAATAACGACATCATTATAAGTCTAGATTGATATGCTATTCAAATAAAGTTTTTAAAAAGCATTATAATTGTCATCTAACCAATACTGAAATTAATATAATCATAATTTAGTTAAAAATTCATCTTCATTTCTCAATCAGACTTTTTTTAATTTCTTTTTAGCAAAACACTTCTTATAAGTAACATATAAAACAAAAACAGGAAAATATTAAATAGAAAGAGAGGTATTGGTTAGTATGAAATAGTGAGTGTAATAAATATGTTTAGAATCGTTTCACATACCGAGTATACTTTATTAGTTAAGATTTAAAGTCCGCAATAAAACTTTTGAACTTTATTCTATGGTGCTGAATAATCAACATTTTTATAGTATTTGATAATTTCGATTATTTTTCAAGAAATAATTTATCATATGAAATCATTAAATAAATTATATATAGATAATAAATTACATAGAAATTCTATATTTTAAATCAAAAAGATTTGATAAATTTTAATGATATTTTAAAGGCCTTTTCTGTTTTTCAGAGAATATGATTTAACAGAAACATAATTATATGGATAGTGATATTTTTGTTCACTCACGTGACAAAAATTTAAATATTATTTAAGAATTCTTCAAATGCTTGTGGGAGGAAAAAAATAAAGAATAGTTATGATAATTAAATGTTAACTGATTGTGAACATACAATATATTTTTCAAGTGTTTTACAGCTGTTAGCTACTTTTAAAAATGAGTATTTAATTTAAGATAACAATTAAAATTGATTTGCAATACTTTTTGCTAATTTATATTTATTATTATTTTAGTTACAGGCTTGAAAAAATGTGAAATAAAAATGTTTAATTCTGTGTAACCAAATTAACAGTATAATTGTTTTTATGAAGAAACTCGCATAAAACAAAAGTTCTGAAATGACATTATAAGGATGATAATAGTTTATTATTATTTATTTATTGATTTTAAGAAATCCAATATTATTGAATTTATTTTTAAAAATATTTTACTTTGTTCTCATGGGAAACTATTCAAACAAAAATTTAGAATTCAAATTATTAGACGATGCTAATATTTCAAATCAAGGAGAAGTACAATGAAATTTAAGTTTTTGAATCTCAAATGTTTCCTTTGTTTTTCTAATGTAACTGATTTGTAGATTCGAGCATTTTGTTTCCTGAAAAATTCTTATTGAAACTTAATGGAAATTTCATTTTATTTCAATATTGTATGAGTTAGTGATTACTTTTCTACAGCTAATTTAATTATACTTTAAAGTAATATGGAAAACAAGGTTTAAAAGATGTTTAAAAATATCCCACTTGGTTGAAAAATATTTTCATAATAAATAAAAAATATAGTAATATACATAAATATAAAAATATAGTTATAATAAAAAATATAAGGTGAGATGGGAAAACAGATGTGTATGGTAGAAAATTTAAATTTATTATTATTTCACAAAATTGGTTGAAAAGTTGTTCGTGTGCTTTATTATTTTAATTAATGTTTTATAATATACAAATTAAAAATCAACAACGTGCTATTATTAACAAACCTGTGGTTAAACGCTATTGAGGAATGTACTGTTTAGAGAGTTAATGTAAATATTTTTCAGCAGAAAATAGAGTACAAATTTTAAATTATTTCTATTATACGTTTGTATGTAAAATTCATTGCATGTAATGTAATATTTGTTAGTAGCTGTGTAAGTAAATAAATATAATATTTTATGGATGCATTATGAAAAATATTTTAGAAATTTTACAACAGGTCCAAACAATCATTTGCGACATGTCTTTTACTATATGGGACTAATATTAAAAATCCATCATTTTTAAAGGGTTAATTTTCATATATTTGTGCAATTCTTGAATGAATATTTCAATACGGAGATATGCTATGTGAAAATATTTCTAAATGCTCCTTATGAAGTGAGAAAAGTCAATAGTAGAACTAATAAGCGGTATAAAATATATATAGGTTACTGACACTATATATACTTTACATAGTGTCAGTAACCTATATAACGCAAAGAATGATGAAAAATGTTATTTGAAGGAAAATGAATTGTTCACGTAGATAGAATCTAAGCTATAAGTGGGTTTCGTATATATCTATAACACATTGGCATAAAGAAACATGCGTAAACATAATGATTTGATGATCTCATAATCACATATCATAACGAAAAATTTTCGTGAAAACAAGAGAATTTATTTGAAAAATTAAACGTCCCATAAATATGTTTAAAATAGTTTATTAGTTCAAACAACATCATCTTCTATGTATTTCATGAACTGTGTATGGAAATAACGTTATTTGAAAGTGTCCTCAAAATCTTCCCGACGTGTTTTAAAGTCCATCTTTTGAAATGCTAATAAAATTGTAAGACTATGTATTTAAAACTTGACTATTTGAAATCATGTTTCTTGGAAGATCTAATGAACAGAAAGGAGTAAAATAATATTTTTATCATTAGTTATTCTCCTGATTCTAGTTAATTTCTCATATAAATTATTAAATATGATTTTAAAATTTCTGTGGAAGCAGATTGTTCAATAGAAATACTAACACAGTCAGATAATACGTTGTAGCACAATTCGGAGAAAGTTAAAATACATTTTACAAAAAGGAAGCATGGAGAAGAATGTTGCATTACCTAGAAAGATCTTACACTCTATTAAGCTTTTCTCCAAGAATTTTCTGAGAAAGATAACGCCATTAATCTTGAAAGAGGTTACACAAATGAAATGTCAATTACCAGGAATATTTATCTCTTGAACATATCAGCCTACACGTTAGACTTGAAACTAATGGAAAACATATGGAAAATCGAAAGAAATTCACTGAATATACATAAATAACTTAAAATATATCTCTGTTGTTGAATTAAAAAAAAGGTTTTGTGTGAATGCCTGGAACCATAGTTAATAAAATTCATGGTGAACAGACTTTCGTAAAATATGCGAAACTGAATTTTCATTGTCCTCATTGCAAATAATTGTTGAATTCTAGTATATTTAATATAATATTTATGGGCAATACAATGCAAAAAGTCTTTGCTTAGACATCGATAAAATTTTCTATGTAGCTGCCAGTTATGTATTTATTCCTCTCTAGTTGTTTTTAATCAAATTAAAATTATTGTATGTAAGGAGAAAATATTTCTGAGTATTGCTGAAATATGAGCGTAACATTTATAAGTAAAATGTAATAAAATAAAGAGATTGTTATTTTCCTAGGTTACAAAACTCAAATTGTGAACTTATTTTGAAATTTAATGAAAACACATAAGCAAATAATAAATAATACTTGTGGTATTTCAATTTCAAAAATTAGACTAATATATTTTCAAATACCATATTTATACTTACTGCAGTACGAGTCTATAGTTAGTAAGATCAACTTCTTGATTGGCTTGCAGATCTGAAATTGTTTTCAGAAACTTCAACTCTAAGGATAAACAAACTTATTTTTGGCACAATATTTTACTGTGAATGTGCTATTGTAGTAACTATATTCAGTCTATATTTTTTCTTAGTTATTGGTTCCTTAGTTAATACTGTCTAATAATTCCTCAAAAATTTAAGAATAATTTTTATCACATGTACAGTACAAATCTCAAGTTTAACTAAACAAGAAATGTTTTTTTTTCAATAATTATAAATATCATTATAGAAATAGAAAAATTAAATTTACAAATATTAAAAGATACAAACTCCCACACGTATCAAACTCTACTTCCTTTTTCAATATATTATTTTGCTGTAAATGAATTAGTTAATTTAAACACTTTTTTGAATACCTTTCTTCTGAATTAAAACAGTTCTATCCGGGACACTGTTACTTTCATTTTGAAAAGTAGCGAATGATTTTATTTACGCAAAACCATAACAGAAAAGGCATTAATTTTGCATTCTCAGAATTTGATGCAGTATAAATTAGCTGTTAAAAATTGATCAGAAATTTTATGAAAAGAAATATATTTTCTAGATAATTTATTAAAATTTTTATTCATTAAACCTTTTGGTAAATTATTCATATGTCATTCAGCTGAATTCACATTAATGTTTAAAAATGTGTGATACAAATTATTCCATCAATTATTTGGAATATTTAAAAGTGCTTGGATCATAGATTAACAACTAGTAAATGTGATATTTTCTTTTAATAGTGTATTATGGACTACACACACACAATGGAAATTTAAAATTTACATTGTTTTTTTTCAAATGGATTTACATTGTTTTTTTTTCAAATGGATTTACATTGTTTTTTTTCAAATGGATTTACATTGTTTTTTTTCAAATGGATTTACATTGTTTTTTTCAAATTATTTAAATCTAAATAATTTAATTGTTTTTTGTAAAAAATTATTAAATTATTCTAGTTTCTCTCATAAAGTGATATTTTTAAAACTTATTGATGTTCTGATTGAACTTATTTACAGTTTTAATCAAGTTCTTATTGCAGTCATTAATACAAGACTTGTAATTGATTCTTAACTTTAGAGCAATTTTATATGAATATATGATTTATTGTGTAAATATTGTAATATAATGATGTTAAATAATTTAAAATCTGAGAAGAACATTTAATATTTTAACTCATACTCATTTTTTTGATGTTGATAAGTTTAAATGTCAATTGAAATTTTGAAATATTTATCAATAATTATAATTTAATTTAATAATCAATAATTGAATCATACGGTATGGACCATAATATTCATTGAAAAAATATTCACTCTTAGGATGTATTCAAGGAAATGTGTAATTATGAAAAGTAAGCAACAACTTATTACATATTTCTTAAAAGATTGAAAAGCTTTAAAAATTAGCCATTTGATAGAACTTTTGCATGACATATTTCATTTTGATTAAGGTGCAGTTTTCTCATTTAATAACATTTATTAAGATTTATTTAATAAGCATTCATTCATATAATTTTTATGAAACCATAAAAATATAAATAATTCAAGGGAAAAATTCAGGATCTTTTAGAAGGCCACCGTGACATGGTTGGTTAGGGCGTCGTTCTTGTTATCGGAACGTAGTGAGGTCGAATCCCGACCCATCCGCGTTCCCCAATGGTGATTGGGGCATGTAAAATATGTGGCGATCATAATAATCTCAATGTGAAGTGGAACCTCTAGGGGTGTCAGGCCAAACCTGAGGTTCTTCTGCTTGGTCACTCATTCTAAATCATAAGGATCCTCTCGAGGTCACATCGGCGCACCCTCTGAGTATGATTATATAAAGGTGCCATCGCATACACCGCTTGGAGAACTGAAAAGTAAAAATTCTTGTAGCAAGGCTTTTATTTATTTTTAATATGTTGTTTATTTTTTACTGTAAACTGGATGTTTCTTTATTACAATATAAATTTCTTTATTTTATGTATATGCAATACAATTTTACATTTAAAATTATTACATATGTCTCTTCAAATATAAGTTTTTAAAATTTATGTATGCGTAATTTTTTCTTATTCTGATTTCTATATATATTTTGTAAAATTTTAAATTATTATATTTGATATTCTTTGGCATGCATTTCTGAAATTTCATGGGAAATCATATGCTTTTATTGTTTGAAAAGTATTCTAATGGTATTGAGAAGTTCTCAAAAATCTATAAATGTTAGTGTTTTTAATGTATTTATGTTACATTTGGATTAGTATTTCAACAAGTAATAGATGTATTTATTCAAGAAAATTCATTTCAATTCATGTGTTATTCGACTTATTATATAAACAGAAATGAAAAATGAATTTAAAACTGAAAAACATTATGTAAAAAGAGCATAAAGTGAATATTTGAGCGAGGAACAAATGTTAAAGCAATGAAAACAAAGCAATTAGTTATTCTTACGAATAGTTTTCTTAATTTGTTTCATAATTCAAATTTGAAAATAAAAAAAAAGAAAAATTTGGTTGAATTTGTGAAAAAAAATGTTATTGATAATTAGAGTCATGTAAATTCAGATTTAATTTGGAAAAATAATTTAATTGAGGATTTAAAATAAAGTAAATTAATTGAAACAGAAAATTGGAGTTAGAATGCAGTGAGTGAGAATTTCAGTTTGAGTTTAAACAGATTTCAGCAAAGAGTCAGAGTTCATTTGTCCCAAAATCTGTTTTTAAAACAAAGAAGAATCAAGAAATTTTCTTAAAAAGTCAAGATATATGAAAATTCTGTCTGTATAAGAGTCTATATAAGCAAAAATCACAAAATTTTCTATAAGAATAATATATAAAACTAATCCATTGTATGGAATTGATTAATTACTTAAATGAAGAATTTTATATGCATCATAATTGAAGATTTGTATATTTTGGGTCCCAACATGACATTAATTTTACATTATAGTACAAATAAATGTATAAACTGATATATAAATAAACTAAGTTAATTATTTAAGAAGGATATCATGTTTAAAGAAGAAAAGAAAATCACATTTGTAAATTATTTAGATATAATTCGTTTCACCATGAAATATATACTTTAAAATAAAATAAGAATATCGCAAAAATTATTATTCTGAAAAGATAGGCTTAGTGAACCAATATATTGAATAATTTTTTTTTTCATTTCTTAAGAATGCTTGTGAATTCATAAATCTTAAGACATTTATTTTCAATAAATAATGCACACACATAAATTTGTTCGATTTCTTCTCGTTTGGCAAAAATTGTCACTTCATTTTACATGTTAAATCGTTTAAAAATACTATCCGTTAAAAACATAATTTTAATTGTCTTTCAACTATGAAATATTCTATTTTTTCTTGATATAAATAATATTTTATATGTATTGTATTCATGATATAAAATAATTTATTAAAGATACGGATAGAGGTTATTGTAACAACCTTTCCGCAAGATTATCAAGCTAAGGTAAATTTATTTTACACTTAATAAAACAATTTGAGGAATTTTGTTTGACATAATATCAATTACTTTCTCATCACTATTATAAATATTTCCAAATGTTGTTTTTGAAATTACCCTTACCAAATCCAAATCAGGGAAATATTAATAAAATTTTACCAAATCAGGCAAAAATTAGTAAAATTTATTTGATTTACCAAGCATTTTGCTGATCATTATTAAGTTTTACGATACCGAAAAAATGTGCATTTTTTACTAAATCGCTCTTTTGTTCTTAAATAAATGCTATTTTTTTTTGGACCAAATATGAGCCTTCCCCTACAATGCTTCGCTCTATTCAGCTGGAGAAAGCTCATTTTAGTTTTTTCCTTATGTGAAGCTGCTTCTGGTCAGAAAATCATCTATATAATTAAAACTTATTTTCTATCTATTCTCAAGCATTCCAATTGATTTTTTTGATGCGTGTGTTCCAAACCTTCTTAAATAGTATAAATTGCCAATTTAAATTCTTTTTTAAATTTCATAGCTACTTAATTTGCAAATATATAGCACAATAATTTTTATTCTTTTAGTTTCAGGAAAGTAAAATTTAATTTGATGTAAATAAATTATGATTAATCATAAAACGTTACTTTTGTATTCAAAATTTTCGTTTTCTGTATTATTGTATTTATTTATAATATGTTTCTAATGGAATTATTGTTATTCTCATTTATGTTTCCAAATCAATAGGGATAAAACTTAATGAAAAATTTATTAAAATATTTTAAGTTCCTATGAATTTTCTTTATTTACAGTTTTATTTTATTTATAATTTAATAAAAATGACCATATTTATTACAAACATTTTATTTTTCTGTAAAAGGCATAATTTTGATATGGTTCTTTAATCTAAAATCGCGTATAGTGAAAACTTATACCTCAGAAGAAGCTAATGGGATATCTTTGAAAAGCAATTTTTAACTCCATTTAAAAAATTATATTCAAATATACCATAAAATTAATGGATCATTTTTTCATACAATTGAAAATTCGAAGCGAATGAGTGTATGGATTCAATATTTATAGTTTGCGTATACAAAGTATAAGCCACTCAATCGGTATATTAAAACAATTAGAATTGTGAACTTTCCTAAATATGCCTGAATTAGTTTAAATTTTAAGAATAAAGTTTATTTTTATTGTAATAAAATTTTGACATTTTTGTCTATTTAAAATCTATTATTAAACGAATGTTTTACACAATAATTTTTAGAACAATGAGAAGAAGTCGAAGATTTTTAATTGCAGTATATATTTTTCTACTTATTTCTCCGAGTTTGGTGTAAATTTCCTATTTTGTATCTCATTAGAGTTGACTAATTTACAAACAAGACATAAAAAAACAAAGAATAATTTACTAACAATTTCAGAAAGGAAACTAAGTACCATTGTAGCAACACTTCATAAAACCACTGGGATAACTTGAAGTATAAAAAGCAAATTGAATAATTTAAAATAATTGGTAGAGAAACAATCATTTGGAAGCTCTCTTTCAGAGAGAAAATAATTATATTCCAGAGGCTTGTGATTTCCTCAAATTTTATTTTAGAAAGCATAAAAAATGTGAATAGAATTCAAATAAGTTTTTAAATCTCCCTAATAGTCATTTTATACTAATATCATTTGACAAAAGCTTTATTCTTGCACATGAACGAAAAAGTTTTGCAAGGAAAGATTTGCTTTTGAAAAACTTTCCTGTCTGTTGTTTTAATTCAATTCCTGTCGATCAATTCTTTCCATCGATTGTCTTTTGCTATAATAATAGAGATGTAAAAAAGAATGTCACCTAAATGGAGCTTGCGGTTCCCTCCCGACTTGATATTATCAGAGAACTCATTAAAACCTCGTGAATAGCAAGCGAAAAATGTATAATTCTACTGGTTGTTCATTGTTTTTCATTAATGCAATGGCCATTATTTGAAGCTTAGTTAGTTACAATTACAGATTGCTTATGCCTATTAACTTTGCTTGATTATGCGCAACTTTGAACCATTTTTTTACCTTGCAAATTGAATAGAGCAATTTACCGAATGATTGACTTATGACTAAACCTTATTCATATGAAATGTTTTAATGTAGTGAAAACTAAGTTTAGTACCTTAAAAAGGTTGCGTAAATATTATTTAACTATGACTTTTTCTTTAACTGATTTTTTAGCTTAAAACTAGAAAAATAATAGTTTTACTTTTAGTTGTTTCCATTAAACATTTAAACTTTAATCGCTCCATAGTTTTTGTTCAAGCTCCCATCTTTACAAAAAGGGTAGTATATTTAGTTGAATTTTAGCTAATTTTAATGCGGGAAACAAATGTTATGCTCCAAAAAAAGCTAAAGAGATAAAGCAATAGAAATTTATTTAAGGCATGGCAAAAGTGAAAGAATTCGAGTATGAAGTTTGTAATTGTAGTCAACATGAAAAAAATTTTTTTTACTATCTATATCTTTACACTATTCTTTATGAGTTAAATGTTATCATTTTTTACTATACTTAAATTTAAATGGATAAGAAATTATTCTTTTGACGAGAAACTCATTTAACTGTACACTTAGTAAACAAAATGCTATCACTTTACATTAATATAAAGAAATAATATTCTCTGCATTATCAAAAGCATTTTACCCTCTTACTTAGATATCAATTAAATTTTTTTATTATTTTTCGAATATTTTATCAAGAACTCCTGATTTCAATTGCAAACAAAATAATACCGGTAATTTTACAAAATTTATATTGAAATAAATTTTCTCCATAAGCGTTTCTTAGAATTACTTTTTGTTTAGTAATTCTTTAATAATCAGAAATTATTTTATTTAACATGGAGAAAAAAATCACACATTTTTATAAAATAAAAATATCAAAGTACTGTTGATCGAGAAATATCAAATTTAACTTTATAAGAGGAGTATTTACCCAACACTCTGAGACTGGAGAGTGATTATTCGACCTTAGCGATTCTTAGAATCTTCAAAATATGTGATGCATTCCCATATTACTTCAAAATCATTTAACGAGAGAAAAATGAGAGAATATATGTTCTTTAAAAAGTGGCTCCAAATTCATTATTAAGTAACTGGAATCACGAAGAAAATGAGCCTAAACAGTTAAGTTGAAAGATATGCCAATAATGCACTATACTATGCTAATATTTTTTTAAAAAATAAAAGTAATAAAAAATACTTAGCGATGAGACAAAATATTTAAAGTTTACACTATATATAATTATAAATAGTATCGTAGTTAAATATTCAATAAAATGGTTCAAATTAATAAAAAATATATTATTATAAAAATATATAAAAAATATCTTATACTTAATTTATAAATAGCTTAATTTTTTACTGATTAATATATTGTAAATCTGTAAAAATTCTAATTTTCTTATCTCTAATTTTCCTAACTTTTTTATCTCTTTAAATGATTACAATTTCTGAAGAAAGTAATGTAGTTTCAGCATATATTCTAATGAATTGTTGATAAATTATTTTTTAAAACAATGAAAAGGAAGTACAAATAAATGATTATTAATGTCATGGCATAAAATATGGTGAAAAGTAAATTATGTTTAAGTTATGATAGTCATTTTTGAATTCATTCGACTTTCTTGAATAAGATAAATATTTAAGAGTTTCAGAAATTTTTTTTTTGACAACCCACATGAATATTTGTCAAAATTCTTAAGAGCTATTCTTGAAAATGATACCTATGATATAAAAATGTGTTTTCAAATTATACCTCAAGAACTTCATACAAATATTCATCTTCATTTACATGGAAAGTTAAAATATAAAATTATAAATTTACTGAAAAAATATTTGAATTTAGAAAACTTAATATTTAAAAATATTGATAAATTTCCTATAATTGTAAGGCAAAAAACTATCAATAATAATACTAGTAATTGTTTATTTTTGAGGATTTAAGGCATTTATCTTTACATATTTATCTTAGTTTATCATTTTTCTTTCTACAATTTTATGTAGTGCATTCTGATATACTGAAATAATGTTTCCTATGGTAAGAATAAATTTACTTCTGAGTTTTGATTCATTTTATAAATTCTTTCATACATATGTATGGGAATTATTTTGTAGTATATGTGAGTAATTCTTTTCAGAATAACTTATGCCCTTTATTGTTAAAATAAAATATATATATATTGTATTTATTAGTAACTTATTTCTTAAATTACCTTAATGTTTAAATGATAATATTAATTAATATTAATGATAGTAATTAATTAAGTTTAATAAAAACCTTAATTTTTCATATAAGTAAATTTAGCCTTGTTAGGTAAATCCATTCAAAATAGATACATTTCCTCAAATGTTTTATATTTAAGCAAAAAGAATTTCCCTAAATGATTTAGAAATTTTATGTATTGAAATATAAATTACTCAGCGCTTTCATGATATTTTCCCCATATTTTTGTTCCCATAAAAAGTAATACTCATACCAAGGATGCAAACTAAATATAACTAGGATTTTAAGAACAAAGGTTATACTTTTGAGACAGGAAACATAAAATTTGAAATCATTCTGTTGAATATAAATATAATCCCTTTTCCTAACGATTCTCTTTTAATTCATATTTTTAAAGAGTGGTGATAATATAATATATCCTAAGTAAACTAATGAAAATGATCTAATTGTAAAAAGAAAACTATAAGATAAAAATTTAAAAGTGAAGATTTACATGAACAATACAGTGTAAAAGTATGTTGGAGATATTTTAAAATTTTCCAGATCATACTAATAAACAATTAAAATTAAATTTAAAAATTAATACCATAATATGCTATAAAATAGCAAAAGTTAATTATGTTTTTCATTTTGTATCAGTTTAAAAATTGCAAAAATAAGGAACATTATCAGACATACATGTGTTAAAATTTCTGTTAATTATGTACAATACAAGAATTAAAAGAAATTTCAAGAGAAAAAACACTTTGATCAACCTAAAGAATTGTTTGAGATCAAAACTTTCAAAATTTCTCCATTAAAATACATATAGTATTTAATTTATTTTAAAATTAATAAATGTTTCATACAAATTATTCTTTTAACTTTGCTTAATGTGTTTATATATGTGACAGGTAGAAAACATCAATTTAACTACCTGATATATGAAAGTATGTAAAAATATTTTTATAAATTTTATCAGTAAGTGTGACTACTCTTCATACTCAATTCTTCAAAAACTCTTGTACAATGTTGCAATACTCATATTATTTTGATATTTAGTTAGAGTAATGTTAAGTCTTAAAAAAAAACATTAATTCAAAGAAGTTAATAAATAATTTGCTACAGTTAAGTATAATTGAAATTTACTGAGTCTTTTTAATTCTGTTATATATATATATATATATATATATATATATATATATATATATATATATATATATATATATATATATATATATATATATATATATATATATATATATATATATATATATAGAGAGAGAGAGAGAGAGAGAGAGAGAGAGAGACAGATAGATAGATATACTGGCATGAATATTTAAATAAAAAATGTCAATTAACTAATAAATTATGCATTAGACAATACCTGCGTAAGTTAACAGGTGTGTGTCTGATGAAGGTGTACGATGGCAAATTATCAGAATTTAAGTAATTTCGAAAATTGTATTGCGTCGATAAACGTGAAATGCGACTTAACAAATTTAATAATTATCGGACATAATGATTGTCAGAATTTAAGTAATTTTGAACATGATGTAACACAGAAATTTTAAGGTAAGATAAAATTTGAGTTTTTGCATACAGCAGTTTCACGAATACTCCGTGAATATGGAACATTTTTGTCGAACAATAAATCTTAAAAGAAAACAATGCAATATTGGGGCTAAAAAAAGATCTTAAAAAAAAGGATCATTGAAGATTGACGAGAATTCATTTGTGAAATAGATGTGCAACATTTCCTCAAATGTTTGCAGATTTTAATGTTAAGCCATCAACAAGTGTTTAAGCGAAAATTGCCCTCACATATATCACTATTAATTCCAAGTGAAAAGAATTCACACTTCTTCAGAACTCGTGAACAACAATATTGGACTGCAGATTGGAAGCACGTTACCCGGTATGATGAGTTTTGTTTCTCTTAAGACTTGGTATTTGGTAGGTGAATGTATAAGTTAATCAATAGAATCAATAGAATATGAATCAATAGAAACTACATGTCAATGGAGAAGTTCTTAAGTCCTTATGATGATATGGAGTATATAAAGTATATGATTTCTGATACACCTATAGACAAATCTGATAGGTGACAGATGCAGAAAATTTTGTCTGATCACTTACATCCATTTATGTCTAATGCGCATTTCAACGGCTTGAACAATTGAAAAAGACAATACGAACATCATTAGTTGCTTCATAGTGGTTGCAGTATAAGTCTTTTGATTTTAAGAACTTTCATTATCAACCTGAAATATGAATATTATTGAGCTTATTTTACAACGTGTATGTCAGTAAAGATCTGTATGTTTTAATATTTCAAAGGATTTAAGAGTTCTTCTGCTTGACTCATCTTAAAAATTAAGATAAAATATATTAAATTATAAAATAAATCATTAGTTACATTTTCTCTATTGCTCATGAAACGCTACAAGAATATTAACTAGGGGTATCAGTTTAGCAGATGCATGAATGTATACATATGTTGTGAAATATTTGACTTAGATTGTCCTTCTATAGCTGCATTTTGCACATGAGATTTAAATGATCCGAACCAACAATTTAACGTTTTCTCCAAGCCATTATAAGCATTTACATTCGAAGGGGGAGTAGAATCTGCGAAATGTTAAACAGGAGATCAAACTGCTAATAGTATAAAGAGGGAAAGAGATACCCCTGAAGAGAAAAGTAGAGATCAAAAAATTTCTTTTAGAAAAATAAATAATTTTAATGGATTGGCAGATATTTTTTCTGTCAAATAATTAACATTTCTTAATAAAATCTTTGAAATGGAAAATTTAAAAGTTAGTTATAAAAATCTACAATTTATGGGAATTTCAATCTAACAACCGAAGTTTTCATCACCAGTTGTTATAAATATAACTTATAAAAGAAATGAGATATCCATAAGTTTTGCAATGTTCACTGGAACTGGAAAGTGAAGAACACCAAAATATTCAGATTCAGTGGAGTCACACATTTTGAAGTCAAGGAAAAAATTATGAAGAGATATCCAAAGGAATTCATTTTCCCACAAAGTCACACAATCTTGCCAACTGTGATTATGAAAAGGAAAAGAAATTTAAAAAACTAAAATTCCCATAATGAAATTGAGTTTAGTGGTTCATTCAAACTCCGGTTAAAATAAGAATTGTTATTAAAATGAAAATATTTTAAGCAAAATTTAAATTTGCTATTAGATTTAAATTGCATCTTGCATTATATATATTATACTTGGTAATCACGTTATAATTTAAATAAAAATCCAGCAATATAGATAATAATTCAATGTGTGTGTGTGTGTTTCACTGTTTAATTAATTAATGAATAGTTTTTTACAATTTTGTAGGAAAATTGTGCATGCATTTATTTACAGACACTAATACTTTATCTGTGTGTGTGTGTGATGTATATTATTATAAATTTTATAAAGTCAGCATAATATGCATCGATTCCCAATGTTACAAAATTTGATGTTTTTCTCTTAACATATTTTATGAGAACTAGTTTGTTAACGCAATACTTTCTATAAATCTATTATAAATGTTTATTAGTTATAAATTTACTGGGAAAACCTCAAGTATTTTCAGATTTCCTTTATTAAAAACTGCAAAATATTCTGAAAATATTTAGATTTCCATTTTCAGAAACCTTTTACATAAATAAAAGTACTCTACATTCTTCATACATAGTTCAAAGAGCATCGTTTGTAAGCTATCAACTATTTCTTTATAGACATTAATAATTCACACAATTGATATTCACTTTTTTGAAATTAAAAATTTATGTATGTCAATATAAATAAATGCTCAATGTATATTAAAAATAAGTATGAAATGAAGAGCCTTATAATACAGAAATCTGATTTGCGTGAAACACAAAAAATGCATATTTTTCTGCAAATTATCAATTTAGTAAGAAGAAAAGATTTTTGCATTTTTATTTCCAAATAAATAATTCGTGAAAGATTTGTAGCTAAAAGAGAAGATTAAGTGAAAATTCTATTTATTTTTAAAATGCAAAGGATAAATGCTAACTTGCAAAGTACTTTCTCTTTTCTTAAGAACTATAATTATGTCATTATATTTTTTCTTAATTATATATATATATATATATATATATATATATATATATATATATATATATATATATATATATATATATATATATATATATATATATATATATATATATATATATATATATATATATATATATATATATATATATATTTCTTTTCATGCAATTTAAAAAATTAATATTGTTTACAAAATCTTGAATTGTTGTTTTATCAAATCACAAATAAAACTAATAAAAATGTTGCTTTTAAATGTAATTTTCAATTTAATGAATGGTAAAGTTATTGTAAGATCATTTCACATTTTTAGTCAATGATAACAAATCGTAAAAACGGTATAGCATAGCCGAAAAATATTTACAAACTATTTTACTTTTAATAATTATGCATATATTGTGTATTGTTGCAGTTGCTTAAAGCTATGGATTACAAAAAAACTACTAATAATTTCTAATTAAAAAAATTGAGCTTTAAAACTTTGAGAAAGATATTACATTCGTTGATAGTCATCAAGATTTTAATAAATAATTAAAATACATCTAAATTTTTTTTTAATATTTACAGGATTTTGGCTTCCAGCAGCATTAAATATGTGCAAAATTATGCATAAGACAATTTATATTATTTATTTCTCTCTCTCTATAAAGTTAGAAGCATCTTCAATTAACTTATATATAAACATATTTAAAGATTTATATATTTATAAATAAATTTTAGTTTCAATATTTATTAGAGCTAAATATTAATTAGTTAAATAGTTAGCAACTAATCATTTTAAAACTGATGAGTAATATTTTCAAAGTTAGAGTTAAAAAAGTATTTAAGGAAAATCTCCTGTTATGTAATTTATTTGAATATACTTAGTAAATCACAAATCAAATTCTAGAAATTTTCCTTGGAAATAGATAATAATTCATTTAAAAGTATTATTATGAGGTATTTTATTTTATTTATTCCTCTAGTCAAAAGAATAAGAAACCCTTTATTAATTATATTTAAAATATAATAATTAAATAGTGACATTCAATAGTGTTAAGTTATACTTTATAACATATATGACTGATCTTAATGTTAAAACTCTCTAGTTAACTGTAAAAATCTTTCGAGATAACTAACTTAAATCATTATTAACTAATCAATGTCACAATTTTATTTATAAGAAATAAATTGGAATTTTTGCAGTTAGTATGAATATTGTTTCTCAAACAAAATTCTTAACAACTCTATCTCAAAATTATAGACATAAATCTTAAACTAGAGTGTTGTGTATATATATATATATATATATATATATATATATATATATATATATATATATATATATATATATATATATATATATATATATATATATATATATATATATATATATATATATATATATATATATATATATATATGTATATAAATATATATATATATATATATATATATATAATTTCCTGTATCTTACAAATTACTACTCCTTTGATGAAAGTAAATTAAATGCAACACATTTTATATCAAATAAGTATTCTCCTTGTCGCTAGATGTTTACCCTTGTCAAAAGCTTAATGAGTTCCTTTGGCTCTCTTCTCAAATTTTAATAGAAGTATCTCAAGTTTATCCGTTATATCAGTGATATTTGTGAGTCAAAGCTTTGTATGAGAATTTTGTATTTACTTTAAGACTGTATAAATGAAATTGGTCTTCAATCTGGAGCAGCAGTTATTAAAATGCATGTAATTACTTTCATTGAGATATTAAGCTGAGTCTATGTTTATTAAATGAATCTCCATGTCTTTGGGTAGTGTTAAACTAACAGCATTCTCTTAAAATAAATTTTTAGCTTGCTTCAATTTGATTGCAAAGAATCTAAGTCGGTCCAAAATAATGCGTACATGATGCACAATGATGTATCGGGAATTAATGTTATATATTTTAAATTGTATATTTTTGTGATAATTTCTGGGAATTTTTTTTGTGTGTGCTTGCCTTTCTTTAAAATCTGTGATGATTTTATATTTTTACTGATTTTGAAAAAGACGTATTATATTGCACAATTTAATAGTACTTCTATTAAAGAAATATTTAACATTAGAAAAGTAGAGTTGCACAAACATGCTTA
The DNA here is from genome assembly GCA_030067965.1 of Latrodectus elegans. Taxonomy (NCBI): domain Eukaryota; kingdom Metazoa; phylum Arthropoda; class Arachnida; order Araneae; family Theridiidae; genus Latrodectus; species Latrodectus elegans. The sequence goes on from CM057809.1 coordinate 33,254,625, forward strand.
TTAAATTATTTACATTATAACATTCTGCAATTTTCTGTTAGAAAATTTTATCTTAATAGTATTTGTTTGGATTGTTTGTGTGTGTGACTTTAAGAAATATCCTTGATGAGTATTACATTTTAGACTCTTCACAGGATTCAAGTTCTTATATAGCTGTATTGTTTTTATACAGCTTATATGTCAACTGTATTGAAAATCGGATATAAAATAAGAATTGGGAAATATCTGCTAAGACAGTATGTTAAGAATAAAAGCACACAAATTATTTTTAATTAATTTATTCTTACTTAAAGGAAAAGTAATCATGTAATCAGTTAAAATCATATTTAAATATATTTCAGATATATGAATTATTTACAGCTATATTTTGAAAATGTTACGTAGATAAAATGAATAAAATATTTACTTTACTTAGGATTTAGTCGCATTATATTGTACCTATAAGTTTCAATTTAATTTAGTATAGACTGATGCTATTTCATTTATTTATCTAACAGTAATGTAGTATTTGAGCACAATAATTTGAGTATTAGTAGAAAAAATAATATTTAAATTTTATTATTTTCTGTTCACAATTATACTAAAAATTCAGCTTATAAATTTTCCAATTTTTAATTAGATGAAAAATTTGTGTTTTTGAAAAAGGAATGAATGTTTTTATAATGTTAAATGTTTTAAAAACTAAAAAAAATGTTCAATAGAACTCTAGAAAAAATGAAATATACTACACTCTCACTAATTATTTACAAAAGCAGAATTATATTGAAATATTTTTAGTAGTGTTTGCTCAGTAAAAGTGACTTTAGAAATTTTATTTACGTTATTAAAAACTGTTTTTTTTAAGCTAATTTAAAAATTAAACACTTTTAATCCAACTCTATATTTATATTTTTATTAACTGGAAAAGTATATAAAATATGCATGCATAAACGATTCATGATATACTTCTGATACCAAATCAATAATTAAAAAATGTATTAATGCAAAATATTTTCAAAGATAGATTGTATTTTTCTTAAAGTCTTTAGTGAAGGTTTATTGTTGTTGTTGTCATGTGCCAACTAGGCTGGTATTATAGGGTGCGCTGCTCAACTATTCCAAATGAAGGGTATTTAGATGTGGAGTCCGACTTCTTCAGTGCACACATGCCATAGGTACCCATTTACAGGCTAGGCAACCATTCACTACTGATTCATTTAAGTATAGGAAAAAAACATGATAGATGGAGAGAGAAAGTACATCCATGCTCGAACCGGGATTAGAAATTTTTTTTGTTTTTACTTCAATATTAGCGGTTTTGATTGAAAAATTTCATTTTAAAATCAATGATTTGTATACATTTATATAAAATTATCAATATATGTCAATTTGAATAAGATGATTAACTTGTTAAATAATTTTAATATTTAAAATCTATGGAAAGATTTGATTAACAAGATTTAATAACATTTTATTAATTTAAAAAAATCAGAAATCTTATTGTTTAGAAAATTAACAGTCTTATAAGGCTTTAAACTTTTTTTTACAAGTAAAGTGATAAAATCTTCATTACATTTAGTTGAAATTATGTTCCATGATTAAATTACAGAATAATATAATCAGTTAAATGATGCTTGATTAATTTCTAAATTCATTAAGATGTAATTATTTATTTAGTGAAAATATCAAACTTGAAAAATTATTTATGACTTATTTAACAGAACATTTTCGTAATTAAACCATTGTTTTAAAGAAATTTGTATTCTATATTAAAATATTAAATAACGTTTTGTAATTTGTGTAATAACACAATTTTGTATTTGAAAGTGTAATATACTTTATACTCATTATTTTTATTTTTGAAATTAAAAGATAAGCTAATGCTCATTTGTTAAGCAACTGATTTAGAGCCTAATGTTTAGGATTGCTTAAAAATGAAATACAAATGTTTTTCTCTGTCAAGTGAATACCTTAATTTAAACAGCTAAAAATCCTATACATATAATCTTTCTCATAAGCATTGTCACTTTTGTTCAATTATGAAAGAATATTTTTACTGTAAAAATGTGCATTCTCATCAGAGTATACGTCATAATAATATTCATTAAATATTATTTGATGTTTTCTTAAAACCATTTAAATAATTTACATCCTTGTAATATGTTATGCTTTCATTAAAATATATTACTAACATTTTGTATTGCATAAATGAGATATTTAATAAATTAAATAGAACTAAAATCTTAGGCTGTGAATAATCCATGAGTAATGTGCAGTAATTGAAATCCTATTTTACATTATAAAATATTGAAAATAACTGCATCTTATTGGTGTATTAATTATGTACTTCAAACGCAATTTAATACAAGGTATGTTAGAAATAATGATGATGAAACTGAAAAAAACTCGTGAAATATCGGTATTATTATTAATTTCTTATCAACGTCTAAGTAAATAACGCTTATGCGTAACAATAAGGTCAGTGTATAAAAGAATTATAAATGTAAAGTTTCACGTTGCAAGTTTTGTTCTTTATGCTGAATTCTGTAATAACATTTAATTTTGAATTCAGTTAAGCTGTTAAAAGTTATGCATTTTAAAGTCTCTAATTTAAAAGCATTATTTTAACAATTTATTAAACGGAATTGTGAATAAAATTTCTTGTAAAGTAACAAATACTGTAGAAAATTTCAAAATTCTGGAAGAAAGTCTTCAACATTTTTAAAATTTTATGATATTAAATTTATTGTATTATACTTATAAGTATTTCAGAAATATCCAAATTATTTTTTACAAGTCTTGCTTATCTTAACTTATAGTAACATCATAATTTAAACAAAATTAATTTTTTACATTAAATTTATTTAACGCATTCTTTGATAAATAAGAAAGACAAAATAAAATAATGAATTGTATCAAAATTAAAACATTAATATTGACTAACCAATATGTCCATTATATATGGAAACTATCTCTGTGTGTGTGTGTGTGATATGTCTTTTACTATATCTAATAATAAGTTGTCACCATAACTACTGTTTAAAATTATTTTTATAAACACCCAAAAGTTGTACGTAGCACAGTTACTTATTAATGAAACTATAAATAATAAGTAAACTGTTGTAGTTAGTTCTTTTATTTCTGAATTATTTTTCTAGTTAAATTTGAATAACTTCTTTATTGTATAGTTTATTTTAAATCTAAAGAAGATTTTTTTCAATTATTATGGAAAAAGATTGGTACATTGTCAGGAAATTCATAACTTTGTTTTTTTTTTTTTATAAAAAATTGCATTGTTTTGACAAAACCTTTTATGCAGCAAGTGTGCTAAAAATAATTTTTTTTTGGATAATAAAAAAGATATGCCAATGCTCGTACTTTAATTAATTAAATTTAATTATTTAAAATCATCACTAAAGTTGGTTTTTAAAACATTATTTGCTATTTTTGACAAAGTTTTAAAATCAAAATTACCACTTAAGCTCCCATTTAAAAAATATTTATGATATTTAAATTGTGCAGTAAAGTGAATAATTTTTTAGTCAAATATTAAAAACTTGGAATATTTTTTCCGTATGATCAAACTCATCACTGATATCAATAAAAAGAAGTTTCTGATCAAAATTTACATTTATTTAATAGGAAACCTCTGTATTTGAATTCTAAAATTGGGAATGCACCCATAAAATAAAAATAGTATTTTGCATAGAAGTGTGAATAGAAAAATTTTAATATTTAATCCTATCTGTAATTGTCAAAACATCATTAAATGATTAATGATTGCCAAATTGTAAGGAAAGTACATTAAGCATATTATGTAAGGACATTAAACATATTATGAAAAAATAGTAACAAGATTAATAAAAACCAGTTAATTTATGTTTAATTTGTAAAAGAATTAATGATTTAAGGGAATATTATTGATCACAAGTAATAGTAAAGAACTATCCATAATTGTGCCTATTTTTATGCAGGCAGTATGTAGTTTATTAATGATAAAAAACTAAAATAAGTTTATTAAAATAGTATTATAACTTTGTTAAATGAAAAAAATCAAAATATGCTTATAAATCAAAATTTTACTGTTTACTAAAATATAAATTAAACATATTATTGATTTTTGAGTAATTCGCTTAAATTAACTGAAAATAATTTTGGTTTATTTTTAAAATAAAAATAAAGAAGTGTTACAGTTACAAAATATGTAAGTAAACTAAGCTAAAATTACTTTACTGTTTATTAAAATATAAATTAAACATATTATTGATTTTTGAGTAATTCGCTTAAATTAACTGAAAATAATTTTTGTTTATTTTTAAAATAAAAATAAAGAAGTGTTACAGTTACAAAATATGTAAGTAAACTAAGCTAAAATTAATTATTTTTACTATAAAACATTGTTTTAAAAGTGAATGAGGGAAGTAAATTAAAAATGCTTAATTGTTAAGAAAAAGTTTATGAGACAGTTTGCCTATCAAATAAAATATAGTCAAATGTTATCAAAATGTTATTAAACTGTTTTTCTATAAAATCAAAAGCTTAATTTTTCGTAAAATTAGATCTTTTTCCGAATATGCAATTATATATTTCTTTTAGTTTTTAGATTTATTTTGAAAAATATCTTAATAAATATAATTTATTTTTATAGTTTTGAAATACTATAAATAACTTTAAATACTATACGCATTCTTTGTTAATATAATTCGCTAATTGTGACATTGTTATGCAAACAGTTTTTGGTATAATGAGGGTAATTAAATGTAAAAAATATTTAAAATATTGATGAAGCATTTAAATTGTAATAAATAAAAGTATCAATTACCACACATTTTAATTATTTAATGATTTTAATTATTTTAATAAAAAGAACTTACTTAAAGTAAAAATCCTGTTTCAAAAGGTTATTTTACATTGGAATAATTTTCTATTGAATGGGTGTGTAATCTGCTTGGGTGCAAAAATTCCTAATCATGGATATAATGTTAGCATTCGATTTAAAATAATTAAAGCTTTGTTAACAATTGTGGTATAGTTATTTATTATTATTGTGGTATAGTTATTTATTGTTATTTATTAAAATATTAGTACTTGAATATTTAAAATATATCAGAGTAAATAAAAGTATAACATATCATAAAATGCTTTCAACACAGTGTAATGAAAGATAAAGCTGTAATTTATACGTAGCATTGAAAAGAATTGTTTTCACTTCACCGAGATAACTGACTGCCAAATTTTTTTTTCTAAGTTTACTATAATATTATATTGTTTTATTATGATAAGAATTAAAATAGTTTACAAAAGTCACTGCATTTTTTAGGAATTCAAAACTTAACTTTCCTTTATATTAAATGATCTACAATATATACTAAGAAACTATTGCTAATTAAATACAAGTGCTATGAAATTTTAAAATTTACGATAAATTATTATTACTGTATTTCACACTGAAATATTTCTCATTATATATACGTACTCTTTGTTTTACTAAAGTTGCATTAAAACAGAAGTGATAAGGCATCAGGATTGAAAGAGATAAGCATAAAAATTCTTAAGTGGTCATAAATTTAAGCAGTTTATTGCACATAAAACATGACTTACAATCCAGAAAACTTCAAGAATAGCTTGTTTTTTTGTTTTAAAACTTTGTTTTTATTTAATAAACCACTAATTTTCATTGTTTTTAAAATCCTTTAATATTCACAAAATTGACTTAATTTTAGACATTTTTCACATCATTTCCAGTTTTCTCTTTAAATTTACTTCTTTTGTATTCATAAACATTTTCTACAGGTTTTAAATCCTAAGAAAAATTTGTTAATTATTTTGATGGTATTTTAACGAAATATGATAAATATTTGAATAGACATTTTGACAATTACAAAAAGATGTTCATTATATTTAATATCGAAAGATCAGAAACTATTTAGTTCTAAGTGAATGGAAAATTCCCTCAAGCAAAACCTTTAAGATAAAAAGCCAAAATAATATTTTATAAATTTTATGAAATAGTAATTTTTTAAAAAGTTCTTTTAAATTTGATAAAAAAATAAAAAGCAAAATATGAAAATGTTTTGCACTAAAGTAACTTAATAAGAAACTAAATATTATAAATTAGAACTTAGAGTTAATATTCATGCAAAAGTTGCTTAAATTTTAGATAAAGAAAAAGATACATAAATAGAAGAGTTTCGAATTATAACTTATACAGAATTTGAAGTAGAATTACAGGAATTTTATGGGGATTTTTTAGTTGTAAGATCGATAAAATAATGTGACTCGTTTTCAAGAAAAAGAGTTTTAATTAAATACGCATCCCCTATTCTTAGATTTTTAGAAATAAAAATTAAATCATTAACGGAAATGTTTACAAAATAAAGGGACTTGATGTACCTGTTATATAGGAATTATTTTATAATTTTTAATGATATTAGGGTCAATTTGGTACTTTTTTTTGTAATCATAATGTGTGATATTAAAATTTAATTTGGAAATAAAAATAAATTTAAAATTTATTTACTTTTATTTAGAAATAACTAATAAAAACTTACTTAGATAAATTATTCAAAATTTATTTTTAAGCGGAAATTTAATGTTTGAATTCAATAATTGTAGAATTGGCATTAAATAATTAAAATGTGTGGTAATTGATACTTTTATTTATTACAATTTAAATGCTTCATCAGTATTTTAAATACTTTTTACATTTAACCCTATAACTTAAGTTATTTAAATATGAATGTGGATCATTGAGATGGTTCAGAATCCATTTTAAATTATTTGTAATTTGTCACACCTACGTTGGAATCAAATAAATCTTTATAAGGGAAAAGAAATAGTGGAGCAAAAAACCATAATAAAAGTGAAGTTAATATATTTTAAATATAGCAATTATATTACACGAAAAAATGAGTTTTGTGCATGTCTTAATGAAAACATTACTAATTTCAATTTTATTTTTTTAAAGTTACATTATTAATTACATAATTTAAATATAACAAAAGCATTTTAGCATTTGATTAATATTTAAGCTGAGTATTTCTTATAGAGAGTAGTTTATAGAAAAAAAGTTTCAAAACTAACTTTCTAAAAGCTAAAATTTTAACTATTCGCATTATTTTTATAATTAAAAATTTTAGTTGTTTAGAGGAAATATGGAATAATAATGCGTGGTAATTCCAAAATAAAAATAAATACTATGAAAATTATCATTAATCTCTGAAATCAAATCAAAGCAATTCCTGACTAATTCTTTTTATAAACAAACTTTGAAATAAAAAGTTTATTCAAAATTTCATTTTATAAATATTTTTTGTAATTTTTTTGAAAATAGTTGATTGATGTTCAATGAAAAATCAGTTCTTATTTCTATTTTTCTTAGATTGATATGATACTGACTCTTTTATTACAAATCTTACGTAAAAGTGAATTTGAATATTTATCAATGTTTAATTCAGCTTAAGTAATTCAAAGGTTACAGTTGCTTAAATTATATATTCCTTACCATAGATATAACTATTAAGGTGGAATTTAAAGGATACTTATTTTTAAAATAATAATGCAATTAACATTCAGTTTAGAAATTCAACTCTGAAACAATTCTAATAATAGCTATCATAATTTAATATATTAAAATATATATACCATATTATAAATTATTTCATTATTAAAATTCTGTGAATAAGAAGAATTAAAATTTTTTGAAGTTTATGTAAGTTTAAATCTTTAAATATTTTAATCTATTTAAAGCTAACAAAAAATCGCATTACAAACTCAACGTATTTTCAGTTTTAATTGAAAGCTTTCAATTAACACTGAAATTGCAGTGTCTCAATTACAAGTTGTTTTAAATGACCTTTCTAAGTAATCCATGAAAATGCTGATTAATTGTTTAATGCTTGTTAAGTAAAATTAACAGACCGAGTCTATTCATCTCCTTGAAATTTTATAGTTTAATGTTGTAAAAAAAACACTGATTTTAAGTGTATTCAGTGAAAGAGTTTAACCTTAGCTTATTTGTAGTTGTGAAGTGTGAGTGAAGCTTATTTTATGTAAATGAATGTATTTCATAAAAAGCATTAAAGAAAATATAATTAATTAATGAAATTCTTATATGTTATTGAGATATTGCAAGTATAATTATTTATATCATTAAGTTCATCTAATTCCACTAAAATCATTAAAATATCATTACTTTTTTTTCAATAAATGAAAATTCCACATACATGAATATGAAATTTCGAAAATTTTATTAATTTGACTGTCGCTATTCATATTTACTACAAAAAAATAAATACACATTTGCAATAATAAAACTTAAAAATAATTTTGTAAATATAGTAGCTATACGAAAATTCTTAAGTTGAATGTCTTCCACCTTAGAATAAATTATGTAAGAGGAACTGAACTTATGCATTTTCCCATAACTCTCTTAAATTAAACCCCAGTGCGTCCACAACAAAAAAGAAGTGCATTCATAATAAAAAAAATTCTTACCTTAGAAGTACTTAGCTAGTTTCTTACCTTTCTTATGTAAGTAGTACAAAACTTTGTTTTTTACGTGGCTTCAGGGCCGGATGGGTTGAACCATTGTGAACATGAGCGAAATCCTAGATTCAGATGGAGGTTTTTGCCCCCTTCCTAACCTTCTCGACACCTAGGGCCAATGACAAGGGTAAACCCCTTGATGTCCCGGGACCTCAACCCTTTACTTTTGCGTTCCCTCGCTCTCGGTTCCTGTTTTTTCACACCCGTATTTCCGCTATACAGGTAAAAAGGGGGAACTGCAAGCTTGAAGTTAACTTCGATAGTATATGGGAAGGTATCTCAGGAAAGGGTTGCTCCGAGTTCATGAACTTTTGGGAAGAGTTGGTGAACTTTTGAGTTTGCGAGTTCCCACATTTTTTTCCTGAATTCACAGAATACAAAGGTATGCTGCATCAGACTCATTTGGTATTTTATCAAGAGTTCATTCACATATTGCATATTATGGGAAATAACTATAAAGTTTATCTGAAATCGTATTTTGAAATTTAAAGGAGATGTTAATTACTCAAAAATTAAAACATGAAAAATGATTTTTAAATTTTGAGGACAAGTTATAATATATTTTAATATAAATTGTTTTCTTATATTTCTATAAATTTTGCCATAGAAAATAAAGGAATAAAGTTATATGATCAAATTAAATTGAATAATTTAAAAACTTATTGATAATTATATTTTACTTTATGAGTTTTGAATATCATTTTTTAAAAAAAGTTAGAAGCTAAATGGAATATAGCTAATTACTTGAAAGCATACATAATCAATGTTTCTATATGTATTCTATGTATATGTTGATGAAATTTTATTTTAATAATATTTTCTAATATTAATTTATTTTATGATATTACTCACAAAATTTATTTTGGGAATAGTCAAATAAGAAAAAATATCTCCCTCTTAAAAATTTTTACAATGAAATATTATAAATTAAAAGCTAATCGACTAAAAAATTATAAACTTTTAAATATTTTTGTAAAACATTTTAAATTAATTGGATTTAATTGATGTAACTGGATCACATTTTCAGAAGCGTTTTTGCATTTTTAACTGTTATAGAGTTGTATGTTTATAAATATATTTCTTACTTTAAAAGTTTATATTTAAAGCAAAACGTGCTCTTAAAACTTATACTTAGTATGTATTGTAATATTTCTAAATCATTAAATTATTTAACAGCTTCAAAATAAAATTTTAAATATTTCAATCACATGTGAATTTACTTTGATTACGTCTAATCACAACATGCTATTTTGCCAGATAGAGCAAATCTTAAGTTTGTTTTCATGTGTCTTAACTTGTTTTTCTTTTACTAATTAAGAGTGATAAGTTTTACATATTTTTATTTCAGAGACAATCAATTTCCAATATGCAATCAGGATAAAGAAAGATTGAATTATAATATATTTTATACAATCAAAATATGCATTTCAGCATCACGTTAAATTATTTTCACTAATATATTTTTCTTACAGGCGTATTTATATGTATGTTTACAGTTCTGGCGTTGCAGATTTTGGTTTCGTTCGAATATTAAAATTATAAGCTAATATTATTAATTAATAAAAAGTAAATAAATGCTCTTTCATGTTAATCAAAATTTCAAATAAATTGTGCTTAGATTTAAATCATTTGCCCTTTTCCACCTTCTAGAATTTTTAAATTTCAAAATTCCAGATATATATCTGTCAAAATTTTAGACAATACTTATATCATAAATTTGATTTATTATTTTCATAAAAAGTATAGCTTATGTGATTTTTTTAATACATAGAATACAGAATATTACTTTAATAACTAAGAACATTTTAATTTTATATCATTAAATATAACAATAAATATAGTATAATATACATAAAGAAAGAAATGTTAAAAAATGTATTTGCATTTGCAAAAAAACGTATAGAAATCTTTAAAATTAAATTTAAAAAATTAAAAAAATGTTATTTTTTATGTATTTGACAATTTTTTACTATGCTGCTCTGAAATCTGAAAATCAGAGATTTATTGTAATTTAATACCTCTATTAGTTCATAAAACTGAAAAACAATTTATCACAATTACATTAAAGTCTACGTTTTATAAATTTTTAATCGGATTTTATACGAAAATATCTTTTATTGTGTGCGTGTATTTGTGAGTGAGAGTATTAGTATTCTAAAAATGTAGCACACTGTTCAATTTTACTTTTGTAACACGAAATCTTTTATCATTCCTAAGGGTATGTACTCTGAACTAAGAATATTTACAAGCAAAAATTTATTGCAATACTATTGAATGAGTTTTTTTTAATCACGTTTTAAGTTATATATTAGAATTTCATTGGCATATTAAAGTGAAAGCAATTTAAAAGAAAATCAAATTACATAATTTGGAGGATTTTTTAAAACAATTCGTAAAAAATATCATATAAGTATTAGACAATTCTGATGTTATTATACCGTTTTTGTTAATAGAATATAGAGACACGTTTTAAACAGTGAAATTTTAATCTGTATATTGCATTAATTATGTTTAATCATTATTCGAATATCATTTCATATCTTACAAATTAAAAAAGTCAATTCTCTGTGTTTTCCTTTGAATAAAGACGTGAAACGTAATTTCGTTTTATGTGGGAAATATGACTTTGTACATCAAAAATTTCAAAGATCTGTTCATTGCATAATAATGATTAAAAATAATTAAATACTTCATTGCATAATAATGATTAAAAATAATTAAATACTTTATGAAAAATAATAATTGCAAGATTAAAAATCTAATTGCTATGAATTTAAAACTAAACTGTCATATATTTGGTAAATATAAAAAAAGTATATTGAAATGAGAATCAATTTCGATTTCTGCTCAATAAGTACGAATTTCACCCTAGAAAATGAAAGAGATTTTAGAAGCCTATAAACGTAGAAATTTTTTAAATGTATAAAAGTTTTGAGGTAAAGAACTGATTTTTTACTAGTCATGTAAAACAAATGAAAGAAATCAGTTATATTAAACTTAAGATTTAATGAAGCGTACACAAATTAGATGAATAAAAACCTTTGTATAAAAATCAATTAAATTACTGATTATATATAATTTTTAACAAGTAAAAAACTTGAAACACATTAAATGTATAGTATTTGTTAAAAAATAAATTATACATTAAGTGTTAGAAATCTGTCACTATATAAACTGCTACAGCTTGTACTCTGAGAATTTAAATGCGGAATCTAGAAATTATAAGTGATACACAAAGATAAAATTATTAATTATATTTCGAATTTGCTTAATATTCTTTAAGTTTACCTCAATGTACAAATACCTAGAAAGTTTAATTTCTTTCAGAAATCTCTGCTTCAAGTAAAAAATCTCTTTAAAAAGCTTAATGAAAAAAAAATGCTTCTTGAAGTGATTATTATCACTATTTAGAGTCCAGATTTCAATCTCACAACAGATTTAGGACTTTTTTAGAATGGGTATTTTATAAGCTTCATTTTTGTCGTGTGTAGAATATGTTTAGAAAACTATGCAAAAAAAGCACTTTTTTCAATTTAACATTTGTAAAATTTAAATAGAGCAGCGTTAAGAAATTTTTAATATTATGCTACAATTATCCTTCAATGAGACATTAAAAATTTCTTACAATATTTCTTATAACTGTTATGTATTTTTCTTAAACAATTGAAATAGTTCCAGTGCAACATTGCATGTTATTTTTTTACTGCGAATTTTATTTTATGTTTAAAAGGTTCAATGAATATTTTTTGCAAATGAATAAATCTTTTGCTTTAGAAATTTGTGATGTATTTCCTTCTTTTAATTTTATTTATAAACATTAATAACCTTTTAAAATAAAATTTTGCAAAATTACGTGGATTTTGATATTTTAATGCAGAAATTTAAGATGTTATTACTTAATTTTTTCTCAAAATTTTAATCTATATAATTAATTTAGACTTAAAAATATCTATAAATTATACAAAAAAGGCTTCAAAATATTATATTTAACAGGAAATGAAAGTTTGTGCCAAGAATGTATTAATTAAAAGTTTACCTACCGGGCAAAATTTCAATGAATTAAAAATTATAAACTTCATTAAATTTCAACAACTTCAATTAATTAAAATCTAAATAAATTAATTGAAGCTTTAATTTCAATAAACTAAAATTTCAATTAATTATTTATTGGAAAAAAATTTAAAAAATTATTAAAACTTCATCAATTATTTATAATATAAAAAAAGATCTTTATTGTTAGAATATAGCTTAAATATTCCAAAGGATTACTTTCTAAGCTGATGCAAGATATTTATATTAAAAATGATTTTACATGTTAAATTGGTGGCATCAAATTGTTTTTTTATGTAAATCAATCAAAACTTCAGTTTATATATATATGTATGTATAGGATATTGATTACAAGGTAAAACAAAACTAAGGAATCATTCTTAGTTTCCTTTTTAAGATGGAAAAGATATTTTTCTCTTCAAAATGACTTTTTTAGTTCAAAAGATTTGTTTAACTCTTAAGAATATATTTACTGCAGATACTTTATTTCAAATGTCTGATTGAGAAGAAAGATCTATTTGAATTTTTCAAACATATGTTTTCTTATATAATGTAAAAAATCTAGCCTTTTTATTATTTAAATTTCAAATTCAAAATCAAAATTAAAAAGTTGTTACAAATAAGGTATAAAAATAGCCTGAGGAGATTATAGAGATTTAGAAATGTCCTTCGTATTGCATATTTCTCTATGTTAAATGACTATAACACAAATATCTCTTTTTTAATATAAAGTGTTATTTATTGTTATATTTCTTTTATTTATTACTTTTAACTACATTTTGCTTAAAAAAATATAGCAAACTAGGTATTCTTAAAGGAATGTTTATCAAAAAGTTGTTTCTTTGAATCCTTATTTACAATGTTGAAACTCCTTTTAATATTTTTTAAAAAGTTTTTGGCCACAAATTTAATTTTAGATACTTATAATTATTTTAGTTCATTTAAAATAACTTGTTATAGATTTGCAACATAAAAGTAAATAAAATTACACTACTTATTGCCGTTTAAAAACGTAAAATAAATAACTTAAAGTAATATTAATAACAGATATTTAATATTAAATTCACAACAAATAATTTTTTTCACGTATTCTTGCTAAAAAATGTTTAGTAGTTCGTAAAAATGATTCCTCAAAAATAACACATAATTTTTCACAAAAAATAAAATAAATTATTTCATAAAAATCTGCATAAATTTAGTTTAAACAGTATATAGACTTGAAGAAGATTTTCTTTCAATCAGTATTCTTATAAAACCTGTTTCAGATATTGCTATAACAGAACTCTATGAGTCATATCTCAATTGTATAATAACATGATGCTAATCCTCTTAAGAAAATTTTTTGTCAGTTAATAACGTGAAGAGCATAATCTATTAGCTGTGTATTTTATAGAGAAGGATTACTTTATAAGTTAAGAATCATGAATATTAATAATAAATTATGATTTTTCTTTTTTTTTTGCTGGAATACAATTTTTTGAATTTGGTTGATCTTTTATTAACAGTTGTGTACTATGAATACGATACACATCAGCACATAGAGTGTATATTATTTGCAATATTCTGTATATATATTTTAGCTATGCCCTTCATGAAAACGTTTCAGTAACCTATATTTCTAAAGTTGATTAATTTATTTATTAAAAATAAATAAATTATTTCCAAACTTCTATAAATCGATAAATTGTATATAAAGTGACATAATATTTAAAATTATCAAATGGTGCAATTGCTTCAATAAATGTTTATATAATAAAAAAATGTGAAAGAGAGAATCAATTTATAGAATTTAATTATAAAAGTAAAAAACATAAATAAATATATGAGAAACACTTGGTTGTTACTGTATTGAATTTAGTTGTTAAATACGGAATTTCAAATTGGCTTACTTTTAAAATAAAACACAATTTACTTAAAAATTAATCTGTGTGTGTGAAAGACGGTTAAGCATAAATTTAGAATTAAAAGCTCTATATTAAAAAAATGAAAATATTCTCACTTTCACATTTACAAAGTTAAAAAGAGTAAAATATTTTATTGAGAAATTTTTATAATTAGTATTTTTTCCGGTTTTATAGAAATAAAGCTTTTCTTTAAATAGTGATATAATTTTGTGATTCCAAAACGATTTTAGCATAGAATTAACTGAACACAAATTCAATGTTAACTTTTTGTAAATAATCTGATGACTTAGAATATTACCAATAGTGATGCATCAGAATTTGAAGTAGTTTACTGTAATAGGTTCAGTTCATAAAGTAATATTAAATATTTTAAAAATTGCTGTATTAGGAAAGCTAAAGCATTTTAAAAAGTTACAATTATTATTGTTTTTGTGTTTCTAATTATTTCTTAAACTGTGTTTCCAAAAGCAAAAATTTTAACGTAACTTTATTTCTTTCAAACTTTAAATTTAAGATTTGCACAAATGCTTCTTTCTATTTCAAATATAAATATATATATTTAGTAAATATAAATTTAAATCTTAAATACTTCACTGGAAATAAATATCCTGACATTATTTCTACACTGCTGGAAAAAAAGTAGAAGAATATTCATATTTTATAAATTATGCTTTAAACTTTAGCGCAATTAATGTTATATTTTTCTTTTTATATTTTATCAAACTAATTTCTCGTTTATTTTCAGTGAATGAGTTTTGTTTACCACTGAGAAAATATTATAAAAAAGTACTTAAGAATTTTTGATCTGTGAAAAAAGTAGGACACCTGCAAAAATATTCTCTTTTTTAACCTTATGAGTTTAATCTGCTGAAAACATTGTTCTTTTAAACTGTCTTTCTTCAAAAGATATATTTTGTTGAAAAAATCCTCAATTTTCGTACACTTAAAATACAAAATGGGGAGATATTTATCTAAGTGAATTTCAAAAAGACTAAATTGTTGCTCGTAAAGATGTTGGCAAAAGTATAAGAGAAATAGCAAAGAACCTACACATCAGTCCGAAGACTGTTTCTAGCTTCTTGAAAAATCTAAAGAATCAGAGGAAGGCAAAGATTAGCAAACTTAAAAAGTTGACTCTACTTAATTAAGGAAAAATTTTTAAAGAATTTATAAAATACGTGTGGAAGCACTGAAAAATCACAAGACCCATCTGGAATCACACATATAACCAGAAGAACACTTTACAATTCGTAAAAGGATTGGATATTCAAGAATAAAAAGCACTATCTTAAATGGAATGAAAGGCACATGAGCACCGGCTACTTTTGGACAAAGAACACATGACTTGGAATTCCGAATGGACTTTTTGGGTAGTTATTTTTTCTGATAAAAAAATTCAATTTATATGTCCCAGTAGGCTGTCAGTATTATTAGCATTGATTAAGTATACCAGAAGATTCTACCAGACAGATAGGAAGAAGCAGTTTAATGGTTTGGATATTTGTTAGCTATTTTGGAAAGACCAATTTAGTGTTCCGGGAAGAACGGCAGAAACATGCAGATTGCATTCATATTTTAAAATCAGAGCTTTTTTCCTATGATGCAGAGCTAGGCAGATAAAACTGGATATTTCAGCAATATGGAGCATCAATTCACACAACCAATGGTGTTCAAAATTGCTTTGAAACAAATAATGTTCAGATTTTGCCATACCCTGCTAAAAGTACAGGCCTCAATATTGCTAAAATTATTTGGTCAGTAATTGTTCGGCATGTTTACACCAGAGGCAAACAATATGAAAATTTAATCGAACTTCGAGAATCTTTGCATTGTGTTTCGGACAATTTTTGTCAAACCAAATTTCAAGACTTTTAATGGCAAATAGAGATTTTGAAGAAGTTAAAGCAAATGACAGATTTCCTTATTAGCAAGACTTTTATTCACACAATTTAGAACTGTCCTATTTTTTCACACTGTATGATGTGATTGAAATTAATTTTTAACAGTAATAAATAAGTAGGTTTTTATTTCACGATGCATATATAGTTATCTGATTGTAAATAAGTTTTTTTAAAAGTGTTGTAATAAAATTAATTTCTAAAAATTCAAAGTTCTTCTATTATTTAAAAAAAAAAAAGAAAAAAAATCTAGAGTTCCACTTTTTTCCATAGTGTACATTAATGAATTTTTATTTAAGATAAAAATGAAATTTTCTTCTTTTTCTCGTGTTTCTTCACTAAAAATTATCTTTTTATTAATAAATGCTCTTTAATACTTATGTCTAGTGTAATACTTATATAATACTTATAATTTAAAATTTTTTTTTATTAAAAATCAATCATAACTGTAACAAATAAAAATTTCTATTATATTCCTAAAGAAGCAAAAGCAATACAAACTATGCATTAATTTCTATTATTCTGTTCAAAATCTATGTTCTTTAAGAAATGTTAAAGCACTTCCTTAATTAATATCACAAAGTAATTTTAATATTGATACTTGGCAGGAATTTTTTTCTATTATTTATTATATGAAGCTTGGTTTGCCGTTTTATAAAATACTACAAGAAAAATTTATTTACAGAGAATTTAATACATATAAAATGATACACACTTTAAAAAAATATTAAAATTTTATTTAAAATGCTTAAATTTATACAAAAACTTATTGAAAATTTGTAAGAGCTTATACATTGTGAATAGGAGCAAATTAACAAAATATTTTTAGTAATTTTGCTCATGATTTTAGAATGATTCTTATAATAACTATCAACAAATTAAAAAATAAAATGTGATGCTATTTTATGCCTAAAATATTTTAAGGACAATATACAAATAATATTATTTTTAAAAGATTATCTCACATTTTTAATACAATATCTTAATACATTATATATATATATATATATATATATATATATATATATATATATATATATATATATATATATATATATATATATATATATATATATATATTTCATCAAATGTTCTTTATTACAATAATATGCACTATGCATACATGTATTTTCTGCATATTACGTTTTATTTGTAATCCAAAAAATATTTTAAAATTTTGAAATAAAAGCATATGTGAAGACAGAAGATTTGAATGTACATCAAAAGATGTGTTCTGATATGCTTAAATACAAAAAATGTTCTTTTGTTAATAATTATTTCATTATTCATATTACATAGGTCAAACACAATTTGATTTATGTAATTGGATTCAAATATAAGCAAAGAGTTGATTACTAAAATTTTTGCTCTTGTTAAATTGAAGATTTAAGTCTTTGAATCTTTTCAGAGGAAAATTGCTTTGCAAAATATATGTTGCTAGATAAAAATTTTCATATAAATTTACCTTGCAATTTCTAAATAAGAAATTTTATGGCAAAGATTGACTCTTTTTAAACGTAAATATTTGATCTAAAGTTGAGATTTTATGTGAAATACTCCTCTCCAGTTCAGAATATTTTCCCTGCTTTTTATTTATTATATTATTCTTCATTTATATAAAACCATTTATTATTTTAATACAAAATTATAACTAGTTTTATGTAAATGAAGAATTATTTTAAGAACCTCTCAAAATTTCTAAGCAATTGTGATCAAAATAAAAGTAAACTATTCTGCTTTTTTAACTGAATAATTTTCCAGGACATAAATTTTTAAATAATTAGCTTTTATTTAGGGTGTAACACCTTTCAATAATTTTAAATTTAAGGTCTTATAAAGAGTTATTTAAATATAAAAAACTTGAAATTCTTCAGTTATTACATTAATTTATTTGTTGATTAAAATATCAATTATGGTGCTTGGTTATGGTTCCTTATAACTATTCCATTAATTAAAAAATCCCTAAAATCTTAAATGTAATATATTTTTGCAGCATAAATACATATTTTCAATTATGAGTTTCAGGGGGTAAATTAGGAATAAATTTATTAAAATATATAATTCATGATATACCAGCTATTATATAATCTTTAAGTTTTACGTTAAATAATAATATAAAATAAATTTATAAAAATGAGAATAAGAATTTTTTATTCAAATAAGAATGAATTGAATAAATATGAGATAACTAAACCAGTCAATGAATATTTGTCTCTAAAAAGTGACTTTTCTGAGATTTTAATTTAAAAAAGAAAAAGGAATAAGTAACATAAAAATACAATTGATATTATATTCTAAAAATTGTGTAATTCACACACACACACATGGTAGAAATGTGCATTAAGAAATTTTAATTTATCACATATAAAGTGCAATATTATATTTTAGTCTATTTTAAATTTTTCCAAAATATTACAAAGTATAGCAAAGTTATATGATTTTTGCTTTGTGTTATTTAAAAATGCTAAAAAAAGAGAATTTCATTTTACTGAAAATGTGAAATTTTGCTACTTATGAAGTAACAAGGTCCAATTCAATGAGTTCTACTACGAAGTTTTTAAAATATCAAATGCTTTAAATATTAAGTATCAGAAAAACTTACTATTAATAATTCTTGATAGCTAAAAAGCATTTTTTATTCATAATACGTAGAATTACGCTTCACCTATTACAAATTAAACTAGCTATATTCCAAAATTTGAAAAAATAATACTGCTTTTAGAGACATAAGATAATTGGTGATTTATAAATCGAATGCATTTAATGAATGATTTCTTTGTTTTTGTAATGCAGATTTTTTGAACAAATGACTTTTTACCCTAAGAATTTGCTAGTAATGTAAAGCAACTTTGCTAAAGTATCGTACAGCAAAAATAAAGCTTCATAATAATATTTTAATTTCATTGTTGGTAGAAACTGATAATATTTTAAAACTTTTATTTCATAAAATGATTAATTAAACTTAATTTTTTAAATATCTTAAAGGTAACTTTGAGAGATGTTCCCTTCTTAAAGATATTTATATATATATATATATTGATCGTAACTAGATTTACAATGTAAAATTATCGATATTTAAATTTGAGTTGTGTTTTTTGCATATCAGTACCAATTTACGAGATAATAATTTGATCCAAGAAATTAAAAGTTCTGTAACCTATAAGTATCTTACTAGATATTCATAATATCGCATTATAGTCTATTGTATAATGTATAATGAAAATAAATAATAATTTTCTAGGTATTTTGGATATTTTGGATATACAAATCCCTGAAAGAATGTATATACCTAAAGTTGTCATACGTCAAAATAATAAATTATTATTAAAATTAATTAAAGAATATTAAGAATGCAATCAAATTTGACTTTACTTTTAGTAAGATTTCTCAGAATTTTTATAAACTATATATAAATGACTACAATGACAAAATATTTTAAAAGTGGTGAAATATTGCAATATGTTAACCTAATGCTATGGAATTTTTTTCTATCGTAATGATTGATTTTCCCATATTATTTTCAATAGCATGATAAGTAGAAATTTCTTAATTTTAATCTGATAATAATACCTCATTTCTCATGTGTATTTAGCAAAGCTTATAAAATTACTAATTTCAATTGATTAAGTACAAAACTATGTCTTTTGAGTCAGTTTAATTAATAGCTTAAAAATTAGAATTTTTTTAGAAACGTTGCGTAAAATATAATAAATTCGATGGTTTATAAATAATTACCTTCTTACAGGTAAGAGCTACACGTAAGAACCTCTTAATAATTCCGAGATCATTTGTAATGAATGGAGTATACTTGATCCTAAGAGAATGTGTCTTGAGTTTAATAGCTCTATTTTAGAGAAAGAGAAAAAAAGAGAGAAGGGGGGGGCGATATGTTTACAAAAGAGACAAAAGTGTCCTTTTTGAAAGTTCAAAATTAACAGAAGAAACTAACAATAAAATAACTAAAAATTTCAAAATACATATTAGAGCTAAAATAGTTTGTATAAATTTTCCCATTGCACAATAGTTACATAAACATATACATGTTTATATTTCTTAATATTTATGTATACTTAAGCATGTCATTATAAATATTAAATCATTTCAGACAGTAAAAAATATGAAATAAAATGCATTCAAATTAACTTGCTGAGCAAACAACATGTAAAACTCTAAGGAATGAAAACTTCTAGAAAAAAATTAAATTTGTATGTTATTAATTCTGATAGACTTTTATGAATATATACATACTTAATAATTTCAACAAATAAAATAAATATGGCTACTTTAACAAAACATTAGTTATTTTTGTATAAAGTATTACTTATGGTTACGAAAATACAATAATTAAATGTTTAAGCTATTCAGTTAAATTATTCAGTTTTGTCCTGATATTTTACCATGATACATTTTTGTATGCACATATCTCGAAATATTTTTAAAATTGGATATTACTTTGCGTTTTATTAGATGAAAGTTTGATTCAAATTGTACTATTATATGGAATTTTGAGTAAAATTTAGGAAATAAATATCATTAACACTGTCAATATATCAAATTTAACATGACATTAATTATCGAATTTAGTATTAATAATTGTAATATATATATATATATATATATATATATATATATATATATATATATATATATATATATATATATATATATATATATATATATATATATATATATATATATATATATATTCGAGCATATATAAAGATAGGGTAAATATTTAGAAAAAACTTGTAATTAGCGATGGTGAAAAATTGTCGATAATGCACCTTCATGTGATATTTTTTTATAAAAATTATTTGTGTGAATTTCAAAAATATAGAAAGATAATGTGTGAAAGATTAAAAAAAAATATCGGATACTATGTATTTGTATGTAGTAAACCCGAAATCTTACATATGTAATGGCATAACAATAATATAAAATTGTTTTTTTTTTTTTTACAAAAACTGTTTTTTTTCTGCAGATCTATATATTTGTTTACTAGTAGAACTGAAATATTTTATGAGTTTTAAATACAGGAAAAAGATATAAAAATATTCTTTAAAGATGCTTTACCACTATTAAATTGTATTAATTTTTTAAAATTCTGAATATAATGGGAAATTTTAATTGGATTATTATTTAGGGATATAGAATACAGAGTACTAGAAATATAAACTTAAATGTATTTATTTTAAGTAAAAATAAGATTTAATAAATAAATAAAGTAATAGATCATTTTAGAAAAAGAATTAGTAATTTCCAATTATAACAAATTTCATATATAAGCAATTCTTTTTAATTATTGATTATGTTGAGTATATAAAACACCCATGTACATCATTAATTTATTCTGTCCTAGTAAATCAAGATCATATAACGACTGCTTAGTTTTCACATGAGATAATAAATTCTATTCTGACTTATATATACTTCAACAATATTTATTTACTTTGCCTTGAATTTCCAAGTCAGGTTAAAGGGTTATTATACTACTGAGTCTAGACCCTTATCAGCCTTAACCCCATTTTGAGGGACCCATTTTCTTGAGAAACTATTTCATGATCTTATGTCTAGTGACTTACTACCCTTAACCCCCTTTCAGAATTTTTTCTTTCAATTTTCTTAGAAACTTTTACTGTGAGAAACGAAAGGGAAAGTAGAGGTTCATTCACTTCGGAGTTCACGAACCCGGGGGTAATCGACCCCCAATACCATCACTGAATTTCCCACTATTCTTGCTCTCCCTTTGTTACCTCTGAGTTCCGTTACTTGTTTCGGACCCTTTTTTACCCTCATTTACAGTACTGCAGTCTGGGGGCTTTAACCCTATCGTCCCGTAGGTGGAAGTAAAGAGATTCACAAGATTGGTTCTTGAGTCACGTGTAGTTAAGTACTAGTGCTCAGTCGTGTGTTTTCAGCGCTCTTGGAACACGTATGGAGGTTTTATTTCACAATTTAAAGAAAGGTAAGATTTTGTTTGAACATAATTTTGTAATTTTCTTTCAGTTTCTTTTGCATGTAAAATGTTGTTATAAATTCAAAAATATTTAATCATGTATTTGGTTTCATGTTTACAAACTGATAAGTAAACAAACCAAATTTTATTGTTAAAGTTTATGTGCAAGTTGATCAAGTTAAATCTAAACTGCTTTTTTTTACATTAAAAAAGTCAAATTAAGGAAAAAAAGATATTTAATGATTATTAAAAACAAGTTGTTGAGTCTGTTTGTGATTTGATTCCATTCAAAAGCAAAGATAAAAAAGCTGTTTTAGGTTAAAATTATATATTTTCTTGGAGTTCACACATAATAGGAAATTATTATATTTAATACTCAAAAAAAATATAATTTGTTTAAAAAAATAAATTGTGTTCATGTTTGGTTTAGTTTACTAATGAGTGCACTAGTCATTTGTTTATTCGTTGAGGTTACAAAATATTTGACCATTGAAACACAAAATAAAAACATTGGGGATTTTCAATACAAAAGGATTATTTATGTAAATAAAATAACATTTGACATTAGTAAATATCGATTTGTTTTCAATGTTTTCTCACACTTTCAATGTATATTAATGTATATTAAAAGTATGATAATTTTGTGGGTAGTATAAATATTCAAAGGAAACTAAAATTTATTCAATGAAGAAATAAAGCTTTTAATGATGAAATAATATTTTAAAATTTGTTTTATTTACCTATAAAATATTTTTCATGCAGACGTTTTGACTTTTGTTCTTGTTTAATTTTATTTTGGCTTAAACAAATAATTTTTCTATTCTATGTGCGAAATAGTTACTTTAATCATGTTATTTTAATCATATTGTTCGCTTGTATTAGTTTTATTTTGAAAACACTTTTTGCAATATACAATTTTAAAGAGTTCATTAAATACTTTTAATAAATACATTCAAAAATATTTAACTATATAAAAAGAAAAGAATAAGGTATGTGTAAAAGAAAATAAGTGTTTACAGTGTCAACTTAATTGAGGACATTGACTGTGGTGTCAGGAATGTCTTGTTTTTTCTTCTAATGACAAATGACGAGTACCCAAAACATATTCCACATTAAAATACTGGAAAAACCTAAGATTACAATAAAAAGTGGAACACAGTGAGTAAATAATTGCATAATTATACCAGTATAGTGATTGACAAACAAGAATTTTCTAAGAAATAAGAGCTTTGTCACTAATGAAAGTGATACAATACATGAAAGTAATAATGAAGAAATATGAATATTTTTTTTATTAAGAGTAATTAACATCCAAATGAAATTTTAAATAATTAACTGTTGAATTTTGAATAATTTGTTTGAATTTACTAAGTAAATTATTAATGAGTCTACATTTAAAGTAATCAAAGAGAATAATTGCAAAGTAGAGCTAATGAAATGTAACAAAATGCACACATTGTGTACTCTTTAAAGATGGTAAAACCTTCAAATCCTATATGGTCATTACGTGGTTTTATTTATATTTTAGTCATATGCTTATATATATATATATATATATATATACATAAATACTTACATATGTGTGTAGAAATTCACTTTCAATATATGGATTATTTAAAAAAAATGAAGAAGAAAAAGCACTAACAATGTTTAGTCAATTTCTACAAATTTATTCCATTGATTTCTTACTTGCATTTCTTTTCTGTGAAAAAGATTAATTTGCTTAAAAGCAGTTTTATTTATTCTTCTTTGTTTTCGCAATCTTACTGTTTTGAACAATCCAATAACAATAATATCATTTTAACATCAGAAAACATGAGGTCAAACATGACATCTTAAATATTAAAAAAAAAAACATGAACATTTCTTCCAGCTGTTTAGTTCAAAGTTGTATATTTGCATGATTATAAAATGATTAGCAAATCAAAGAAATTTAAATGCGGTTGTAATTACATAATAGCATAAATATTCATATTGTTTACGCAAATTTAATTAGTTTTGCTATGTAAATTCACATTTTTTAGTGTATTTGACCTATATCATAATTTTCAAATAAAATTGGAGCAAAGGAACTACATTATTGTAATATAAAATATTATTATTCAAAACATTTATTAAAATTAACGAGTTAGAATGCAGTTGTAAATCATTTTAAACCTCAACTTTGTAAAGAATCTTGTTTCTCAGATTTTAATGATATTAAATAATAAATTATTTAAACATTATTATTTTAATTTCTATTTTAACATGTATGGTTTCCCAAGTGATATTTTTATAGCTTGATTTGTATAATTCATTACCAAACACCTAAAAAATTTTATTCAAGCTCTACATAGAACATTTATGATGAGTATATCATTTTTTTCAGCTTTTGATTTTTTATTTAAAACATTTTCTAAAGCAACTAAAATTAAGAATACATAAAATGTAATAATATGAATATTATTCTTGAAGACAATTCAAATACATATAATATTTTTTAATTACTTATAAATCATTTTTCTAAAATTATTATGTCTCTAATAACAATTATTATACTAAGCCCCTTGTGATTATAAGTAAAATTTGCTGAAGATATTTATATGAAGAAATCAATACACGAAATTTACTTTCATGTATTAAAATATTGATTTTTTTATATTGTTAAGCTCTCTTTCTTAAGCATTTAATTTATCATAAGATACATAACATATATATTTTTAAAAGAATTTTAAAAGTAATTTAAGGTAAATCAAGTATATTTTAAATTAACTAATGATAAATTAGGAGAATTTTTCCATTATGAAAATATATTATGCTTATATTAATAGTTTAATTAATTAATAATAAATGTTTTTGAATTGAATTCTTCTATAACGCAAAAAAATTAATCATTAGAATCAACATGTAAATATTTATTTTGTTTTGTTCCTTGAACTTTGTTGTAGTTGTAATCAGTTCCATCCATCCAAAAGAAAAGTTGAATATGTTAAAGTAATGTTAAATCATCTAATCAAAAATTTCTATTTCAGTTTAATAATTATTTTAGAAAGTAAATTTTTTAATAAATGAAAATTGAAGTTATTTATGCCATTATTAAATTTGATATTAAATCGAAGTAACAACGTACTTGTTTAAAATGTTTTACTCACTTTCCTATTTGAACCTCCCAAAACACACACATTTATATAAATTTAAATTAAAACATCAAAGGTTAGATATGGTTAAAAATGTTTAGTATTTGCTAAAGATAGAATTAGTCAAATATTTAATAATATCTTATTTACATACTTCTAAAATAATTGAAATTTTCATTTATTGAAAGAAAAATATTATATACATGAAGCAAGATATAAATGCTGTTACGATTACTTGGAAAAATATGTAATTAATATTCAAATTTTATGTATTTGAGGCACATTTTATTTTTAAATGTCTACATTAGTTCATTGTTTCTCCTGGTCAAGCATGATTTTGAAAGACGAATTTAGTGTTAATTGTTTCAAAGCATCGTAAGATATTATTTAAGTTTGTAAGAAATTATGGACAATATTTTTACTTTATACACAACTATCAGTTCTGCGAGGAAAAAAAATTAATGAAGAAGGAAAATTTTCCTCAAATACTTCTAGATTAAATTAATAATATCATTTATGTTCCATCTTGCCAATATTCTTGGCTCTTCTCTATTAATAAATCTGCAGATTAGATTTTGTACATCACGCGAAAAACTCATTGCGAAACATAAAAATGAGGCGATAAATTTTCAAAAGTTTTGGAATGTTCATTCAAGAATAAAATTTTATTATCATCAAATATATTGACTGGACTTCTTTGTGGCAGTACTGTATAATAAGTTAATATAGCAAAAATTTTATCCTTCATCTATAATTTTTTTCTTTCGGTCTTTTCTTCTTTCAGTTTAAAAGTGAAGAGATAAAATTGTATTTTTTCCATTTATTCATGTTTCAAAGATGATATTCACTTAAAATGCACAGATTTTATACTTAAGATAACTTTATCGATTGATGTTAAACGAATTAAGTGGTTTTTTACTTGGAGTGCGACTAAAGTTGAATTATTTCTGCATGTAGATTTTTGTAACTAAATAACTGTACACTGGTTCTATTCTGAAGAAAATTATACTACAGAACTAATATTTTTTCAGCATAAAACGCTTTAGTGACAAAGCACAAAAATAAGATAATAATAAATGGCATCATAAAATAAATTCAATAAGGCGTTTCTTGATTATTTATAATAACAAATTGAAATACCTTGCATGTTAGAAAAAATAACATACACACCATTTAAATGAAGGGATAATTTTAATTGGTTTTTGATTAATTATTAGCAATCAATTAAACTACAATTTATTAACTACAATTAGTTTTTAATTCATGGATAAAAGTTTCACAATGCATTTTTTAATTAAAGAAGTAAATAGCTAATTATAATTTTTTTATTAAACTAATAATAAATTATCTAAATTAGCGTTAGGTACTTCTAGCGTTTAAATTAGAATGATGATCTTGCAATTTTTTTACGCCAGTAGGCAAAATGAATTTTTTTATGAATTACGAGCGGTGTCTTTGTTTAATCATAAGCAAACACAGCAAGCGTAAACATATAGGGGATTTTTTTCTCTGATTCTACGCCATCTTACACAAGTTGTAATCAAAATAAAAAAGTAGTTAAATTTTTTTGAGGACGTTCGAAAAAGTAATAAAAATTTGTTATTTTATTCAATTCGATAAGAACTTCAGCATCGCTCTCTCGTAAAATAAAGTTCAAGCAGTTCTTTTCCGATTTTTTAAGGCGGAAAAGAAAATTAAAAGCCAAAATTAATGCATTTTCTTAAGATGTCGGTGAATCGTAATATATTAAAAAAGGTGACGTAAAAATAATTTTTGCCTCATTCCATTGGTTATTTAGTATCGAACGCCCCAAGAAAACGTTATTAAAAAAAACTCTCTTTTTTAACGTCTTGAAGAAGTTTTAATGACCAACAGTTTTCGACAAGTTCACGTCTGAACTCCTAGGTCATAAAACGGAGAAATGCGCAGATATCTTTATTTTTATGTTGATTTTCAGCTTAAAACAATCGCAGTTGTATAAAAAAATTCTAATTAAGCAATGCAGAAGATTAAATCGTTGAAAGCGACGAGGCAGCATTTTTTACGTTTGTCCCTAAGTCCTTCCTGAAACGGATCGATAAGCGCGCATTGGCTCCAAAGGGTAACGAAGGAATGGGAAAAAAATCCTGTATTTTATGAACTGTACGATATTTATTGCTCTCCATTTTTACTGGCTAGTTTAGAGAGGTTTTTATAGAAATTACCATTCCAAATGAAACCAGATAGTCGAAGATTAATGCAAAGAAGCATTTTGACCTAGATTGTTTCTAAAAGCATTTGAAAACTTAAATTGTTAAGTAGCTGAAATGTTTTTAAATTCAACGCGCTAGAAAAATATTTGCTATAAATAACTTTTTATTTTTAAAATAACGATTACCTGAAGTATACTTTATAAATTAATACTCTGATAAATAATATTTTGATACCGATCAAATGAAAAATTTAAATTATTAAAAATACTTTTAACAATATAATCAAACCAATCAAAACATAAATTGCATAAATCTACGTTGGCTAAAATATATTTGTTTCAAGTCCAATGTAATAAACTTGAATATAAAATTAAAAAGGATACAACTAATATATATATATATATATATATATATATATATATATATATATATATATATATATATATATATATATATATATATATATATATATATATATATATATATATATATATATATATATATATATATATATATATATATATATATATATATATATATATATATATATATATATATATATATATATATATATATATATATATATATATATATATATATATACATATATATAATCAGGAAAGGAATATCATAAAGTATTATAAAACACGCTTGATAAACTTGCCAGATATTACAAGATATATAGTTTTTTTAACATGTAAGTAATATTAATTAAATAAAGAACTCCCCAAAATATTTTTCTTTTTCTTATTTGAAACAAAAATCTGCAATAAAATGTGCTGTAAATTCTAAGCATGACATAAAAAAATAGGTGTTTTATTATCATTGTAAAATATTTTACCGAGTCTGGTTGATATTAATTTATAATGAATTGCAGAATTAGATTAGCGTATATATATAATTATTTAAAAATTATATGATTATTCATGCATGTAATTATTTTTATATCTATTTATAATAATAATAAATAAAAAAGTTGAATAAGAAGCAAAAATATATAAAACAGATTATTTTCAAATATAATTCATTTAGAAAAATTTCAAGCAATAATTTAAAAGAAAATTCCTTTTATTTTTTGTGAGATGTGCAAAAGTATGTTATGTTATTATAATATAGAAAAATAAAGCTTAATTGAAGATTTATAAAATTAATTTTGTATCCAAATGTGCTTCAAATTAATAATACGTAATAATGAATTTCTTCCTTATTATAATCCATTAAAATATTTAAACAAAAAGTTTTATAAGAGTAAAATTAAAATATGGGGAAACTTGCTTTAACTACGTTTTATTTTTTATGTCCATAGTGTTTTATTTAAAAATGTGTTTCAATATAGTTAGCATTAACTTGATTGGAGTGCATATTTGAATGAAACAATAATTTCAAACTATATTGTATAAGCAGAAATTTTAACATAAAAATGGCATTTTGAAAGGACACATGCATAACAGTTACTGGTTTACAAAATTTACAATTAAATAAAAGATGGTGATTATGAACAACAAATCTCATATAAAACAATCTTATATTGTATTAAATTAAGTTAATAATTATTTTTTAATGCAATTTGATCTTTCTATTGAATTTCCGATTAAGAAGTTCAATGATAAACGCAATTTATTAAGCTGTTTAATATGAGCCTTTAACAATACAAAATTAGAAATAAAGAATGATGAGTGCTCTCTTCAAGGACTTTAACTTGCTTCGAGCGAGGCGAGAGCCTTTTTGAAGGACGTAACAAGCCAACAAACTCTCTCATTTATCAAGATACAAACACAAATTCCATTAATCAGAGTCTCTTTATTTTTCCAGATAATCTGAAGTAAGTCGATTCGCTTTCCTGGCATTATTTGGAACTAAATTGCAATTCTGAATGAGTTAATGTTTTTCCAAATGAGCAATTAAGAGAATTCCCTTGAACAAAAGAATTCAAACAAGTTATTGAAGAAATATATATACTCTGCTAATAATCAAAAAAC
This sequence comes from Latrodectus elegans, assembly GCA_030067965.1. NCBI lineage: Eukaryota > Metazoa > Arthropoda > Arachnida > Araneae > Theridiidae > Latrodectus > Latrodectus elegans. Next base: position 33,284,246 of record CM057809.1, read on the forward strand.
AAAGTTATTAAGGAGATTTGAAGTTACCAAGTATACCACTATTGTTCTAAATTTTTGATATTGAATTTATTAAAATAGCAAGCTTTGGAGAGGTTAACAATACAAGCGTTATTTATAAAAGTAGAGAATGGCAAAAAATATAGTGATTAATTCTAATGACTTTACTTAACACCTGTTGTGTGTACTTTACATGTATAACTCAAATAAAACCTGATCTAATGTTAAAATAAAATCCTCAAAAAGCTTATTAACTAGACCAGTTTTGAGAAAACAAAGACACTGGAATTTATTTTTTTGCTTCTCTGTTAAAGCCATGGATTGACATAAAATTTTATATTGCACGTTTTTAAAAGCAATAATTAAATTTTTAAGCAGTATGATTTTTTTTTAAAACTCCAAGCAATGCATCTCATTTTAATAGTTTTACACTGTGAACGTTATTTTAAAGAATTAAAATATTTCTCCAATTAAAAACATTTGCATATTTTTCTAGGGAACAAAAGAATATTGCCATACAAGATTTTTATCTTTATGATAAATATTTATGCTTAATTTGTTTTTATATGTAGTTTAACTACAGTATATTGCATCCAAAGTTTTTCTTACTTCTTTGCCAAGAGCTGCTTAAGAGACGTTTTTTAAGAGAATTTTCACTGTCATTTGCCTTAATTCATGTTCATTATTCAAATGGTTTTAATGTGAAAATTGTCATAGCAAGCAGTGGATTAAAATGTTTTTCTCACTCGTATTCATATAATGTGATAGCGCGAGAGCCTTGGACATGTTTTTCCCAAAGGATGAGCTTTTCTTTGTTTCTTTAGAATTCCTGCTTTCCCTCCCCCTGTATGAGGTTTATGAACGTCAGCTAGCTAGACAGTTTTGTTACTCGTTTTTTTTTTACTCCGCTCTCTTCTTTCGAAGTTTTATTTTTCTTTTCTTCTTCCTCACTTCTCCATGGCTGCTTATACTGGAATTCCTTTTTCATTTTCTCAGTGTGCGCGGAATAAAGTTTCGCGCAACGTAGAAAATGTAATTACATGCTCTCGTTGATGTTGCCTTAAAAACACGCAAGTGTCATAAAAAACTCTCTTATTTTTTCCTCCCTTCTTTCTTTTTATTATTATAGACGTAGGCGTCTTTTTTATGCCATGAACCTACAATTAGAGCAGAACTTCGAGATGCGCTGAACTAAGTAAATGAAATTAAACGAAATTAAATCCGCTTTCTTTTTTTTTCTCCCATATATGTATAAATTTTGAAAGACACCGAATAGTTAGAGGCGCAGAAAACTAGAAACTGCAAGTATTCAAGAGATGATTCAGGGGATATAGTTTACATGTATGCAGTGAATTAATTTTAATGACTGTTTTTAGCTTAAAAAAATTTGATAAATATAATTTAAGTATTTATAACTATAACTTGAAACTATACTTTTTCTTAAGCATTTAGTTTTTCAATGTCTACATCACTCTGTGTGTAAATGTTTAAATAAGTGAATATTGGTGATGTTATAGTCTACAAAAGTGTATGCATTATAGGGCACTGAAATCAATTTATTACTGAAATATTTCTTATAAAAGAAATAATAAATCAGATAAATACACTTAAAAGCCATTAGAGGCCTAGATTAGATTCCTAATCTAGGCCTCTAATGACTTTTGAATAACTTTTGTATGTATAAGGTATGATGCATAGTATAAAAATTATTTAATTACCTGTTTAAATGCTATAATTTATTTGGTAGTTTGACACAAATTGTCTTGTTTACTAAATAAATTTTTAAACCTATTAAGTGAAACAAGATGATTATATTCACACACATAACGAGTGCATTTATTTGCGAAATTTATTTCTAAAATCACATTTCATCAATAAGCACTCTAGGCTAGATTTTATAGAAATGAATCAAGAGAATTTTAAAATTTCTATCTTATTTTGTACACAGTAAATTAAATCTTTTTAGATATCTAATTTTAAATGGAATGTTTTATTAATTGTTTCAACAGTTCTATTCCAATTTTTCAATTATGAAATGCATAATGTAATAACTTATGTATAAATTACCCTAGTTTGTAAAGCTTCTTTAATCATAAGGAAATACAAATAAATGAGCAACAATGAGAATTTTATAATGAACCATATATATATATATATATATATATATATATATATATATATATATATATATATATATATATATATATATATATATATATATATATATATATATATATATATATATATATATATATATATATATATGAAAGATTATCAAAAAGTGGAATTTATATCTTCTATAAATGAAAGTGTCACCATTTGCAAACATGTTTATTAGAATTAATTTACTATCAGCTAATTGTAGAATAGTAAAAGTTTATTGCTTAACTGGATAATGATCATTAGGATAGTGATTATTATATAATTAATAATAAAAACTAGATTTCAATCATTTTATTTAACAGCACATGAAAAAGTCATATATTTTATTAATTTAGAAAAATTGGTGATGCATAGAAAATAATTATGTACATAAATTGTTATTAAAGATTTTTTTATTTAAATGACATAGCTATTATTTCAATCATATTTTTACACGAAAAACCTAATCCAATTAAATTCTTGATGTAAACTTTCTGGTGTATGCAAAAACCCTAGAATTCACTCTCCTCTGTTAGAAAAGTTCCAGCATTTAAGATTATTTTAAAAATATTTATTCATTGGGAAGAAAAGACATTGTGATTTTATATTGATAGCACTATTTAACAATAAAACTTATTTTATTAAACAATAAAATGCCTTTGAATTTTATTTAAATTTTTATCTAAAAGTAACGTAATTTATCTCAAAGTAAAGTACATCAAAGCAACTCCTTATATCCATATATTTTAATGCGCTGTGATATAGTTACACTAGAAGCAAATATACTAACCGTTTATTTGCATATATATTTACTAAAAACTTAACACACAAATTGGCAGATTGCAAATCTAAGAAATTTAGAGAAAACATAATACCTTCTGTTTTTTTATACATTTGTTTTCTTCAACTAGTTTTACGATTGATATATTTTTAGAAGAAAAAATTGTCTATATATTTTAATTTATACTGTAAAATATTCAATAAAATTAGAAAGTTATTAAAAAAATCAGAAAAAAGATGAAGAATAGAATTAAAGTTTTAATTAAAATTTGTTTAAAGTATTTGATGTTTTATCTCAGTAACACACATAATGAATACAAAATATATTAACATTCCCAATATTATCAGAAAACTTACAAGTAAATCATTTTATGGCTTTTACTAAAAACCAAATAATTTATAACGTTCATTAACTTAATAATAAACATATGAAAAAAATAAGAGAATATTATATTCAACTTTGGCATTATGTCTATTATGGTAATTTATTAATTTATCTGTTAATTGATAACATTGTTTCTTGATAGATAATGTAATCTAATATTAGACAGTTAATAGCTTCGTTATAAGAATTTTTAGTCTTTCTGATCTCATACTTTAATTCTTAAAATCATTGCATTAAATTTTTTTTTCAATATTCAAATGCATATTTGAAATTTTTAAATTAATTTGAGTTTGAGAATCTTCATTTTAAAAGAATATGTGCTAAATTTTATTTATAAATTAAAATCATATTTTTTTATTTTGAAATGTTTAACCTGAAGCATTTTTACATAAAAAGGAATAAAATAATAAAATAAAAAATTACGATAACTATTGTAAATTTTCTGAGAAAATGTAAGTTTATCTGTCTTTACATTTAAATTCAAAATTGTAATATTTAAAAAATAAAAAGGGTTGTGTATGTATTGTTGTGTAGGGTTGTGTATATATATATATATATATATATATATATATATATATATATATATATATATATATATATGCTTTCAAATGATTTAAATATTCATCAATCTCATGTATATACAGCGAAAAATGCAGAGCATTCTCTGTTAGATTAATATTCCCATTCAAGAATAAATGAAGCTAAATCCACTTAATTATATTATTACCTTGGGAATAATAATAAATTATAAATAATAATTTCATAAATTTTCAATTTTTAATTACTTCATACAAACTTTTTCTAATAAATTTGAAAATTAATGTATATTTTTGAATTTTAATTGTCTTATCATTCTTAATTGTTTCAAGTCTATGCTCAAAATCTTTGAATGTTTTTGTGTATAATAGTTATTTTTTATTCCAGTTAATGCACGTTTCACTTTTTTGTAAAGTAAATAAAAAATCTTATATTATTTACATAAAATGTATAAAAGAGAGAATTTGCTCGTTTTATACTTAAGCCACATCCGTTTTCTGAATCCCATCCATCATTTGGGCTCTATTTTAGTTTTTTAATGAAAATTTAAAATATTTTGATATTATTTATAGTCTGAAGAAATTGATAAACTTTTTAAATGTAATTTCATTATCCAAAGTTTAGAATTTCATATTTTTCAAATTTTGTATCAAAATATAAACTTCTTACTGTATAATACGATTGAAATACATAATATTCAATTAATTGGATGCCATAAAGATAAAAATATAGCAAATTAATTATTATTCCACAGAAAAAATTAATGTTATGAACCCATTTTATAGATAGACTATTGATCCATGAGTAGTAACTTTTGACTAAAACGTACGTGAAAGTAAGTTTTAAATTCTTATTATATTTGATTGAAAGATAAAATGTTATGATACTTAAAAATGGTATCAATTTGGTGAACAGAAATTATAAGGATGTACATGTGAAACAAATGAATATTTGGATTATAAATTTATTAAGTATTACATTTTTTATTTAAAAATATTTCATGAAACTAAGCTTTAAATCATACATCTTAATTATTTACTGTTATAATATTACACATTTCATTGATAATTACATTTTTTCATTTTTGATAGATTTTAATGGTACTTATAAAACATTTATAGAATAAGTTTATATAAATGATAAATATTTTTACCTGTATTATTTCAACATGGGAAAATGCAGAAAATATAATGGGAAAGACGTTTGTAAGGAACTATGGACAGTATTTTTACTTTATACACAACTATATATCAGTTTTGCGAGGAAAAAAAAAATAAGAAAAGTTCAGAATCTGTGATGAAAATATGAATATACAAGTAAAATTATTTTATTATAATTTTTTACAAGCTTCTAATGTTAAAATATTCCAGTATAAATATTGTTTTCCAGGATTTGACGTTTGCATTTTGAGTAATAATGAATGCTTCTTTAAAAGAAAAAACTTTCTCGTTTCAAAGAAAATATATTATTCAAAATGTGTTCAAAATTCAGTAATTTTTCTGATAAATGTTAAGCTAAAGAAAGCATCAATTTACATAAAAGTATAATATATAAAATAAATTAAAACTTCAAATTTTATTGTTGGATAACAATTGCATGATAAAGGGAAACAAATTTTAATTTTACTGAAACTGTTCCCAGATTTCTTATACTTGGCATTAATGTTTTGCAAACTATGCCTGAAATTTGGAATAGACTATATTCTTATGGATTTATAACAAATGCACATACAGAAGACTATTTCAAAGTCTATGGAAAAGTAGTTGTAGTTTTGTAGAAATAAATTATAAAATCACTCAAATTCCATTAATAATAATTATAAATATATCTCATTATAAATCAAATCATTTAATTTTATAAATATGTAACTTAAAAAGAGAGAATATACAATGAAAACAAATAATCTATATAATGTTTTTTAACTTTTAAAATTTGTTTTATTAAAATGGTGAATACTTTCAGACCTAGAATTTGGAATGTATTTATATTTAAGAACTTTATCATACACTTATATTACGATCATCAAAAAAAATCCTCTTAATTAAAACTATTGATCATCTTAACTTGTATAGTTGTTTTAACTAAAATAATTTATTTATGTTGTAAATTGTTTTACTCTATTAATTGGAATTAGATTGCGAAAAGATTCATTAACTTATATTCCTAATAGCATTTACACACTCATACAATAATTAGTAAATCAAACAACTTTTTAAATTTATAAGTTTTCAATATCACATGCGTTATATAAAAGTATATGTGTCTAAATTCATCAGTTAGCTGCAAGTCATTGTTGAAATTTAAGATAAAACTAAGTTTATCATATACTTTATGAAATAATTTTCATTTCATTTTTTATTGTTAGAAAGATATATTTTCTCTATAAGGTAAGCAATCAAGGAAGAGTATAAAATGTTTTTCAAAATACTTCTTATTCTCAGTGCATTATTCATTACTTTACGTTTTTTAAGCAAAACGCATTTATTTGCTTAAAGTACTCTTTTAATTTTACTTTCATCCAAATTATAATTAAGAAATAAGCAACTGTGTAACACTTAACGAAAAGGTACATTTTCACAATTAACAGTATCTTCAATTATTCTTTTCAAATATTTAACCATTTTTAAGTAATTGACTTGTATTTATTTATAATATTTAATACAGTATTGATTTTTATTTCTTTGTAATGTTGTTTAAATTAAGAGAATAATGCACTTTTTGTCATGTGAATTTTTTTTATTAAGCATTCAAATGAAATTCAGATAAATTTATTAATAAAATGAGAGGTTTGAAAATGAAAAATGTTTTTAGAGAATATCATATTCCCACTACTATTTAAATTCCATTTATATTAAAATACTTCATAATTTATTAAAATTTTAATAATTTAAAGATAGAATAGAGTATAAGTATAAATGACAAGAATTTAGTTTGATTACTAATTGAAAACAATTTAAAATTCAGAAAATCGGCTGATGGTAATTTAAAGTTTTTGAAAGTATTTATTTTGATATAGATAAATAATAAAATAAAAAATATATAAAACTAATAAACACAGAATTCTACATTTGGATTTTGATTCCAAATATTAAATTAGTTCATAGGCTTTAATTTTCAAGATTATTTTTAAAACTAATTTTAAGTGTGCATTTCACAACTATGCAAAAATTATATATCCAGGATATTTTTCCCATGTCACATTCCATTATTAGAAGCAAATTTAGAACAAAAAGGTTCAGGGCTAAAATACGTATGTATAAAGATAAAAAGAATTATAAAAACTTCATTTTATGCTATTGTTTTAGCCTCTTAAAATTTATTTTGTAAAAATGATTCAAACTATTTTTAAATTAACAGAAACATTGAAATTTTTACCTTGAATCTATTATACACTATCCTTGTTTAACATACTAAATAATTTTCTACATGGATTGCGACATTCGCTTAGCCTTAACAGCATTTTAAGTTTGAAATGGTGATTTAGATTTTTTTGTGCTTATTGGTAATTTTTTTGCACAGAGGGATATTTAGATTTAAATCTTTATATTAAGGGTTTTTAACCTCTAAAAGCATCTTCGCAACAGGTGCGAAACAAATCCACGAATAGATGGACTAACAGTTAAAATATCAACCTTAGCCACTGAAATTGTTGATAAAAATAAAAACAATCAGCATCTTTTCCATAGTGAAATTAATTATTTTTTATTTCAATCAGTAAAAATAATTAAGAAGAGCTATTGTTAATCTTTATTTTAAGAGCATTTAAGATTTCTAAATATTATATATTGACTTTTTGACATACGTGAAAATTTAATGCTTAAATTATTTTTACATTCAGCTTTGTTATCACTTAACTGCATTCAATTTCTAATAGTATACATTTATTTATATCAGTTAATAATCTTTTAATTTATGTTTGAAGGAATAAAAATTAAGTCTTTGCTCGTATATAGGTTTAATTATTTTAAATTCCTGTATTCTGCATTATTAAATTTAGAATCTAACAATTGAAATCATCAATGATTTTTTCATGCGTAAAAAAAGAATTAATGTTTACTTCTTTTAATTCGTAAAACGCACTTAAGTCTTACATTGATAAGTAGATTTAATTAAACGTTTCGTAATTGATTATTTTAATTTTCCTACTTAAATGCATATTGCTTTTCTTTAATTGCTCTGCATTCCAGAAGAAATATTCAGTATTTAAATCTTAATTTAACTTTTTTATTGTACTTCAGTTGTAATTTTCTTGTATGGATTTATAACTTTTAGAGCAATAATACCAGGAAGTTAATTGCTCTCAAAATATATTTTTTCAAATTAATCGTAGTTAATTATGTTTTCTTAATTTTTAATATATTTGAATAATTTGAATTTTTTCATTTTCCCTTAAGAAGTCAGTTAACCAGAAGAATAACTATTTTAATAATGTTTTGTACATTTAACTGACCATAAGATAGTATTTTTAAGTCGCGCGCACGCGCACGTGTATACCTAATTTCAATTAACAATAAAACCCAATTTCTCCACTCATCAAATACATTAACATATTGTTTTTATATATTAGGTCTACCACGGAAAGTTTTTTCAAATTTGCAATAAAACAAAATGCAAATTTTCCGTAACGTCAATTAAACTTTATTAAATAATATAATTCCCTTTATTATTAATGAATTCTTGCCAGCGTGAGGACAGTTTGTACTCTCTATTTTTGAAAAATGTTTAATCTTTTCATGCGAAAAATTGAATCAGTGCTTGATTGATATCTTCAATTTTGATATTTTACCCTTCAAAAAATTCTGTAAGGACAAAAATAAGTAATAGTTGAAAGGTGATAAGTCTGTTGAATAGGTTATATGGGACAGACTTTACACAGCGCGTACTTCTATAATTTTTTGACGAACTCTTTTCTTGAACTACACCCTTTAAATTATTCTCTTACTAATTATACTATACCAAATTGAGCTTTTCGTTCAATTTTTATGCTCATAAAGCATTGATCTTCAAAGGTCCCACCATATACACAACAGTCTTTTTATTCAGAGTTGTTTTAGAAATGTAAGGGCAAGGTTTTAAGCTCAACATACCAATTTCCTTATGATGTTTTTTATGATAATGCACTTTTCCTCCCCAGTTATCATCTGATTCAAGTTGGGCTCAATTTTTTTCGGAACAACCAGCGATGTGTATATGATGACTTGATCATCGAAGTTCTTCAGATTCAATTCATGCGGCACCTTTTTAGAATATTTTCCCACCGGTGCTATCTTCTGAATATGGCCCAAACTAGCTTGATGAGCTGAATTAAGCTTTATTTGATTTCCGATATTGTCAGAAAAATATTTTGCCCTAATATGCTTTTAACAACATCCATCGATCAACGGACAGAATTTTTCAACAGACCTAATATTTACATCATTTATCAATAAGTATGCGATTATAACTCTGAATAACAAATATCATAAAATGCTTTATTGTCATAAAATATTCTATATTGTAGTTTTTTCTTGATAATGTTTATAAATCAAAATTTAAACATACCAATCCATCAAGTTGATCTTTCTTCATAATAAAATATTCGCCCTTTTCAGATTAGAGTTCATACCATCTCTCAAAGAGAAAGTATTATAAAGACATTCCAATATTTTTTTTAAAAGTTAAAAGCCTTCGGAGTTTACTTGAGTTCAGTATTTATTGAATACCAGAGGAAGGAAAACTTTTATATAAACGTTATATATAATAAGAAACTTAAGAAAATGTTTTCAAATGTAAATTATAAATTGAAATTTGGCGTTTTCTTCCAATTACTTTTGCAAATGCAAACTAAAGACATCTTTATTGTGATATATATGAATATATATTTTTTAGCAAATGATTTTTTTTTTGTATTTTAAAAAATTAGGATAATAAGTTGATTATTCATTGTTTTAGTTTAATATATGGTTGAAGTATAAATAAGAATATTGATTTATTTCATCCTGTTTAGGTCATGTATGTACTTAGAATGCTTTGAGAGAATTAATTAATTATTTATCTAACTATTTCAATAAATTTAATGTAGGATGAGCAAAATTATTATAACTTGATTCTAAAAGAGTATAATCCAGAATATTGCGTTTTGGAATTTTAAATATTATATTAAATTTTTTTTGTCCAATAATCATTTATATCAATTTCTTAGAGTTAGGATTTTCAGGTGAGAAATCACTGGTGGAAATAAATTTTTAGCTTTTTACAGCTTTTTGTTTGATAACTTTATTTTTCTTATTAAACTTTGCAGCTCTTTCATGTCTCTTAGAAGTGGATGGGATGCAAATGTTTTTTTCAATTGTTGTAAAAAAACTTGATGATTCATTGAAATAATTTTAATTGGAATATAATCTATTTATGTTAAATATTTTGTTTAATTCTGGAAGGCGTTATGCTTAGTTAGCTAATCTCAATATTGTTTTCATTTATAATTTTAAATAACTTAGCGAGGTTAAATTAATTTATTAGTAGTTATTAGAATTTAATAATCATTAATTCCTACATTTGATTAACCAAAAAATTATTAGTGAAATTTTCTTACAATGATGAACATTAAATAAAACTTATTTAAGCTATGAGTTGATTCGAAACTGTGTTACTTTGAGTTAGTTACATTGTAAGCGGAAAAGAGAAACATGTTTGAATTCTTATTCAGTAAATTTAGAATTAAGAATTTTAGGAAAGAGTCCTTACAGTGAAAAAATAGAAAACTAAATACTAAAAACTAAATAAAGAAAAAAAAATTTTATGTGACGCTTTTTTTCTTATCACAAACCTTTTTCTTAATGTTACTTGTTAATATGATTACATTAAAAAGTTGTACTCAAATAAAAGCAATTTCTGAGCATACTTTTCAGAGATTTATTTTACACAGATGTGCTTAAAAATATACTAAATAAATAAAAGTCATCCCCTTTCGTTTAGAAAATAAATTTTGTTTTACATAATATATAAGTTTGTCCAAAAAGAAAAAAAAATATTGTATTAATTTTATCATTCACATAATACATTCCCTGTCAGGTTAATTTCCTTACAATTTAAAGTAAATATTTTTGTTAAACTTAGTAATTAATATTACCAAACATTTTTAAGCTTCATTAGGATGCTAATTATTTTCTTTAACAGCAAGCTTTACATTGTCTCTACTAAAATTCTCCAATGTATAGAAATGGAAAATTTCTTATGAAATTTATGCAATTTCATTGTGATTTACATCTTGCTATGTTATAGTTCATTGAAACAATTTTTAATTTTTAAGCTAAAAATAAACTTTTAACTTTTTTTAGGTTTTTTTAAATATTAATAAATTGTAAGATTTTTTAATTTGTGAGAAAATTATTATATTTGTAATATATTATGTAATACAGTATGATATTAACTATAATATATATATATATATATATATATATATATATATATATATATATATATATATATATATATATACATATATATATATATATATATATATATATATATATATATATATATATATATATATATATATATATATATATATATATATATATATATATATATATATATATATATATATATAGAATACAGTGAACTGTATGCATTTTAATTTTAAGTAATTAGAAAAACTAAATTGTGGAGGGATTATATATTGGAATAGATCATACATAAAATGAATCCGAATTAAATGGTAAATTAAAATATTAAAAATTAAGATTTTTAATTAGAGGATTGCTTATCTTATTCAGAGATGAAATACTTTATTTTGAAATACTTAGTTACGGTATTTTAATACTTTAAAATATTTTATCAAATAATATCTTTATTTTTCCTACCCAATATTATTCAAATAAACAATAAAAGTTACAAATTTAGGGATAACATCATAAGAGCATATCCTTGGAGATATATTAAAATTAAATTATAAGTTTTCTAATTTCTGAGAAATGATTAATTACAGTATATTAATTACAATGATGATATTACAATATATTATTTTTGCAAACGCTAGAAATGCTGGAGTACTCTAGATTAATTGAGATAAATATTTATTGGTAGCTAACTTCTTGTAAAAAATAATTTATTTAAAACCATAGAGTTTTATGATTCAATAATAAAAGTTAATTTAAAATACACAAACTGTTATTTTAAATTTTGCTCAGATATACTTTGGATTATTCTATTTTTGATAATTGTGTTTGTTTATAAATTAAATGATATATTTTTGTGTTTCAATAATGAGCAATGAATTTTTTCTTCGTTGATATAGAGCAAAATAAACAAATAGGAAACAAATCAAAAGTCGCTTTGTAAATCACTGACTATTGAGAAACTTATCAATTTACACTCATTATACACATGAAATCTATAATTCTTATGTAATTTTTAATATTGATTTGTTTGAAAACAAACAATTCTTATCTAGTATATTGATTAAAAATTTTATTATTAAAACCGTTATTGCTTAAAAACTAAATATTTTAAAGTTAGTAAAATAAAGATTTATAAGAAGACTAGTTTTGGTTATAAATAAGAAGTTAATAACTGATTATTTTTTAGAGTTCTTAAATTTAACAGCAACTTTATTTCCTATCAGGGCATTTGGTCAATTTCTTAAGCTATAATTAAAATTCTATGATCTAGAAATACAAAATAAATCTTTGAAAAAGAGAGGTTCCTGATTCCAATGAAACTAATTTTTTTCTTAAATAAAATGAGGGAGAGATTTTTGTCACATCATAAAAAGACGGCTTAGTATTTTTATAAGACAAAAATTCATTAAAACTCACATGATTTCAATATTTTTAATAAATGGCTATAAAAATTGTGTAGGACATGTTCAAGGAAATGACTTTTCTAAGGTTTCAAAAGTATTTTCTAAAATCAAATCTTAGAGTTCTATTAAAGGAAAATTATTAAGTTTAAGAGTGCAAGCTTAAAAAATAGCAATCATTTATTCCAATTTATGCTGCATTTCAAAACATTTACTTTAGACTGAAATATTTGTTCTTACATTCATAGTAAACTTTTGGAGTTTTAGTTAAGTATGCAAATTTTTGATTTATTGTTATTAATATTAATTTTGGTGCATATAATATTGTATAGCAAAATTTGTTTTAAATATTAAAAGTAAATTGAAGTATATTTATACTACAGGTTTCAGGTACAGAAATAACTTTAAGGTCAGATATATATATTGTTAGATAAATAATGTTTGAAAGAATATAGGAAATTTCAATTTTTATGATTAATATACGAATAAATTATGAAAATTAGTGTAGGAGGAGTCTAGAATTTTAATATTCTTCGAAAACAAGGAGATGAAAAAAACTACCAAAAACCTTAAATATTGAGATAACACTGTCAATATTCCCCAGGGACAAAGAAAAGACTATTCTTTACAAGTGGTGTGTGTGGTCAATGGTCTTTAGAGTTTGATCTCTTTTAGACAAAAGATTTCTCTTCAAAATGTTTTACAGCTAGAATATTTATATTCTAGATAAATTTTTAAACATTCATATCCAATAAGCAAATACCTCCAACGTTAGGGGATTAAATCTTCGCATGAGTCAGTGAGGTATTAGCATAACATAAAAATCCACTTTGTGTGTGAAAACAAAAACTTAATGGAAGAACAAAACAAAAAGGAAACTTAAACATAAGCTTTTGTTGTTCTAACAGCTGATTATAATTTCTGTTTTTTGTACTTTGAAAATTTTGCATCAGCACAGACACAGCATTTTTTCATGAAAAAATAAATCTAAAATAAAGCCAAAGCGTGTATATTTTCCAACTTTTATCACTGATATATGATATTGCTAATCAAGAAAATTAAGAACAAAAATTTGAAACTTTGTTATCCTATCTTATAACTCAACTTTTGCCACTTTGCACTCCAAAAAACTCAATTTGAGTTATTTATTTTCCGAACTAGAATGTATGAATAATTTAATTGAAGCGATTTCTATTTTATTTGCATGAATAATTCAAATATTGCATCCATATACACAAAACATATGTGATATTAATAAATATTGTACGCATAAATTCTTTTTTAGTTAACAGGTAATTTGCAAGCATTGTAAAAGTATAGAATGTTGTAAGTATACTTGCTATATTTTTAAAGAAAATAAAACCTCATTTCATTAATGTATATTTATCATCTTTTCAAAACAATTAATTCTTTTTAAGCTTCTATTTTATAAGTATTAATTAAAGTCTAATGATAAATTAAAAACCTATTCTTTGGAAACGTATACAACAATAAAGGAAAAGCATGAAATTTTCCCGCCATATTTAAATAAAATTAATTTTCTTATTGAATTTACTATGAACTTCTCTTAACAAAAAGAAAATAACTTTAAAATGAATACTAGTAATTTCAGCAAGTTTATTTATTAAGTTCTCTTGAACAGAAAATTATAATTTTATATATATACATAAGTTTAGTTCTAAAGTTAAGAATTAAGAATGTATAAATTAGTAACATTCATGAAGCAAATATATCCGCGAGAATTTTGTAGTTATTCAATATAATACATGCTTCATCGTTAGATCCCATATACCACCTTAAAATAATTTATGTTCTGTATTATAGGAGTTTATATCAGCTTAAAATGATTGTCATTTATGAAATGTTACTTTCCTTTTTATAACATATATTTCTACACTTTGTGCGTAAGAATTTGCTAGTTTTTGTTTTGATTATTTATTCTTAGTGAAAGTCATAATCATCATCGTTTTAAAAATCACAAACTTCTTTAGCCAACTTTCAAAATGAAAATTTTTACATTAAATGTGCTTGTTTTTATTTCGTCAAGGAAAAAGCGTACGTTAATTATAACGGAAATGCTTTTGGAGATGTTAAAGCATTAGATTCATGTGTAATGTAGCGCAAAATGTTCGGATGAGATTTTTCTTTCACAGATTTTTCTTAAATAGCAAAATGAGTTAAATCTAGGACAATGCAACACATTTTTTCTTTTTGCTTAGATGGAAAGTGCCAGAAAAGATTGGATGATAAGGAATTGGCTTCAAGAAAACGTCTTAGAGTAACTTTTTATTTTTCAATTCACGTTTTTATAGTTTCTTCTTTAACTTATAGTTTTTGTTTAAATGGAATGGCTTGTAACTTTTTATTTGCAATACAAAATTTTTTAAAGTCATTATCATCATTAACAAATTGTTACAGTCATAAACATCTAATATAGTTACAAATTATGATCTACTATCATGATAGTTTAAAACTAAATTTCAAATTTATTTTATTGCATTTAGTACTTAATTTAAATATAGTTCTAACATAAAGTAACTTTATGCATTTTAAAACTATTTTGCTCATTTTATCATATAAGTATTAATATTACTGAATATAATAGAAACATTTCTGTTTAAATGAACTATGCAAATTTACGGCTCATTCCAAATTTTACAAATTTATTATTTGAAATTTGCCCATACCAAATAGTGTTTTATTACTGTAGAATTGATGTTATATAGTATGTAGTTGAATCTAGATATCTTATATAGTTGAATCTAAATGTTCAGGTTAAAAAGTGATTGAATATGACTGCATATGCAAATTTTACGACTATTTTACCAGCTGAAATTATGAGATTGCTTACATATACAGATTAATCAAAAAAAAAAAAAAGAAAGAAAAAGAAAATTTTGATTTCTAGTCTCATTATGTTTAAAATTTGCAATTAACAAGAGATAAAATAAAGTAATTCTACTTTTTTTGTGTAGGTAAATGTAAGAATTAGCGTAAAAATAAGCTAAAAATATTTCCATTCATGAAAGAAATCATATTTAATTGTACAAAGCATACATTTAAGTATAATTCCTTTGTGTACAATTAATTTGAAATGTACAAATGATTTCTACTCATAGCATAATAGTCAATCATTGGAATGATAAAATCATGTTTAATTTGTCATATGATGTTAATATAATTTTGTATTCATATTTTAGTTTAAAGTATTTGTAAGATTTGATATCTTATAAATGCCCTATATCATATGTTATTGTAAGGCACTTCGTATTTATTCATAAAATATAATAGTAAATGGAAACACTCTTGAGGACAATCGACTTGTTTTATTGCAAGGAAATTAAAAATAACTTTCAAAAATTCATGCTAATGATAATTCCATAAAATAGAGAAATATCACATGTCCATTTGCTTATCAATAGTGATATAATGAATGTTTAAGCTTTCTTACTGAAGAAATACATTCTTAAACACGTATTAGCATTGAATTCATCAAATACTATCCCTTTATAATTAAGTACATTATTTAATATTAAAAAAAGGATTGCAAACGTAAATAGATGCAAATTGTCTTTCCTATTTAAATTTAAAACATTGTATATTATGGCTTAAGAATAATTTATTTGTACAACATATTTTACTTAAATGCAATATATTACTGCATATTTTACTTAAATGAAAGCAAAATGCAAGATGATTTAATGTTTTATACCTTACTAATAAAATATATTTAAGAATATTTAGTATAAGTTGTTTCTGGATAATTACATGAATGTTTGCAATTAAATGTGAAAATTTTAAGAATTTATTATATCCAAAACAACTCTTAAAAATGCTTGGGGCTTAAAAGTATTGAAAAAGACTATTCCGAGATTAATAATTTTTTAAGATATAACCTGCTAATTATGTTACATATTCTATTCTCCATGGTATCTTGGGGTCGTAGTAGAAATATTCCAAAAGTTGACTCTCAAAATAACAATTTTGAAAACACAACAGAACAAATTTCTTAATATTCACTTTACATTTTTAAAACGCTAGATACACTTTAAATTTTGTAATTTTTAAAATGCATCTTTCTCTTTTTAACTAGTATGTCTTTTTCCCTAAGCCTTTTAAATTCATTGAAATGCATTTCTTTAAATTACTTCGTGATTAAAACAAAATATAAAATAAAAAACATTATTGTAGATTTAAAGGAAATCTAAGGCTTTTTAGGTGGTTAGATTTGTTTGATTTGTAAGAGATCACGTTTGATATATTTTAAATAAATATTTTCAATTAAATTATTTAAGTGAAAACATTCTTAATAAATTACACTAAGCAGTTAAGTATAAATTAGGAAATTTATAAAAAGCAACATGAATTAATAAAAAGCTGTTGATATTAATAAATTAATGAAACTTATTGCTTGTTCTTTTTCCATTTTTACAATTTTATCAAGTTAAGAGTTAAGAATTTTATTAATAGACATAATTTAAAATAGTATATGAAACAAAATAGAGCAAGAAATATTACTGTTGTATTAATTCAATCATGTGATATATATTTATACATGTAAAACACATTTGTCTTTATTTTTGCAATCTCTTTTATTGCAAATTGAAGCGTGTTAACTTATTCATAGTTAAAAAAAATTTAAAAATTCATTTTGCCATTAAGTTTTAATTTTACATATAAAAAGAATGAAAAAGAAAAAATTTTAATAAAATGAGCATAGAAGGACAACTCTTCTCTATTTTTAAAATAGTACATTATTTTATGCTCCTATAAGCTGAAAATTTATTTCAAGAAAAGTATTTTTATCACATTGACTGTATTAATTTTGTCTTCTTTAAATGAAGATTCCTAAAAATCCCATCTAAATCAAAATGAATGCCTTGTAAGGAATCGTTTTGCTGTAAATCAAGATTTAAGAACAACTTAATAATTTACATATATTTTTCATTGAAGTATTTCTTATCTTCATCACTTTCAATTCCCTAACGTGAAATTGTAAATCTTTTTGAATAGCAAAATTTGTATGAAGCTTATACTTCAAAGTCGAATTTTAATTATCCCACAAAAGTTATAAATGAATAATTCATGCATTTAAGGTTAATTTAATGAAAAATGACGCAGGAACGAGGAAAGTTAAGTTTAAAAAAGTTTTTGAAATATCGTGAATTGATACTATTTTTATTTTGTTTGACAATATTATTTTTAATAAGGTTAAGACAAAGATTTTTAAAAATTTTTAAAACATTTTAATTATTACAATGTACTAAATCACAATACCCATTATGAGAAAAAAATAAAAAATTAAAGCTATGATAAATTTAAAATAGATTTCTTGTATTACATTTCAACAGAAAAAAATATACTCACTTATTATTAGATAAAATCTTAAAATTTCTTTTGAAATTTTTGTAATTAAAATGGGTATTCTAAAAAGTAAAAAAAAATTAATTTTATTAAAAAAATATTTTTGGTTTGTATTTTTCTTACAAATTTTTAATGCTCTCACTTAGAAATGGTACTAGTTTGTAAAGTTTTAAAATATCGACACATTTTTTAAATTAAAACTAATTACAAAGTAAAATCCTAAATAGTTAAAATATAAATAAATTATAAAAATTTGTTTGCAAAGAAAAATTAATATTCCTTTCTATAAACTCAGTTTAAAAATAATAAAGAATTTGGGTTAAAAATGGGAATTTTACCATCATCTCTTTTCTTATAATCATTTTATACATAAAATATTAATGAATTCACAAAACTAAAAGTTTATATCATTTAGATTTCACAAAAAGTCATTATTTTTCTATTCAAAGAGCCTAATTTTATCTCAAATAAAATCAATTGCTTAAATTCACTATTACATATCCTTTTAAAAATGAAAAATTTTAAAATAGATACTTCAAATATGGAAATATTACTATTTTTCTGATGGAGAAAAGGTATTAAATGATAAAATTTGTTATTTGCAAAAAATATTAAGAGTAAGTACAAAATGAACTTATAAATTGAAAAAAATGTTTCCCGTCTATAATTCCTGTTTCATTTCAATGCATATTACACTAAGTTATCCAAAGAATATAATATTTAAAATATAAAATAATCTATACAACTTTTGACACTCGTTTATTTCTGCTTTTCAAAATTTTTCATTTTAACATCACGTTTGGGATTTCTAAACGGCCGAAGTCACAAGTTTGAAGTTTTTAAGGCAGTTTGATGTCACAGCATAATTTGACTTCCTGGAGAACTTTTCATAGATAGTGGGCCATATATTTATGTGCCTCTAGAAGAAAAACCAGAAAACTCACAAGCATCTACCACAACAGATGTAAATGCCGGAACCAGAACTGCAATATTCCCCTTCCAATGTTCAACATTGGCTGGAATTGAATTCGGAACCTTATGTTTCGAAGAGCATTGTTTTACCGCTAGACCATTGTAAGCCACCCAAAAAAAAATTTAATTCATGAATAAAAAATTTACAAAAATCTTAATTTAATTTTTAGCAAATTTTATTTCCATTTCTATTTTGAATGAGAATAAGAACGTTTTCTGGAGTGAAAGTGATTGGGTTCTATCTCAGACGTTGTATAACGGATGAGGGATGTTGCGCTTCTACCTATTGTAAGTACAATTTACTTGGATAATGGAAAATTTTAAAATATTCTATCTACCGACATCGGAATATGATCCGATATTAGTGACAGCTATTCCAGGAAATCAAAGACATGATTTCTGTTCAAATGCTTCAAACAGCCTTCGGCTATTAAGGTATCCACTATTTGGTATCAAATGATTATTAATAATTGTAATAATCGTTTAGAATAAAAATAGGTATTTCTAAAATTAATTCTGAAAATATAATTTTTTAATCAAAATTTATATACTCCTTAACTATGGAAATTATTTATTAAATTATTTAAATTATTTAATTATTGAATTTAATGAATTAAAAAACTCATTAAATTATTTAATTTGATGAATTAAAAACCATGAAAGTAATATTTTTCAGTTTATTAATAACAATCAATTAAAATTTATTTGAGAACATTCATGATTGTAAAATTATTATTTATGTGGTAATATGAAAAGTAATTGGTTTTTTTAGCTTTGAACATCTCTTGTAGTAAAGTAAAGGAATTTCAAAACTCATCATCAATAGTTAAGGAATATATAAAATTTTTTCATCAATTATTAATCATCTTAGACTTTGGTTGTTAGCATTAACTTAAATACAGAAAATCTGAATTGCGCTTATATCAAAATATATGGTTTTATAACTGTTATAAAAATCTCTTTATTCACATAAAATAGGGGTCTTTCTGCTTTCTTTAATGTATATTAAATTATAAATCTGTTTATCTCGGAGTAACGAAATTGAAAAAAATTTAATAAGTAGTACAATTAGACACAAAACTTACCAGAAAAGTAATTCATGAAATATAGAATTTCATATAAACGTAAATGCGATATTGCATTTTGATAGCTTATATGTTCAAAAACCATTTTGAAGTCATGAAGAAACAAATGTTAAAATTGAAAATGTAACATTTCACTTTAAACTTAATTTTGCAGTATTTATTGAAACCTCAAATGAAATAAACCCTCTTTATTATTATAAAAAATTTTGCAGCACTTGACTAGGCTTTCTTAAAAAGGATTAGCCATTGCAAAAACGAAGTATAAATCATTATCTCTGTGAAACAAACTTCAGGTCTGTGAAAGTGGCCTGGGAAGGCAATGCACACGCAGTTTGATTGAAGAGCCCCAGATTATTTCCAATAAAATTCAGATCAGAAGAATTAGTCACTCATTTTACATGCATAACTACCACATAATTTTTGTCCCTTTTCAAGCAATTATTAGCTATGACAATTCCATGAAAACGTAAGTTATTTTCTCATGAAACGAAAACATAATTAACTTCTGTAAGGTGCAATTTCACAATGATGTCTACTACTTCATAAAGATACAGTACAACCGTTTCAAAACTTCACACAGATATCAGAGCGACATGTAATGCAAAATTTCAATAATTAACTTCTTTTCATAACATGTTGGTTCAATCTTAGAATGCATGATGGTTAGTAATGTTCTGAAGCAGATCATGTGAATCATGTCTCACCTGTGAATATATATATATACATATATATATATATATATATGCATATATATATTTAAACTTTTTGACGACATTGTTTTTATTATTGTCTTACTACTCTGACTGTGGATAGATAGAGGAATAAACTTATGATGTTATGGGGTATAGTCTGTAAATATACCGTGTAGCCTTCTACCAACCTTAGTGGTAGGTATTTTGTCTTACTATTTATTCATTGCTTATTCTTATGTATTATTCGTATGTATATAACTCTTCGATTCAACTAGGCTTTAGCAGGGATATCTTTTGCGAGAACCCTAACATTTCAGATACCAGATTAAAGTCTTCAAACAATAATTTGGATATTTAGTTGAAAGTGATTTCTATAATCATGAAGTTTAGAATAAGTTAGTTAAATTCAAGCTATATATGTAATTGATTTTCTCACTTCAATATATCTGCAGCTCTTTAGAATTCAAAGTGTTCCATCTATGTTTAGAAGTCACAGAAATGTGTTTTTTTTAGAGCAAACCATACTAGAATTCAAAACATTTCTTATACCCGTACTTACATACAACTTTGCAATATACTTATTTCTTATATACAATCTTATTTATAACCTTTTTTCCCTCATTTATCGGCATGCTCATTATTTATTATTATTCATTATTACAAAGGTTGGATATTAGATAATACGCGCGAAATCGGTAATTATGGAAGAATATCCTTATTTTATCGGCAAAAACATTTTTAAACAGTACTGACTATGTTTTTATTTTTTATAGGATAGAAGTTCATTCATTACTCATAATTGATTTCTAGTCTAAGCAATTTTTATGTGCATTGGTTATATTCTTCTATCAGTGTTATTTATTATAGGTCCTTTAATTTTCAAAATAAAACTATAACGACATTTATTTAAGAGTGCATGTGTAAGTGGTGGTAAGATCTTTAAATAAAACATTTTAAAGTAAAATCATCATTTTCTTATCGGTTGACATTGAAAATAAAATAAATATCTCACATGTGAAAAAATACTTATAATTGTAATCAAGCAGCTGTTAAAAATGTAAATATAAGTAACTTTTATCATTTTAATTTTTAATCATTTTATCACTTTAATTTTAGGTTTCTATTTTAGGGACCTAAAATTAAAGTGATAAAAGGATTTTTATGATTTTATCAATCTAATAGATAAAATTCTGATAAGTTAGGATCAAACTTAAACTTTAAATTTTTTATGTAAAATTGGCAATTGAGATTTCCTTTGTATTTGAAATTTAAATCAAATAAGAATTATTTTTATGAACTTCTCATCAGAGATACAGAACTACTTTATGAATATAATTATGAAAACTATTACCTTTATTTTTCACACAAACACTCACAAACCTATAACTTTATTAAATCATTTAAAATAATTTTAACTTTCAGAAAACAAAAATAAAATCATATTTTTAGACATCTCAAACAGAAATGCTTTGGCTAGAATTCTCACCTTCACGCAAAAATCAGAGCTTGAGTTGGAAATTAATAAAGTTACAAAAAGTAGTGGCTTTCTTCTAATTTACATAAGAATGCAAACCAAATTAGCAATCTATTTATATGTCTTTTCTATTTTTTTATTAAATTTAAGACAGAACTACATTTTATTGTGAAGGGAAATTTCTTTAATGCATAGAAAACAAACTCTAGTGCCCAGATTATTAAATTCAAAAAGCTTGCTAAAATTCAAAGCACTCAAGAAAATCAGCAAATAATACTAAATGCCACAATTTAGATTTAAGTTTTTTTATAAGCAGAGAAATGAAATAATTGAAAAAATTTTACTTTAATATAATTATAGTGCCAAAGAATTAATTGTTTTAATTCTTGTCGAAATTACATTCGGTGTTAAAATGATTTTTTAAAGTTCTTTCATTTTTCTACCATAACAATAAATACACGTAATTATATTTGTAAAAAAATATTTTTTTAAAAAGAAAACAAGTGGGGAAAAGGTATTTTATTATTCCAAAACTATGATAATTTTATTATTCCAAGATTTACCATACAAAGTATTCACATTTTCAGTTTCATTTGCTGACAACTCGAGATATTTTCTCAAAAAATCTTGAATAAATGAACAATAATAATTTTCCTTAAAAGACCAACTGTTAAATAAGGGAATCTGGGCTAAGGGTTCTTAACTCCCGACACAGATTTAAGCAAAAAATCTAAAACTTGCTGTTTATTTGCCCTTAATATAGTGAAATCACAGACACATAAATTCTCAGCATGAAGTGGCTACCCTTCAATCATCTACAATGTATCAATCACCTACAATCATAATTATAAAAATATAAAAAAATATTAAGCATAATATAAAAATATTTAATAATGTTTGCCTAATAATTACATCAAGATCATAAGCTGTATTTTCAATATCCTGGGATATAACGATAGTTAAAAATAAAAATAAAAAATTCAACATTATAGTTTCATTTTACCAAATATAACTCTCTAAGGAATAGAACAATTTCTATTGTAATCTTGGTGAAGCGCATTAAGAGTGTTATTCCTTATAAATATAGAATTATTTTATTATAATCACATAAGCAACATTACTTTTCATTTTAGCAAAACTACTATAGTATTTACTTTAGGGATTATTTACAATTACATTGAACAAAGCAAATTATAGTAATATATATCTCAGAAATTTCATGTAAACTCTTAATGAAGTTAAGAATAATTTTTATAATTTAATTTCTTAGTAGGTTTGATATTTTTACGTACATCTTTTAATTAAAATAACTGATGACTGTAAAAATTATTATTAGATAATTATTAAATGCGATTACACTTCAAAGTTTATATGTGAAATCGACAACCAGCGCAGTATTTGATTTAAAAATAATTTATAATAAAAACAGTTTTATGTATCATTTAAAGTAAAATGTTTTAAAATAAGTATTCAAAAAAATTACTATTTATTAAAATACGTATATTTGCTTTAGTAAATTACTTCCCAATAATAAACCATAACATTCTTGAAATAATAATAATTTGTAAATTATGTTAACAAATTAGTTATTTATTTCAAATTTATGCTTTCATATGGATTAGTTAAATGTTATCAGAAGAAATACCTAGTAATTAATACCATTCCAAGTAAATGCTCAACTAAGAAATTTCACAAAAGCTAAATCCAAAAATCTACTTCAATATAAAAGAATTTTGATTGGTTAAAATTCTGAGTAAATTACATTTATAAATTATAAGCCTTTAATAAATTTTGAATCTTTAAAAATACAGGCATTTTTAATTGTAACATAATATTAAAATAAATAAAAAGCAAAATTTTGATATATTCTACACCTAAATAGAACTGTTTGCTATTAACATAATTTATCAAATAAGAATCATCACAGAATAGAAGCATTACTTGAAAAAAATTTTATATCGTATTTTAATATAGATATGAAATGGTAAAATTAATATATATTCTTAAAATATCAAGTCATCCAGTAGAATTCAACAATCTGCTGACAAATATTTTTACAGATTACTGGATCAGAAATCAATTTTATGCGCATTATAAGGGGTAATTAATATTTTAATGTAAGTAAAATACTTTTTTTTATTATTTGTAAAAGTTTCAAAAATACACTTATCTTCAAAATTGCATCAGACAAGTATTTAAAAAATGAAATGAAAAATAACTTTCTTAACAAGAAAATACTGTAAGAAGTATATTAAATAAATGATGAAGTAAAAATGAGTTTTAACAAAGTTTTTTAACTGTCAAATTCATAAAATAATCCTCTTACCTAAATGAAATGCATTCTAAGGTATTGTAAAATAAGCTTTTATCCAGAATCCTTTACTTTTTGTTGATAAATAGCAACTTATGCACAATCTAGGGAGACAAAACCCATTTCGACATTAGTTATGATTCATGAACTAAAAAGTAATTTTTAATACCCTTTAAAATTATTTAACAGACATTCCTAAAATTCCCACATCATGTAAACTTCTTTTTTGGTAAAATTCTACAAGCTCTTATAGGAAAACTGCCGAAAGATATCTTCGTGTCTATAAATGAATAAATATCTTAGAAAAATCTTCATGAAAAACAGCAGTTCTTAGTTTTGAATTTTTAAAACCAAGCTTAGGGAATACGCATATTGTAGAATACAATTAAAATATTAAGCTTTAGTTTGGAATTACACTTTTGCGAAAAATTTTGAAGTTAAATTGTTAACATTAAATAGTACTAATATGGTCTGGTATGTTATAGGTTGTAACTCAAATCTACCTTTTAAACTATCATCAAAAATAATTGAACAGATTATCTTTATAACTAATTTTCACTAAATAAATTGCATTTATTTTAAAATAAACTTTAAATGTATTCTTTGTAGAATGCAAAATTTTCACTTGCAAAATATTTTAAAAATCAATCTTAAGATTAGGAAATTTATCTTGTGCAAGTTTGCATGCAGATAGCTTAGTCTGTGCTATAATAATTAATATATATAGTCCAGTAATTTAGTTATTACATTTTATCACATTTGAAAGTAACTTTTCTACACTAATTTTTCAAATGTGTAGTTATTACATTTGAAATTAGTGTAGAAAAGTTACTTTCCAGGAAAAGCAAGTTCTGTACCTTAGAACAAACATATAATATGGCTTGTGACCTATTTTATAAAATATATCAAAAATTTCAAACTAATAATTATCCTTTAGTGAGTAGGGTTTTGACTATAATATCAAGAAACTTTTCTAGCAACCTTTCCCACGGTGTCATAAATACATGTGAATTTTCAATGTATTTGTTTTTCCAATGGTCGGGGTATATCGGGATGTATTGTCCCCTTATACCCAAGGAACCGGCCAGAAGCAGCGACCTCTTTGCCATCGAGGCGTTACCCCGGGTGCACCACAGGGGGTGGGCCACCATCGCCCCCTCACACATGCCATAGGGACCCATTTATAGAGTAAGCACCATTCATACACAAGGAAAGGACAAAGACAGGATAGAGAGAGAGAAAGTACATCCATGCCTGAACCGGGATTCGAACCCAAGACCTTCCTATTCGTAGTGAGGCACGTTGACCACTAGACAAGTTGGCCGGCATATTTTCAATGTAGAATTGAGTTTTCAAGTCACAAAGAGAGAGAGAGCAGCAAATATCCAAATAAAAAAAATCTGAACATTTTATAAATACTTATTTAGAATTTTAAGAATCCGAAATTTAAGTATTTTTTAATAAATATTTCAAGAAAAAATGTTTATTTTTTTATATCCCATCTAATGGTTTTTATGGGGAAAACTGTTCTTACTACCCACTATACGAAAATAAGTCATATTAAGTTTAAATAGTGAATTTTTAACATTTTTGATGACTTAGGGGGGATTCCTTTCCTTTCAAATCATAACAATCTGTATTACTATAACAATAGCAAATTCTAGTTTACTCTTATGTTAATCAAATGTATAAATTATAAAATTATCAAGTTTAATTTGGCATAAATGTATTTGACAAATAAAAACCATTAACACGGATGTAAGGTCACGAACGAAAAAAAATATTGTTCTACTTCGAATGTACTTTAAGAATTAGAAAAGAAAAATGTATACATATCAATTTGTTAAAAACAATTCTACTATTATAATTACGAGTTAAGTTGTGAAAATTTAAAATTTTTAAAAAAGAAAAAAAAAATCTTTATTTCGATTTTACCGAAGTAATATTCGAAATCTATATTTTGAAAAAAATATTTTTCCTCTTAATCAAAAATGTTAACAATGTTTAAGATTTTTCATAAAAAAAATTGTCACACTTAACCATCAAGCAAATAATATAAATTTTTTCAAGAATTTTAATATACTTTAGACTAATATGGAATCATCAACAGACAAGTTAATAAACTTCCAATTTTGACAGTCATGATATTTAATATTTTTATTTCCACTTGATAACACTTACAGAACATCAGATTATTTATATTGTCTTATTTTTTTGTTAATTGTTAAAGGAATATACTAGATAATTTTTTTCAATTGCATTTTTCTATTTTAGAATCTTTAAGGCGTAAAGATTTTTTAAAAATGTGATTATTTGAATATCTGTTAAAGTGTTAAGAACATTTGATGAGATATTTTCTATAATTTACTAAGGTATTACCAGGTATTTATAAGGAACCACAAAAATGAATAAGAATTAAATATTTTTTGTGGGGAAAAGTATGGAAAAAGGAATTTCTTTATATGTTTTTTACTTAAATATACAGAAATTCATTGTTTGTAGTAAAAGTAATTGTACATGGGAGTATTTTATATTTTATTTGATGAGCAGAAAGTAATTCCATTTTAAAGTTCATGTGAAATTTATTTGTTTTAATAAATTAAAACAGTTTACCACGTAAAAACATGCGCAGTATTTTTATGTAATCATGAAATATGCTGCATTTGTTTTTCTTTCTACAGTAAATTAAATATCATTTTCTAAAATTTTATTTGTACTAGTAAATTTTTCCTTGTAAATTAGAAATACGTTTTATCAAGAAGATTCATGAATATTTTGTAATAACGTTGAATAATTCTCAACATTTATTTCAGTGAAAGAAAACAAATGTATAATTATGGCATATTAATGCTACTAAGAAATCATTGTAAATTTGATAGTTTGATTTTAAAAAAAATATGTGTTTATATTTGCATATCTATAAATTGGTTCCACTTCCCTTTGAAATACGTAAAATTAATTATCTTCGTTGATTCAAACACTCTATTTTACTATAGTAGTGTTCATTACTGGATTAACAAACAATGACGCATTTTTTTCCTAATTATTCTATTACAGTGTCATTCTTTGACAGCTATATCTTCTGAATACAACAATGTAAATACAAATAACTGCAAAAAAGTAACATATAATACTTAATTAATGTCATCAATTATAGATTGTTAAAATATGAGGATATAATTAAAATTGTTTATATTTTGAAAACATTTTAATTCCATTATCTTCAAAGATTATTTTTAATTTCATAAATAAAAAAGGAGTGGAAACTGATTTTATAATATTTGCTCACAAAAAAAATGCATTTTTAATATTTCATACTGGTTACATATTTTATGTTTGTATCTTATTTTGAAAGCAAATTGAATATTTAATAAGAAAATATGTAATAAAACTGCGTCAATTACTGCTTAAAGCATTGTTATTTAATACTTAACTGTTCGCATAACTGCTATAACCGTGCATAATAAATAAAGCATTATTCTTTTATAGAGAAAAATAATTATTATGTTTAAGATTATTTACTTCAATGTTAAAATTTGTGATGTCATTTAAGCTATTAAGAGATAGAAAAAAGAATAAAATTGCAATTATAATAAGTGTCCTCAATATTAACTTAAAATGAACAGCTAAATAAATAATAAATGGGAATTTAAATCTACGAGCCTAATGAATCACTTTTAAAAATGCATATAACAAACAATAAAAATTATAATGACTTTAATTATAAATTTATAATTATTTTTATATTAATGATGTAGGTAATAAGGTATTCCAAATTTGTAAGCAACATGCACGAAATATCAAAATTAATTGCGATTGATTCACTTTTTCTAACAACCTGACCAGAAAGTTGTATTATATACAGTAGTGGCCAAAATTGTGGACACTTATGTAAATTTTTATGTTTTTGAACTTTGTGTGCTTATAGAAAATGTTACGCTTCGCAAAATGCAAACTTGTATGTATTATTTTAAAGAGAATTTATTACTGAATTCAATACAAAACACAAAATTCAATTATTTGCAACACAAAAAAGTTAAACAATAATAGTTATCGATATACATTAGATAGTGATGATTGCAGTGAGTTATCAATACTTAATAGAGCACACTTTATTTTTGATTACAGCTTCACATAGACGTTTCTTTGAGCTGACAAGTGTTTTAAGCTCTTCTTTCGTTATTACATGATGCCAGGAAACAATTATAGCCTCAATTAATTCCCTTTTATTTGATGGGCGTCTCATTCGGACAAGGGTTTTCAAACCTGTTTCTTATACACTGCAATTACAAGTAGAAAGTTTTGTAAAAATTTTTAATATTTAATCAAGAAGCAATAACATCAAATAAAAGAGTAGATTGGACACCTAGAAAGAGATGTAATATTATAGTGTTACGAGAAAATGGTCTTTCCTATGCTGAAATTGCAAGACAGGTGGGTGGTTCAGTGAATACATCTGGAGTCCGAAAGTTTTTTTCACGATATCAGGAGACAAATTCAATAAAAAACAAAGAAGGAAAAGGCCGAAAAAGGTGCACCACATCTATTGATGACAAAAGAATAAAAAGACTATGTCTCTAAGATAGAAAAATGTCATCAGTGGCCATCAGAGGTGATCTGAATGATGCTGGTGTTTCTGTCAGTTCAAGATCAATCAGGAGAAGATTAACAGATGTTGGACTGAGAGGTAGAATTCCACGAAAAAAGCCTTATCTTAATTTTCAGCAACGAAAAAAAAATACTACAGTGGTCAAAGGAACACATTAATTGGACAGATTATCAGTGGTCACAAGTTATATGGAGTAATGAAACTACGCTATCGTTATACGGTAGTGATGGGCGAAAATATATAAGATGTAGAATAGGAGAAGAGCTACATCCTGACTGCATTCAAGCAACTGTGAAGAACCCAGTTAGTGTTATGATTTGGTTGTGCATGTCAGCAGATGGTTTTGGTCGCCTTCACGTCATCGATGGAACAATGAATGGCAGAAAATACATTGACACTATTCTAGAACTAAAACTTCTACCTGCCCTGAGAAATCTCTTTCCAAACATTGCTTCGTTTATTTTTCAGCAGTATTCTGCTCCTTGCCACACGGCCAAAATATCGGAAGTGGTTTCGTACAAAGAATATTAAATTGTCGCCATAGCCAGGAAACAGTCCTGATCTCAACCCTATCGAAAATTTGTGGCACCGTTTGAAAACTCTTGTCCAAATGAGGCGCCCATCGAATAAAAGGGAACTAAATGAGGCTATACTTGTTTCCTGGCATCATGTAATAACGAAAGAAGAGCTTAAAATTCTTGTCAGCTCAATGAAACGTCGATGTGAAGCTGTAATAAAAAATAAAGGCTACTCTAAGTACTGATAACTCACTGCAATCATCACTATCTAATGTATATCGATAACTATTATCGTTTAACTTTTTTTTTGTATTGCAAATAATTGAATTTTGTGTTTTGTATTGAATTCAGTAATAAATTCTCTTTAAAATAATACATACAAGTTTGAATTTTGTGAAACGTAACGCTTTCTATAAGCATACAAAGTTCAAAAACATAAAAATTTCAAAGTGTCCACAATTTAATTATGGCCCCAATGTATATATATATATATGTATATATATATATATATGTATATATATATATATATATATATATATATATATATATGTATATATATATATATATGTATATATATATACAATCTATAAAATTCATAAAAATATTTATTTCTATTAAATCGGATTGATAATCAGTCATTTTTACTTTAATTTTAGAAAAATATCAATTTACCATTTTTTTATAAAGATGTATCATTGATAAACTATGTTTTTTTTATTTTGCCGGTAAAATTTCCACAGATATTTTTGAATAAGATAATAAAAAAATACAATTGGAGCTAATTAGCAAGATGTTATTCTTGATTGAATCTATATGCTTTTAGTTTATAAAAAGTTTAAAAATCTGATGAATAGTGTACTCCAAGAGTTTTGGTTTAATTAGTATTGATTTCAAATTTTATCTAATGCTAATTTTCAGTTTCTGCATGATTGAAAACAAAATAATAAGACATAAACTTTTGATATAATTTTTTTTATTCTCTTTGAAATATCAAACTAATTTCAAAATTGTGTCTTTAAATTATATGTATAATTAAACTATAATAATTTTCTTAAACATGTAAAAGGAAACAATATAACAAATTTTCATGTTATATCAACGAAATTGCTTCTGAAATTCGAAATAATTTTTTTATAAAATTTTAATTACATCTCTTTAATAATTTCTAAATTACTTTTAACACCATTAATGTTTATAAAATTATTTTGTTTTACCTTGAGAACTTCATTAAATAACAAATTTTGCATTCAAATACATAAATTTCTTTTTCAGCTATACACTTATTTTTAAGAGAACGAAATGATTGGTGACCTTTTAAATTCTCGTTAATGTGAATAGTTTGCATAGATTTTAAAAGTTAATATTGCCCAATACTTATGACAATTATATTCCTTTTATAATAACAAAATGGTAACAAATTGTGTGATTTTACTATAGGAATGAAATATTTCATTTTTTCCACTTTTTTCAAAGATGCAAGAATAGAAATTTTTGGAATCGATATGAATTAACTGATAAATGATAAACTATCTCAAAAACTGTATAGCCATCATTTAAAAATTATTTATTTCTCTAATAAATTTATAGTGCAAACAAGAAAAAAATTCAAAAAATATTTGGTTTCATTTTATATTTGTGGGCATTACACCAGTATAACCATTGGAAGTGGCATACTTCACAGAGAAGACTAAGAAGAAAACACACTCACATTTTACACTTCATGCAAAAAAGAGGCCTAAATTTTCGTCTAAGTTCACTTGAAATATTGTGTTGTTTGGAAAGTCATTTTGTTTATCATGAAAATGAAAAACGTGCAACAAATAAGTATTGTATTGCATTGCACATTGTTCATTCTAATCCAGTATCTTTCTGGTAGCAGCACGATTCCGCAGTAATAAAGTGGTTGGATTTTACTAGCAAAAAACTGATCCATGTAGGAAAAACGAAATTACTTTTCGAACAATCAAATATATTTACAAGGAACCACTATGACTCTACGACATAACTCTGGGATTTTTTTTTTTTTTTTTTTTTTTTTTTTTTTGATAAAATATAATAATATAGTTGAGAAAACTTATTCAATTAGGGATGGCAAAAGTAGGTTTTTGAATGCTTCTGTGAAATGACTGATAATATAAAGCATAATTTTTTTTTTATAATTTTCTATGAAAAATAATTCATTTTTTGAATTATTTTGTTTAAAATAGTATGTAAAAGTTAAAATAAAAACATATAAGCGAATACATATAATATCTCATTCAATTTCTCTGTGTTTTTTTTTAATGATAAGAATATATTTTTAATATATTCTAACAATATGATAATTTAAAATAGTATCAGACGTAATTGTTTCATCATTTATGTGTAAAAATAATATATAAGCGATGAAATAATGTAATTATGCATATAAGAATGTTTTTTATTGAATTATTTGAGAATAATTTTCTTGAAAAAATTTCTTACTACTTACTAAATAATTATATCGTATAAATAATTTAGTATTTGAGGTACAGGCATTTGTCTATAAGAAATTTCGTAGCAACAAAGTGCATAACATTTTTAAAATAATTTTAGGAAAATCATTTATATTTTATTATAATTGCATCAATATGCATTCTTTAACTTTTGGGAATATTACTATATAATGTGCTATCAAAGATTTTGTTATAAATCTTGGAAAAATGTGTTCAATAAAAACTCATAGAAACTTACATAAGAAGCTTTTCAAATTAAAAGAGTTGTTGCTAGATTTGTTAAATAGAAGTAAATACTACAAATTTTGCACTGATTAAGACTATTGTAAAAATAACTTATTGGAGAAATTTTGACAGATTAATTCAAACAATGTTGAGAAAGAAAATCAATGATTAGTAATAAATGAAATGTTTATTAAATATAATTTTCCATCTCTTTTATATTTGTTAAAATACGTGATATATTATTTCGTATATTAGAGAATTCCAAATATAAATGCTCATTTCAAATATGAAAGAACTTGCATAAAGAATGAAATTTCATTAATAATTTAGAAAAATAATGTCACATTTAGTATATGTATTATATTTGAATGTGCAGATCATACTAATAGTGGAATCAATAATTATTTATTCTAATACATCAAAATGCAATTATCTCAGATATTATTCTACAATATTAGATTTCAACTTTAACAAATCTCTTTACAGTAAAGTTGTATAATCAGAATAAGTTTTCCTGATGGCTTCATTTTTGTGAGAATATTACTAAAAATATGCAGTATAAAAAGCAATTTAAAAAATCCTATTAAAATAATTCAACATACTAAGAGTTTTAAAAGTCATTGTAGCATTTAGAACTTTTAGTTTCAAATTATAATCTTTTCATAATGCAAATCAAGTTAATCTCCATCAAAAATTTTTCTTCATTTGCTAAATCATTCATTCCTCAAATTCTGTAGAATAAAGCAGAAATAATTTCTATAACTTCATTTATATTGGGTTGTTCGAAAGTCATTTCGTTTTTCCCACCTGAATCAGCTTTTTGCTAGTAAAAACCAATCGCTTTATGAGTGTGAAATCTCGTGCTACTACTACCAGAATGATGATAAAAGCTATTGGAATACAATGGACAATATGCAATGCAATACGATATTCGTTATACGTTTTTCATTTTCATGTAAAACGAAATTACTTTCCGAACAACCCAATAGAATAATAGGCTGATATGATCTACTAACTGGTGTTAGTATGAAAGCGTGTGACTTAATATAGAAGGAAGAGAGGGGTTGCTTCCAAAAATATCTATATTATAACATTACTTATTTAAAGCTTGCGCACTATTATATGTAAATAAATACTGAATACAGTAACAAAACAAAAAAATATTGGTAAGTGTGGAGCATATGTTAAATACAGTAATTTTACATCACAAATTCTTATTCAAGTTAAATCATTCATTTATACATACTCAAAAAACATCTTATTAAACTCTTCTGAATTTTTATATAGTAACTCTAAATATCGTTTATGAAACAAAATGATTTAAACGCTATAATTAATTATAAATCGAAGATGTAAGATAGAGTTATGATATTCTTTAGTCCCTTACAAGCAAAAATACATAGTTTTGGTACCTAATAATTTATGAATATTTTAGTTTAAACTTAACAGTATTTTTAAATTTAAATTTTAATAATGTCACTGTAACAGAGTAAGATAGCTCGTCGCATGTTGAAAGTAGTTATAAGAATCAGCATAATCAAAATTTTATTCTCCCTCATGTATTCAGTTTAGAAAGAGAAAGAAAAAAAATTATAAAAGATAAAAACTTCAAAATGTTCTATAAACGAGAAGAAAATAAAATACTTAATTTACATTTAAAATTCAATATTGCATTTCAAATGATAATGCTCAATCCTTTCTGCTCATTATTTTAATTAAGTAAGAGCAAATGCTTTCATAAATACTCTATTACTCATTTTTTGAAAACATATATGTATTTATTAACTTTATCCGAATAAATTGAATTCAAATAAAATATATAATATTAATTTTTAACTATAAAATATTTATTTTTTACCAACAACAATAATATCCCTACAATATTTTTAGAAAAATTACTATACATAGATGATGGGAAACTAGCTTGAAAAATCATTTTCAAAAATAACATAATTATTAACAAGGCAATTTTTTGGGGTGTGTTTCATTTAGTACTTGGATTTCAAGAACTTATAAAGCGTAGAAGACTTGTAATTATTTAATGTAACATTTTTAATCACTTAAAATGTATTAGTATATTTAACGAAATGCTTCATTAGAAACGAAAATTTTCTACATTTTTATTAACTCTTTTATTAATTTCAGTAGTTTTGTGAGAATGACAAACGAGATAATCACTTAAAATCAAAATCAAATGATCAATTAAAAACATTGAATCCTATATAATGAGGTCTCGTAATAACTATAATTTTAAAAATTTGCATTAATCTTGCATTTATTATTGTTATTGTGTATGAAAATCTGAAAAGTACTCCCCCTCAAATTTATTTTCCTCACTTGAAATTTACCGAATAAAATAATCATGACTTAACAAATAAATTTAATTTAATTTCAAAGTCAAATTCAAATTAAAAAGTTAATTAAAAATCCAAGTTGTTTTGCCATAAAAAAATGGGTTTAAAATTTTTATGAGGAATTTTTGATGTGTTCTAAAAAGTTATGACGTTTTTATCAAATTTTAAAAATTTTAATTGTAAATATAAAAATTACATTCTGTTGTGTAAGAAAACGTTTTTATAAAGGGCTAAAAGTTACAATATCTTAAGCTTGTAAGAATTATTTTTCAAGTTTTAACAATAAACAAAGTAATTAAATTTAATCTCTGTCTACAATTCTTTAAAATTTAAAATTAATATTAAATATATCTACTTATATATAAATGCATTTACCGTAAATTAAGACTTAAACTGGATTAAAATAAATCGTTATATATATTTTATTATTAGTTAATTATGTTTTCTGTCTTATGAGAATTTAAAATCAAATGATTTATTTCTAGGAGAAAAAGAAAAAACTCTGAATTAATTTTTAAATTAAATTTTTGTCAAGATATACATAAAACCTACATTTGAATGTCAAGTCGTAGCTCAAAATATATATAACTGTGTCAA
Organism: Latrodectus elegans; assembly: GCA_030067965.1. Classification (NCBI taxonomy): domain Eukaryota; kingdom Metazoa; phylum Arthropoda; class Arachnida; order Araneae; family Theridiidae; genus Latrodectus; species Latrodectus elegans. Next base: position 33,319,541 of record CM057809.1, read on the forward strand.
TTGTAAATTTTAATATTAAGAATAATTTTAAAATATTGTCAATGATTTCTTTAAAGAGGGAATAATCTTACAGCAGTTATTTTGCTATTTTAAAATCTGTTACATAGTCTGTGTTCCTAATTGAAAATGAAAACATTTTTGACATGTGTCACAATTTAGTTTGATTCAAAGGAAATATTTCAAGTGCACAGTTGAAATTATTATAATTATGCAATATTTGAAACTCCATTCTTCATCATTGGGTGGAACTCCCCAGCTCATAAGATTTGAAAAGGTCTTGCGTCACACAAACACGCTTAAAATCTCCTTTTTGAATCGTTAGAATACTTGACAGGAAATTTAGTCCTTGAAGTGGAGGTTTGGATAACATCATATAAACTAGAGCATTTTAATAGTTTTTGAGATAGTTTACTTCTGTAAACATACAAGGACAATTTAGTTCACTAAATTTCTCTGCGTTACTAAGGCACGGCAACAAAAATTTTTCCTCACAAAAAACTGAATTTTTAAAATCTGTTACAGAAACAAGTTTATGAAAGATTCACTGAAATAATAAGTACATTTCATTTTACCAAAAATATTCATAACCTAAATTAATTTTAAAAAACATAGGAATTGAAAACAGCACTAGAAATCTGAGTACATATTTTAAAACTATTTGATGAATAAAATCAAAAGAAAATTTAGCAATACTCGTTGTGTTAAAGGTGATACATATTTGTGTCAAAATATATAATTTAGATTCCATAGATGTTTAAAAAATATAAAATACAATAAACCGTACCTAAAATAATTCCTTAAAATAACTTTCGATAAAAAAAAGTATTCATATTTTTGCTGGTTATTTTTATTTAATCTGCTTTTATCTAAAAAAAGTGGTTTCTTTTTAAATATTTTTTGTAGATTGTAAATTTCTATCTAGCTTTCTCAAAGCAATAGTTCCAGACTAGAAGAAAATTACACTTGCTAAAATGTATTCAAGCCATGATAATTAAGAATTCTGTTTTTATGTAATTACAAATAAATAAGAATCTATAACTTATATACATTAATCTAAAATAATTCATAAATAATTCATAATTTTAAAATTACTCTCTAAAAATATTATTCAAAATTTAAAATTAAAAATTTAAAAATAACTATAAGAACTCGAGTGTTGAAAACACAATTCCCATCCTTCAGAGTTTTTTCGCAAGTTAAATTCTTACTCGCTAAGATCCACGGCTTAAAAATGAGTCTTAAAATTACTAAAATTATAAGTATTATTTATTATTTTATTTATTTATTTACAGGGGCATTAATTAATCTAATAAACTTTAATGTCATGAAAAAATTATTAAATAAGACAATTATTTTTTCCTTTTGATTTGAATGCAGAAAATTCAATAAAATATCAAAATTTGTGATCCTGTATTTAATTTTAATGTTTTAAAGTCTTGCAAAAAGATGCTTTTAGTTTCATCGAAACATAAGAAACTGAAAAACTCTGAGTTATGAATACTATTGATAAGTTTAAATTTTATAACAGCCAATGGTTGGATTTTATACTTGAAAAGAAACATCAAATCTATCTTTTATAATTAGTATGATAATAAATACATAAAAATACTTTAGCCTCTTCAAATAAACTGTAATCTCTCATCTTTGTACTGATTAATAACTGTGTAATTGAGATTATACTGACCACTGATGTTTCTTAAATCAACATTTTGCATCTACAGGAGTTATAAAAGTGATTATAAATAGAAAAAAAACGATGTTTTTAATTAATTAAATAAAAGTTTTAGAATCGATTGAGCTATTTTGTTGGAGACCTTTAACTGTTCAAATTTATTAGAGCAAATCATGAATTTTAAAAACATGCTTCAATCCTTAATTGCAGGGAATGAATGCATTATTGTTGAAATTTATGAATCAGATAATATTAATGCAACTTTTTAATAAAGCTTTGTACATCACCTTTACAATTTTCAAAGTGTAGAAGAAACAAAAACGCAGACTTTCTTTAAATTCAATGTTTATAGTAAACTATAAGTGTCCTCCAATTACGTCTAACTGTAAAAAAAGGAAATATAACCGTGTAATCAGTATATTTTCATGACAGATACCTTGAAATAAAAATGTTAATAAATATTTTTTCTTTGTACTTATATAATTAGAAATGATTAATATACTTACATTTGAATTTATATTATTCTTAATAGTTATTTATGACTTGTTTACTTACACTTGCCTGTAATATGCATACATCGTGTAAGTTTTTAAGCAATAATTGTATTATACTATAGCCATTTAATTGCAGTCACAAATACCAGAAGCTTGATTAATGATATGTGCTCAATGGTTCCCTTATCAGCAAGCAAACTGTTTTTCCAGTTTTATGATTTTTTATATATTTTTACAGTTTTTTTGATCCATAATTATCAACTATTATCCTTACTTTTATTATTTATCATTTCCTTTTAAAAATAATTTTTCAGTGAAATATTTTATTGTTAATTCTAATTTACACTATTATTTACCTCCCTGGTATAATTATTTATCTCATTTTCCGTATTTGTATGAATGGCTCCTTATGTTATACATTTAACAATGAGAAATATTAATTATATTGTTAATAATATTCGTATAGAATTTTAATTCATACTTATATGTTTGTAAATCTGCAAATTAAGATTTCATTATTTGGCATAGATATTAAGTCATATTTAATTTCAGTAATTCCTATTTGACATTGTAATTCATGAAATAAAGTAAACATGAAAAGTTTCACCATTTATGAATATTATATATTTTTAACGGATGCCACTGGAATGTATTTTTTTTTATCTAACTAAAAAGAAAATTATAAATTCATTGGATTTCCTTTCATAATATTTTTTTTTTAAATTATATAAAATAATGAAGTAGAAATCTAAATATTTATTAAGTGTCCCATATTACCATCTCATAAACATTTTGAATTTAAATGACTTAGCAATCTATTGAAGTATAAAAGCTGGGTGTGAAAATCAGTAACTAAGAATGTAATTTTAATATTATAAATATGTTCAAAAAGTAGTTTATACAAATTTTTATTAATTACATTTTAACTGCTAACATTACTCTCGATATAAAAATTACTACTTTAGAGCTCTGAACTGAAATTTGTGTTTCAACTGTTGTTCAAATTTTCGTTTTTTAACTTCGTGAATGTATAGTGGTATGCTTTTAAATGAACATATTTGTGCATAAGACCAAGCAAAAAATAATTTTATGAAGACAATTTATCACAATATTCTTCATCATCAGTTAGTGCTTAAAATGAAATTACTCCTTCCTTTTGTTTCTATAGAATTTTTTTTACTGTGTGATAACCAACAATGCTATTAGTAAAGTGTTCGTCTGTTAAAATTTAACAAATAGTGTAGGTAAGTTATGGTGGGCACTTCTGTAGCTCTATGCTAAGGAGCTTGTAGCTCACATTGGAGAAAATAGAAATTTTAGTATATAAGAAAATAAGGAAATTATAAAACACAAAAGCGATGAAAAGTTTTTCCTTAATTACTTATTTATTCATAGATTACTGTTATTTGTTGACAGAATGCTTTTTATTACGGCTTAAAAATGATACCATTGATAAATAACTATGAAAAGTTTGATTATTGTAATCAACAGATTATTAATTTTATAATAAAATTAATTTAAAAATTGTAATAGTTAAAAAAATTTAATGGATACTTTTTTTATTTTAAGATAGTTAAATTTTTGTTAAATATATATTATAAAGCATAATTACAGATTATATGTAGTTTCAAAATTATTTAACCAAATAATTACTAAACGTGCAAATTCCAGCTAATTTCTTTAAATAGCTAGTATTTTAAAATTATCACGAGACATTAATAATTTCTGAAATGTATTATCAATTAATTTTTGTAAGCATTATTTTTTAATATCTAAAACCAGGGGTAGATTATTTTAAGCGAAATATTAAAGTAAAAAATTGCCAATTTTCAAGTGAAGAAGCGTTAGTATGATATATTTAACTACGTGAAATTGTAGTAGAAGCATTATTTGAGGCTAAATTTTAATATGCATCAATAACTCATTGCTGAAATATATTTCATACTTTCTCACTATGTCTAATAATTTTTTAAATGTGCAAAAATGTAAATTTTCAAAATCATATTGTATTATTTATATGAAATTCTGAGTTAGCAAATATACTGAAAAATATAGTTTTAAAGTAAAAAATTTGAGTCCTGGTTCTAATTATATTCTACTGATTCTCTTATAGGTATAAAACATAGGATTTTAAAATTTTGAATGTTTGAAAATCTATGACGTTAGAGTTCAAAAGTATGCCAGAAGTTTTTCACATCATTGACTTACAGAGGTGCATATTAAAATATAATCTAAAAAAATATTCCTACTACAGTTTTGCAGATGATAATATTTTACACTAAAACAGATTTTTTCAAAAATGACAAATTTACAGAACCAATTTTAATATTTTTACTATACAGATTATATTGTTTTTACATAGAAAATAACTAAGCACTTATATGTTTTTAGTTTTTCTTATTTTTTATATAATTATTGCACAATAATAAGTTTTTTAGATTAATATTTTAGATTAATATTATAATTAATATAATATCTAAAGGCTGCTTTTAGTCATATAATGTTTAAGACTCAAATTAGAAGTGAATTATACAGTATATATTTATAGATTAATAAAAAGTCCTGTAAGAAAGGTTGTAAATCTGAAAAACAATAGTAGAATTCTGTTTGTGACGAATGACACACACACACTCACACACACACACACACACACACACACACACACACACACACACACACACACACACACACACACACACACACACACACACACACACACACACTCACACACACACACACACACACACACACACACACACATATATATATATATATATATATATATATATATATATATATATATATATATATATATATATATATATATATATATATATATATATATATATATATATATATATATATAGTAGTTGTATTTTGAAAATACAGAAAACTAGCTCAAATTCATTATGAACGATGAATGAATAAAATCTTTCATGCTTTCAACAAGAAAAGATCGCGTAAAATTTTGGATATTATCTATTGACTTATTTAATAAAAAAGTTCTTAGTGAATATAATGTGTATGTGAAGAAAAGAACTAGGAAATATTTAAAAATAGCTTTTCCTTCAAATTGACTAAAATTTTACTTCGATAGTCAAATTAACAAGAAAATTACTTAAAGTTCTTCATTAATTGAAGTAGTATTTCCATAAGATTGTTTAAAAGCATTAACAAACTATGAATACATTTAAATGTTTTTCTTGCTTTTGAATATGATAGTTTTTGTTGTAAATGTAAGGATTTAAATTTTGATTTTTATATTTCATGATAACTTTTAAATTGGATTAAAATAAAGTAATATCATTTCAAAGTGTTTTGCAATAGTATAAATAAATAATCAGCTGAATTACACTTGAATCTTACTGTACTGTTCTTAGATATTTTGTTAAAAAATAAAATTGCTTTTAATTACAATTTTAAAATAAGGTATTTTTATATATTCTTAAATGATAGCACACACACACGTTATTAAGATTGAGTATTATGAATGTACATGACTGCATTATACATTCAAACACACATAGATATTGCAAGACTTGAAGCGATTAAAAAAAATTTACTTTAGTGTCATCAACTTAAATTTTTTGTTTTGAACAGTGATTATAACTTTTGAATAAAAAGTGAAAAAACATTCCTATTTTATTTTCATTTTTGAAGGATGAAAGCTTTGCTGATGTAGGATATTTAATATTTTCCCTGTAATTATAGAATGTTAGTAATTCGGGAATTTTACTGAAAAGTAAAAAGTATCATGAACTTCAGCATTACAACAAGAAATTTTTGTTACGAATTTTAATTTATGGAATCATACATCATCAAAAGCATCAGGGAAAACACATAAAAGATGATCAACGGTAAACACTAATATAAGAAGTCCTTTTACATTTTACAAAGCACCCACTGCATTCAAAATAAATCCTTTAATTTTTTTCTTTAGATATCTATAATATTATTTCTGTTATTTAATGAAAAATAGAATGTTAATGTATTGTACAAACTAGAGATTTTTCATTTTTAATTTTACTTGAAGTTTCTATGAGTTTCTGGATTTCAAATGAATATTTTCTTCATTTAAGTTAATTATTCAAATAGTAGTTTAAAAAAAATTGCTTGGATAAATGAAATTTGATTCCTATAGAAGCTTTTTTTTTAAATAAAATGTTATATTTGTAATATTTATCAAGGATAAAAAGTTCAAAATTTATAAAAATAAATGCATTATTTTTGTGCGTTAAATTTAAAAAGATAATTATTCTTATGCAATTTACAGAGTAACTGTTTTTCTAAATACATACATAAAAATTCAAATGTATTTATTTTTATATATTATATATATAATATATTATATTATATTATATATATAATTTATTCATAATGTAGTACTGAAAATTAGTCTATTGAAATTATTTCTATTAAATCATCAACTGTCTGGTTAGGTTATCTTTAATTCATACCAAAAATTCATCATGCAGAAATGTTTGGTTTTATATATATATATATATATATATATATATATATATATATATATATATATATATATATATATATATATATATATATATACATATATATATAATTTTTTCCCTTGTATTTGTTTGGGTTTCGAAACGTATTCCATTTCTTAAATTTAAATTATGCAATTAATGAAAAACTTCAACCTTTCATTTATTCAAGAAAATATATTATACTTTACTGCACATGGGAAACCAACCAAAAAATTATAGATCGTTAATTTTATGCATAAAAAGTTTTATTTAAAAAAATAAAAAAAGAAATGGGATCATAAAGAAAATTGAGAGTTGTAGATGTAATTTCTCCCTTAAAAATTTCAATCGATTCTAAAATCGAGTTCTTTATATCTTCTTAAATAAGATGGAATTGCAATTAAAAAATAAAAAAAAGCAACAGTCATCTTTAAAGGAAGTTTTATTTCTTATGTTGCATAAGGAAGGAGTCCAAAAATCATTGGTATGGAATTGAGACTGGAAAAAAAAAACGGTACTGCATAATTAATCATATTAATTCGTATTTTTTATCAAGTTATAAAGAGCATTAGTTTTTCATTTATCATTTTTTTAATAAGTCAAAATATTCAAAATATGTAGGAAGAAATGAAGTATGTGAGTCACTTCCAAAAGTTAGGAACGGTCGTTTGAATTATCGTTAAAAAAATCTACTGCTTTAAAAGGGAAAAAATGTTTTCCTGGTGAAAAGAGTCCCGGCTTCGGAAAAACCGGCGAAGCGTGTTGAGCTTTCAAGAAATGATGTAGAGTAGGGATTAAGGTGGGATACTTAAAGGTCGATTACTGTAGCTCAACCGTCAGCAGAGAGCAAGCCAAGAATTCATTAAGCCCGCTCGAACTGGCGCACACGCCAAATAGCATAGCGCCAAAAGCTCCGCTCTCAAAGAAAACTTTTCCAGCAAATAAAACAAAATCAAGAAAAAAAATCATATCACAAAAGTCCTGCAGATCCGGGGGAAAAAAAGTGCGCATGAAATATTCAACTTAGGGAGAGAGCATCGGCGTTCTTTTCATTGCCTCCCACACCCAGACTTAACCGGATCCGTGGTCGCAGTTTCTTTCTTCTGCTTAGCATTGACCTCACCCACTATGCCACATTAGCGTTGGAATTCGACGAACAGTATCTAATCCCGCCATTGGGCGGAGTCTTGTCAAGTGAGTGGCAGGAGGAGGAGCTTGTAGAAGGCAGGTATTTTCATTCTGTCCGTATTTCTGCAAGGGGGATGGGTTTAGTGTCCGCAAAAAAGAGAACAAAAAATGAGATTGAAAAGGGGAACGGGAAGGATGAAAGGAGGAGAACGAAGAAGAAGGAATAAGGAGGAATTGTCGAGGGAGGGAAGGGTTAAGGCACATGCGGCATTAAATGAAAGGGTTGAGTTTGAGAATTTTTCTTTTGGATGCATAATTTTTTCTGTTTTTAAATTTTTCACTTCTTTATGTTTGAAAAGCGAAAGGTATTGCTGAGGGCAACTTTACTCTTCAGATGAATTCCGCTATGTTACTGTACTACGAGGAAAAGCAAAGTATTAGCTACCTTCACGGCTTATTAATGAAGGAGAAAAAATAGTACCGAAGAAAGAATTCGCGTCTCGTATTATTAATGCTTTATGTACCTAATATCTGTGCAGCGTACACCTGGGTAGATAACTATGCAAATACTGAGGTTTTCTACATTTTGGAAGATCTAATGACATTTTTGCATTGCATAAAAGACCATTATGTTAAACATGCTTAAAAAATGCCAAGGTAAAGGGGAGTACCTTCAAACGTTTTGAAGTTATGGATTCAGATTGAAAGTCAAACCCTTTCATCTTTATTTTCCAATAATATACGCCAATAATAATCACCTAATATTTATTTGTTCTCCTCGGTAAAAAATAATAAAAGTAATAAAAAATAGACTGCAGCATGGAATCGTTTCGTTAACTCAATTAATTTTTTTAATGTTTAATCTAGGTAATTGGATGCAACACATATGCACGTATAAATTTGAAAATAGTTAATGTGTACATTAAGCCAAATAAGAACTAAAACTAAATGGAAAGAAATATTTCATTTTTTTTTTATTTCAACTAAAAAAAGGTTCCTCTTTTAAAAGTACCTTAGGAGAAAGAATAGTAACTCAATTATTCCTTCAATTGACGTCAGAACATTAAAAACGAAAGAAGTTTTTCTTCTTTCTCACCTTAGAAAATGAGAAAAAAAATTAACGAGAAGGAGGAGTTATGTTTTAGAGCTTTTTAACAGCAAATAATATTTCTCTTTTTGTGGAATTAATTATATTCCAGCCCAATGAAAGTATCTTAAGCAACGTCTCAAAAACAAGACTTGCATAGACAGTTATTTTTTATGGTTACCACTTAGCATAATTGCTGATTAAAACCCTTTATGCACATTTAATTATCCTCTGAATTCTGTTCAACTGTTTCCAATCGAAGTGTTGAAATAGTTCCTTAAACTAGCACTCTTAAATCCCACGTTTAGAAATTGAAGTTATTTCGCTAACATAATTAGATTTTCTATTCAATACGTGTTTTTAATTAAGGAAATAAATTAAAAAGTTAAAATTAAACGTAGTTATAAAAATTACAGAGAATATTTTTAAATCTATATTCAAGCACATAAGAACTTGTGAAGTCAGTTAAAGTTTAAAAGAAATTGAGGGAGAATACTTACTTACATTGATCAGTAAAGATTCGAAATTTGTTTTTCCTTTTGTGTTCCCAGAAAAAGTTTCCAATTTATTTTAAATGAAAGGAGTAGTTTTCCTTTATAAAAATGACTTTTTTCTTATAGAACAAATATGCTTCATTAATTGAAAACAGAAAAAATTTTGTTTCAATATTTCTTCCGACAGGCGTTAGGATGAACATGTAACTGAAAAAGTGCAGCTTCGTCTTTTATGTTTGGAAACCTAATTAACTTATGTAGAATATCATACTATGGACGAGAGAAAATATAGGAGAAAATACAAATATATTATGCAATTGCTAAAAGTCATGATTTAAAAATTTTTACTTGATGTTTTTGAATGAAGTTCTTGCATTCTATTTTTTATATGGATCGATTAGCTATATTTTGATATAATTTTTCATCAATAGTTTCGTTTAGCTTTTATTTTTCTTTATATTTTATGAAAACGTAACATTTTTATTTACTGTTATTCTTTCAGAAAATGATAAAAATCATGTTTTTTTAAAAACTATTAGATGATTAAATTTTTTTATTTGGTCGTTAAAATTCTTGTTTAAGTCGGGAAATTATCTGATGAGAGGTTTTAATTATAAAATGCTTATTTATAGTTACCATGAATTTAAAAATTATCATAGTTTAAAAAAATAAGCAAAAAAATTATATTTAATTATTTTTTATCTATATAAATGTGTTGATAGATTATTATTTCAAATACATTATGCAGTATAAAGTACTATTTTTTTAATAAATTGAGTTGTCAAAACTATAAAAGAAAATTAAAATGTAATAAAAATTTTTCATTGAAATAACATTTCAATGTAAAAAATTGAAACAAAAAATTATGGTGGGCTTTCAACATTTTTGTCAAAAATATTTATTTTAAAAAGAACTAAGGGCTGCTTGTTACAGAGAATTTGCAAAGCTTTTATAGCGATCAAATAATAAACTCTTATATATATACTACGGTCGCTTGCATGAACTTTTTTAGGAAATAAAATGAGATTTATGGCTGTTTAAATTGTATTTTAATAAAAAGCATTGTCTATTGAATTTCTATAATATGAACAGAAATAAATTACCTACAAATATAAGAATATTAGGAAGATTCATAACTCTAATTTACATTTAAACCACCTAGAATAGTTTTATTAGATAGTTTTTGCGCCATATGTATTTTTATGTTACGCATGTGTATCAATATATATTAAGAAAAATATGTGTTAAGAAGTACATTTATTTTTTAGAGGCAGCGTTTATTTTTTAACTCTTTACACCAGAGTCCAGTCTTTTACCAGAGATTTGGGTTGAAAGAACTTATATACAACATATGCATTTGCCAACAAACATATGAACATATCATTAATATCTGATATGTATTAGTGTGCGTGATTACCATACTAATATACAGAAAGAAACTGATTTTAAGTTTCTTAACTCGATTATCCACGCGATTACTCTAAATATTATAACAATAGCGATTTATGGCTTTTTGAATAGAGATATCTTTTAATCGTCTTTGAATCTAAAAATTTTGTTAATAAATAACAAAATTGTTTGGTAGGGTTTATAGTAATCAAGGAAATATGTAAATTTATTAATAAACTCACATAATAATATTTTATTAACAGTCGAAATTTCATGCAATTTTTTTAATGAATAATTTTTAACCTAAAAAATGATTCTTAATTTAAATCGTTTCTCGATTTTTAATTCTGATTTCTACAAATTATTATAAATTTTTGAGGAATTTATAAACCTTTTATTTTATTTGAAGTTGTTGCTGTTTTTGGTATCAGCTCTGAATATGATATAGTAAATTGTATATTTTTCTACTAAATGCATTTCATGGATTCAGTAGTGACAGTGAATTCATTTATTTATGTTATTCAATTAATGTCTTTTTTAAAACATTACTATGAATATTGATTTACCATAAAATGTGCCATGAAATTTACTTAAAGTTATTGACATTACCTAAATATTAACTTATTTAAATTGTTTGCATGACTATTAGGAGGATTGTGTTTATAAATTCATAACCAAATTTTTTTTATTTAGGGATGAGAAAATCTTTCAAAAGTTCAAATTAATTCCAGCTATATTAAATATTTCTCATTTAATTAAGCAAAATGAAAAGTTAATTATTTTAAAAAATACATTTTTAATGGTGTTAAGTTATCTATATGTGAAATAAATTTCTTAAATAGCTATAACAGGATTAATTTAATAATTTTGATAAATCTGATAGTGGTTCATCGATTTGAATTAAACATAAAATATAGGCCTTAACTTCATTATTTTTTATTTATTTAATATTAATTTCTAGATTCATTTAATTAAATGCGTTATGGTAATTTTTTCTGGAGGGTGTTTCAAAATGATTTGGTTATATGGATATTTGAATAATGATTAAAATGTTTGTCTAAATCTGCTTTAAAGCATATTAGGCAATTTAAAGCATTGTAATGATTATTTGAAATTGATTTTCCGAAACTTTAGTTGATATATAGAAAGTTTAGGTTATTTTATTCTCAAATTATGTTTTAATTTTACGGATGAAAAGAAGAGTCATGTCTTTAAAATAAAATGCATTTATTGATTATCTAATTTAAAAAACAGTACATATATATTTGTGAGGGCATTGTTAAGAAGCATTGGAGGGAACGTTAACTAATGGCCTAATCTCTTTTGTAAAATAAATAAGTACTTATATATTTATGAAAATACATTTCAAGTATACTCTCTTTTAATGCGAGTTATGCATGAAGCTTCATAAAACTTCACATGTACAACTAATATTTTCAAATAAGGGAATTTTCTAAATTTTATACTCGAAAGACGCCTTTTTTATTTGAATTACATACAGTTAAATTTGAATAAAGTTTGCCAAGATATTTTGTGTCTCAAAAATTATATAAATTTGTAGGATTGGTGAAAATAACGGAAATTTCTGCTAATAATTAATAAGATAATGTATGCCTCTTTAAATTAATAAATTCAGCATATACCTATAGTTTAAAGATATTTTAGAACGATTATTGAGGGCTGTAGTGTACTGGCTCTATCTCATAGAGCTCACTAAAAACATATTTCATAGTGCGAAAAGTTTTTTTTTTATATTTAGGAAAGTGTATATAAATAAAGAACTATGCATTATAAGTACATTCTCTCTCATTTGCAAGAAAATGTTGGAATCTTTAAAGTGAGATAAGTGTTTCATTATTAAATTATCTATTTTTTCTTCTATTCTTTTTTTTCCTTTGCGTTTCTATATATGATGTTATAATGTTGCTATCTACTTGTTTTAATTCCCTTTAAACTATTTGATACACTTTTAAATACCAGAAGATTGTATGTTAATCCAGATATAGTTCAAAATTTAATCCCATTATGTAAGTAAAATAGTAAAATTGGTATTTATAAACAATGAAAATATTTAGATTGTGTAATTACAGTAGTTTGTAAATTGCGTAAAAATAAGTTATAAGCAACTAAGAATTTTAAATTAATACGTGAATAAAATAATACATAAAATTCAGCATTTAAAATGTATAAAAGTGCATAATGAGTATTATCTTCGATATTTACATTATGGTAGAAAGTACTTTATTTCTTTCTTTATATTTTATTTCTTTATAAAAACATCATATATATTAGGATTACTGTTTTAGTTAAGAAAAATTGCAGTTTAACTCTATTAAAAGTGTCTTAAATACAACATAGAATTATTGTTATAGTTGAATTTTATTAATTTTTAAACATTCTAGGTTCTTTAAGAATGCAATTAAGCATTTGAATCATTTTAAAATGTTACGTCTTAAAATGCAATTAAATTATAGATGATTCATTTTAATTTCAAACAAAAATTTTTGCCATGATGTAGTTCATGTAAATACATTTGTAACATGATAAGTTGGCACTTAAAAAATAAACATAAATTTTTTCGTATGAATTTTAACTGTCATATTAGTAAGTGTTGAAAGTAGAAAAATTAGTTAATATATATTTAATATTTATTAAAATGTTTTTTTTAAATTTTGATGTAGTTATAAATGTTTTAATAAGCAATTTCTGTTATGCTAAAAAGTATTTTGCATTCCTTTGAAATTATTATTATTAATAAAAAATATTTGTCATATGTATCATTACTTTGTTTATCAACAACTATTTTTCTCTTTGATTATTTTTCCACTTTGATAAGTAATGATTAAAGTCATATAAATTTCATTTTATTGTATTTAGGGTTTCTATGAAGTTTATGAAAACTTAACAAATGTTGTATATTATGCATAAGGTCTAATACAGTAATTTTTTCAGCAGGAATATAATCATAATTTGAAAAAAAAAAAGAATGTAGTTGCAATAAAATTAAATTGTGATTATCTTCCTTATTCCTGATTACTACAAGGTAAGAGTTTCATAATTTATATCTATTTTCAAATGATTTCTATCATTTTCATATAAATGCTTTCACTTGATGCTAAATAAATATAATCCTGAATGAATAAAAACTTGGAAAGAATAAAACAGTAATTAAACTCAAATTTATTTCAAAGTGTTACTAAGTATACTTTATACTTTTAATTCAAGATAAAATAAAGATTTTAGAGTTTTAATTAAAATTATTACTTTTGATATAGAAACTTCAGTAATATTTTTTAAAATTATTTATAAAAAGTTTTTCAAGTTTTGTTAACACACGAGTTTTATTGGTCTGTTAATGTACGTTATGTAAAATTTTTAGTAATAAAGTAAAATAAATTTGGTGCATGCAATATTTTTATACGCATAATTTCAGCGATTTTAAGTTTTCACATATGAGGCACATACTTATGTACAGATTATGATTTTGAAGACTATATTGCTGTTAAAAATCAATATTTTTAATCTTTATAAAATGTTTATGAATATGTATTTCAAATTTTGAATGCTTAGTAGGCAAATAAATATTTGAAAAGTGTATATATCCAAAAAGTAAACACTTTTTTTTTGTTTATCACCCAAACAATTCATTTTAACTTATTTTAGCCATTTTCTTAGTATGCTTTACTATGATTTCTTTAAATAATTTTGGAATCTTAAAATTAAAACAAATAATTAAAATGTGTGACCCATAAAAAGCTCTAACATTCTTTTTCTATATAATTTTGAATCATTTAGTATTAAAATTTACATTTTATAAGAAGTAAAAAAGATAAACATTTAACAAAATATATGTTAATTAATTATCTAATCTGTCTCAATTGTTTCTTAAAAATTTATTTTAAAATGTTTCGCTGATTCCAAAATTATTTTATTATGAAAATACACAATTAAAGAAATATATGGGAGTAATTAAGTAATATAGGAACGTATTATTTAAATAATTCTTAGTATACTTATGTAATTAAGAATTATCAGTATACTCATGCATTTGTTCTCTATGTATTTTGTAAAGAATTGACGAAACAAATCTTATTAATATTTGTATTTTTTAATCAAATTAAAACATTTGTTCAAAAATTATATATTGCTTAATTTTGCTAAATAAACTAGAATAAATTCCTTCTTTTAATAACCTTAATTGGAAAACTCGAATTAATTACAAAATTTAAAATGTAAAAAAAAAAAAAAAAAAAAAAAAAAAAAAATCAGAGAATATAATAACTAAGAGATTGGAGAAATCTTTTTATTTTAAATTCATCTACACTTGAGTGTGTGGAAGTAACATTTTTTTGTTAAGATATGACATGATTTGAGGAAAAATATAATAAATAAATTGAATAGATCAGTAAATATTAAAGTACTAAAAATATGTCGATCAAAAAATGCTAAAAATAAAAATATATTTATATATAATCTAAAATATAGGTGAAAATATTTATAAGCAATATTTGTATTTCAATAACAAAACTGTTTGCTGCTGAATCAAACTTGTAATTTCTAACTTTTTTTTAAAAAAAAGGAATTGCTATCTTAGATTCTTCATTTTGAAACATGAAATTAAATTTTTACTATTAATTTAAATTCATCTTCAAAAAATACATAGGGGTAATATGGAATAGAATACATAGGGGTATAATTCTAGGGGTAATATGGAATGGAAAAAATGCTGTTTTAAAATGGTTCTCATTTTAAGTACTTGGTTTAAGGATAAATAAGTAAATATTAAATCTTTTAAAATATGGAGAAACTAATAAATTCAGTATAAAATTTTGGAAATCAAGTTATTTTAATCCAAAAAATATTATTTTAATACTCATTGTATTATACGAGAGTCACTCTGAAATTTTTGAGATACAACTAGGTTTTTAAAGTTATACTTACTAAAATTTAGGTGTGTTCAAAGTAGTCTCCTTCCGCATCAATGCACTTTTGTAGACGAATTTTCCACAGATTAAATGCCTCAAGCCATTCATTTCTTGGAATAGATGAAAAAAATGCCTTTATAGCCACATCAATCTCTTCTTCTGGATGAAAACGACGTCCACGTAGGTTCTTTTTTAGATTACAGACCAACCAAAAGTCGCACATAGTTATATCAGGTGAGTACGGTGGATGTTCGATCACTTTAATTTGTTTTTGTTTAAGAAACTCAACTGTTAATCCGGTTGTATGTGAAGACGCATTGTCATTGTGAAGCATTAGTCCCCTAACATTCAGTTCTTGTAGAATTTCTGGACGACATTTAATGGTATACCAGTTTGCTGATACTGTCTTCTGCCCTTCCAACTTTATGGCTTTGATCAATCCCGTACTTTTGAAGAAAACGGCATACATCACTTTTTTAAGTGCGCGTTGTTTTTTCACCATTGTCGGCGTGGGATCATCTTCAAAGACCCATACTTTGCTTTCTTGACGTGTTGGAACGTCAAAAAATGGTATGTACGTTTCACCACCTTTTTAGAAATGATGCGGTGGCCACCATCATTTAGCAATTTAAGAATTTCTTTACTGATTCTAACACACTCCTCTTTTTGGTGCTCAGTTAGATTCTGGGGAACCCAACGGCAAGCTACTTTTTTCATATGTAATTCTTCATGAATGATTTTGTGTATGGCTGCGTATCCAATGTTAAGTTCCTTCTGTATCATTTGATAGGTACAGCGATTATCATCCATTAACATTTTTCGTATGGGAGACACATTATCCGGGATTACTGCCGACGAGAGCTTTCTTGTGTGTTCTTCATCTTGAAGAAAATTGTGACCTCTTCTAAATTCTCTAAACCATCTGAATACAGTAGTAGGAGCTGGAGATTCATCACCAAATGCTAATTGCAACCGTTGAACGCATTCTTCTTGATTTATTCCTGCTTTAAAATCGCAGAAAATCATATCGCGAAAATGTTCTCGTGTCAGCTCCATTATCCCTTCTGTTTAAAATTTATTCTACGCTAAACAAGTTGAAAAAAGTCAGTAAAAAATCGTCTTCTGTGTTAAAATACTTTGTATTTTAAAATTAAACCGTTATTTTTACTTTGTAAATTCTCATCTGCACGTATCTAAAAAAATTTAGAGCACACACACACACACACACACACACACACACACACACACACACACACACACACACACACACACACACACACACATACACGCACACACACACATACACGCACACACACACATACACGCACACACACACATACACACACACACACACGCACACACACACACACACACACACATACACACACACACACACACACACACACATACACACACACACACACGCACACACACACATACACACACACACACACACACACACACATACACGCACACACACACACACACACGCACACACACACATACACGCACACACACACATATGAAGTCTAAATTACAAAAAAAGCTGCATAATATAGTTAAATTTCATGGATTATTGATAAAACCTAAAAAAATTGTTCATAACAGATAATTTCGAGCATTTTAAATAAAATTCATTAAAACATAATTCTTTGCTGACAAAAAATGTAATATAAACTAAAATTAATTTTGTTTGAATATAAATTTTTAGAATGATTTTAAAAGCAAACTATTGATATTTAAGAATTCTTAAGCCCTATATTTAGATATAGGATAACCATAGTAGAATACCATATTTATATGACCTTATTTAATAGTTTTATAAAGCAATAATATTAATACGAAATATTTACAAAACATAATAGGATGTTAAATGAGATATAAAATTTATATCATTAAAATACAGTAGTTAATTGACATACTTTATAAAATTATGTATTCAACTAAATAGATAACTTAATTCTTGTAACACATGTAAATTTTACTAGAATGTATTTATAATAGAGAATTCTTTTGGAAAGCAAAATAATTTATAAAGTCGACGTTCATGGAAGCCGATTTATTTAATCCAATCTTTTTTCTACTAAGGCTTCTTCGTGCAGTAATAAAAGTTAACCATGGTAGCTTAAAATTAATTACTTGTTATAATTTTCTCAAAGATTCATAAAAATAAAACTCAAAATGAGTTGAAAATTGCAGAATTAAGTATTCACTTGAAAGCTACATATTTTAATAAACTATTTTAATAATTCAGAAGTTATTTGCATTATAGTGCATGCATTATTTATGCTGGATAATCCCTTCAGTTTCCTCTTTGCAATTAAATAATGACTAATACCGAAAATAAATCAAAAGTTCACAGTTGTACTGATGAGCATTCCGTAGGACGCGCAGTTTCGCCCTCAACTACCTGTTGCTTATCCAAAGGCGAAAGCCTTTCACATGATTTTTCATTCGTTTCACACGTTAGAACAATTCATCCTTTCCAATTTCCCACTGTTGCTTTCTTTATACAGGAACGATGAATGAAGTGACACTTCGGGAAGGATAATGTATTTTTATTTTTATTTCAAATTAAGTTCGCTTTTATTTTTGTGCGTTTATTGTAATTGTAACGGAAACTTAATTGGGCCCGCGTTTGTTATTTTTACTGTTATTTTGTTTACTCAAGACATTTCAGTTCGATAATAATTTAAACATTAATCTTTCAGATTGAGATATTATAAATTAATATCGTAAGAATTTTGAGGATAATGTTTCATTCTAAATCTGAAAAAGAAGAGATCTAGGCTTATATTCATTTGTTTGTTTCTGTGAAACTGGTGACAAACAAGCCAAATTACAATTGTTGAAACAACTTGTCATTTCCAAAAATGTATTTGATATTTGGAAAGTGATTATTCTCTTTTAAATTTTGTAATTTGCTTAAAGTGTAAACGGATAAAAGGGGGAATTTAAGTCGGTTTTGGTATAAAATGAATTTTAATGTTGTGAAATGTGTATATTTTGAAAGAAAGCATCAATTTCTCAACAGATTTACAGATGCTTATCTCAAAATAAGCAGAATAGATAAGTTAAATAATATTACTTAAAAATATATGAGAATATATTAAGCGTTAAGTTGTTCCTAAAAAACATAGATGACATTCTCTTGTAATTTAAAGTGTTTTACCAGAAAAAATTATGCGTCTGAAATATATTAATATTAGGAATTACATAATATATTTCAAGTAATAGATGAGCACACATAAAAGAAGAACACTAGTGAAATAAGATGTTTCTTTCCACTTAAAATAGATTTGTTACTTAATTTTTGGTTATCAATTTGTTTGAAACTTACTGTATAACTATGCTTAAGTATAACTTTTGCTTGAAACGTACTATATAGTTATAAACTGAACAAATTTCCCTGAGAAAATTAAAAATGTATGAAGCGGGAACATATGATAATTTAGAATATTTACAATCCTCAAATATGTTACTAAAAGACGATATATGTCAATTAACATAAACAACATCCTAGAATAAATAGCAAATAACTATTGGGTTGTTCGGAAAATAATTTTGTTTTTCCTACATGGGTCAGCTTTTTGCTAGTAAAAACCAACCACTTAATGACTGTGGAATCGTGCTACTACCAGAAAGATGGTAAACTCTACTGAATTAGAATGAACAATGCGCAATGAAATGCAATATTTATTTGCTGCACGTTTTTTATTTTCATGAAAAAGGAAATGACTTTCCGAACAACCCAATATTTTACTTAAATGTAATCTATACAAGATGCTATAAGAATTCCATTGCACTGTTTAATGAAATTTTTAATGCAGGCATTGACTCTTGTTGTAATTTAAGGAATCAGCTACTAATGTGTACTATTCCGTATTCAGTGGTTGAGTATTAATATCGCAAAGATACAACAAAATGTCATCTATTTTTTAAATTATATTTAAATATTACCAAGACAAGTTAGGTTTCTTGATAAATGTATTAGAAATTTGCAGAAATAATCATAGTTAAAAAATTAAAATTTATTTTAAGAATATACATTTTACAATTTTATAATTTTTAATGTAAAAATATATTTATATAAGATTCTATATATATATATCACTAAAATTTAATTTAGATATATTGTATTCATTTTGAAATACAAGAACACTTCTTAAATATATTTAAATAAATAAATAAATAAAAAAAATAAATATATATATATAATATATATATATATATATATATATAATATATATATATATATTTCACGAATAAAAATAGAATTTAAAATTTTGATACATTTTATTGCCTATTAGATTTTGAATTTACGTTCTAAAAAATAAAATATTCATAAAATAAAATTTAAAACTCTTGGATCTAGGTATTAATATAAAAAGGTTTTTCATTAACACTAATCAAATCCTGATTTTAAGGAAAGTACATTTACATATAGAGCAATTTTAAAACAAAAAATAAATGTAAAGTATCTATCATTCAACATAAATATTCTAAGCATTGTAAAAATAACGCAAATATTTTTATTTTAAATTAATAGAAACATTTTTCTTTGTATTTTAGATTGAGAAATTAAAAAAAGAAGCTTTCTTAAAATGATTTTATTTTAGGAATTTTGCAATATTCATTAAATAAATTTTAATGCAATAAAAAAAAACCAGAAACATATAAGCAGTAACAAAAGTATATCTATTCGAGTGAGGAGTCTTTCAAAAATAACTGAACAGATATTGTAAACAGTTCTGTTTTGTTATCGATATAAGTATATGAATACTCGTTTTGTTATCGATATAAGTATATTAATACTTATATCGATAACAAAACGAATTTAATAATAAAGATTTTGACAGTTATGGATTGATTTAGAGATTTAATTATTCAATTGACAGTAATTAATCACCATATTATATACAAATGTGTTTCCACATGATTCTAAACCAAATTCTAGTCTTTTAATGATTTCTTTTACATATTTCTTTTATATGTTAAAACATTTGATTTTACATTGTGATTATCATTACTAATGTCCATTCCATAATATTGGCACATGTTAATTGTTATTACTTACATAATATTGTCTTATTTTGACTTCTTTTAATTATAAATAAATTTTTTTTCGATTTCCAAGTGTTTTTTTAAACATACATAAGAATTGTAAAACGTAAGTTTACATAAGAATAGTAAAATTTTTATTATAAATTAAAATGTATACTAATTTATTAAACTTTATTTGTATTTTAAGTTAATGTTAATAATATTAACATGTAAATAAAGTTTTAAAGTTTATTAAAACTGAACACACACACACACATTTTTAAATTACTGTACAAATGTTTTCGAGTCATTTGTCAAAATAATTGTCAAAGAGTTCATTAGGAACTTAATATACATATAATTTATATGCTATTTTAATTTTGTTTATAAATATTTGTTAAATTAGTAAATTTTGATAATTTTACAAAGCTTTCAATACAGGAAAAAGGAACACTAGCATCAAATAAGACAAAAGATGCATTTATTACCAGCAAATTAAAAAAAATATGGGAAAAAGCTTCCAAATTTCACATTATTTTATGACAAATATTTATATTTAAAAGTATTTTTCAAACAAAGATGACTATATACTTTCCTTCAAAAATGTAAAAATATTATTTTAAGCAACATTAGAAATTGTTTTTAAAAATGATATTAAATGTAAATTAAAGTTTTCTGAGAATACGAGTTTCTGTATTGATGAGTTTTCACTTAAAAATTTATGTTTTTTTTACAAAAATATATACTATAATCTTACTTATTTAAAAAAAAAGTTTCTTTGAGAATATTTTAATAGTGAAAAATAGGCATATTAATTAAAAAAATCATGAGGTATAAGAAGTTTGAATTCATAATATAAATGCTTAGAATTATCCCGTGTTTTTTTTATGACTTTATTCACTTATATATACTTGTATTTTTCTCAAAGCCCGTACTTATTTATTACATTTTTATGAAAATTAAGCTTCAACATGAACCTTTTTGTCAGAATTAACAATATTTTTTATTTAATTAATTTTTTAATTTAACTCACTTTTTAAAGTTAATTACTTAGTTCTATGTTTTATTTTGTATTATAAGTAGTTATGGTTATTTCAACCGAGTACGTAATTATGTTGACTGAATAATTAGCTTGAAAGCAAGATTATATTTTAAAAACAAGACTGAGTCAAAATGAAATAGTTTTATGTTTTTCATTTTTTAGAGCAAAATAAAATATAAAAGCAATTTGAAATGCCTAATTTTTCTCTAATAACTCTTATATATTTAGAATTTTAATTGCGATGTAAATTACTTACACTTTAATAAAACTGTATCCCACTGAAAGCAAATATATAAACATTTGTTATTCTGATCACAGTATGCTACTACATAACGTGAAATTGAGAGTAATATACTTCAAATCTTGAATGAATATGTACTCTTAATTTAAAATAAATATAATAAAATTTTGATTATATCATAATAAAACTTTATCCCATAAAACAAATTATCACTAATAAGGATAATCAATGATTGATTTTGTTATTTTATATATTACGAACGAAAAAAAAATCAAAGTGATATTTTTATTTTGATTACTTATCGTGAAAATTATTTTCTGATATTTAATGTTATTAGTACTTCCTGCAGTCACTTTGTGGGAAAAATATTTTTCCTTAATTACTTCTAAATGTAACCTTAAATACACAAGATGGAATATATTTCAAAATAAGATAAACCAATATATTAATTTAATGTTTTTCGTCCATGTGAATAAATTCAGCTGAAAATGATGTAAAATTGCGTAAAAAAGGAGAAAAAGGGATGAAACTTTAATTATCCTTAAAATATTTCTAAATTTTTTGCTCATTTTTAAGGGAATACTCTCCTTTTTCGAAAGAACAAAAACAGCATGCAATTATACTGAATTTTATTTTCTGTAATAAAATTAATTCTTAAAAACGTTCCATTTAAAAAACAAATAGCTATACTTATCAGAAATTTATTTTCAATCATTTGTCATAAATAATAGTATAATTTTAAAACAATTTTAAACAATGTTTGTTTACTTACAACCTACAATACAAGATTAATTATGGACCTAAATTATCTATAAACTCTCAAATTTTTTGTTTAAAATCTTCAGAGTAGAACATTTTCGTACTTCATTGGGAACTGCAATCTGCTTTCAATACAAAGCAATTGTATAAAACTCGATTAACACGGTTAATTGGTGCGCAGAAAAATAACAAATAGGGAAAAAATCGTTCTAATGTGCATAAAATTGTTGCTGGTTCACTCCATTTTACCTAAAATAAGAATAAAGAAGTTTTATCATGCAAAGTACTTACCCTAAATCAAGAGCTCAATGAGCGATCACGTTCCAAATCTAAATAATTGATGAAATATTTTTACGGCACAATTATGTCACAATTAATTAAACGCAATTTATCAAGTAATTTGAGATTCAATTATCAGAGAGCATGCATTCAATTGATAGCTGGAGGTATTAATTACAATAATATCAGCTCCCTTTTAAATATTCCTTTGTTCTAAGCTTCTGATAGGAAGCTTTACTTAAGTGATTCAGGAATGAAATAAAATATGGTTGCAAACCGAGGAAGATGATGTATTACTGGATGTTATGCTCTTAATGAGATGGTAAGAGACAAAATAGAAGCTTTAGAAAGTGAGGCAAGTAAAATATTTTCTGACATGATTAAGTGTCACTGAAATGTTTTCTTTAAAATGTTTTGCAATTAAATTTTAAAATATTCCTTTAATTATTAATGTTATTAAAAATTAATTTGGGATTCTATTTCTGCCTGTTTGTAGTAATATCTAGCAATGTAAGCAGAGAACCATTGAATTATATTTTATCATTTAACTCAAATAATACTAATGAATATTTTACATCAAGCAAATTATACTTTGAGAAAAATATGATGCAAATATTTAATACATTGGTTTATATATTCATACAAATTTATTGTATATACAAATTATGTATATATTTGTATAAACAAATTAATTTTACATATATGCATAAATATATTATTAAAAATGAAACATTTATTTAAAGTTATAAATAATCAAATTTAATTAATTATAAATTTGTTTCGATATATTTATATAAATGTTTATTAACTTTTTTTTTATCAAAATTTCTAAATTTTAAGATACATATATACTTTTTGTAGGGTGTTAAAATGATCATACGAGTCATTTAACTTAATTTTCAATTTTAGTTTGATTCATTAAATTTAATTTTATGTACTACTTTTATGTGTTACAGAAACTTAAAAATTTTGTAATATATTTAGTAAAACAAATGCAAGCAGGGATTGTTTTTAAATTAAATAACTTATTTTGATCTAATTAAAAATAAATAAACTGTATAATATATGAAAGTTTTAAAACTTTGATTGTTAAATTTGAATAGTTGATCTTTTGTTTCATGCTTTTAGTACAGAATAAATTAAAAGTTATTAATTGGTATTTTAACAAACATTGTCACCTAAAGTTGCAAAGTATACGAAATGAATCCTGTATCTGGATTGCTTACAGAAAATGATACGAAAATTGATTCAATATTAATTTATTATTTTATACTGATGAAGTAAAAGATATTATTAAATATGAAAATAAACAACGAAAAAATTGCAGTCTTCCTAGATAAATTTACAATTATTTCAGCATACGCATATTAAAACTTTTCATATATGAATGAAACAGAAAATTAAGACACAATTTACTACAAATTAAATGTGATAATTTCATGAAAGTATGAAATCTTGTTTCCCCTGTCATTAAATTTTTAAATTAAGGAACTTCATTTTTACTTTACTATTTTTACTCTTTCCATAAAAATTTAGGAACAAATTTAGAGAATATGATTACATAAGTATTGCAATTTTGGTATTATATTCTTCCTAAATAACAGTATGGATATATATATATATATATATATATATATATATATAGATATAGATATAGATATAGATATAGATATATATATTATATATATAGATATATATATTATATATATATATTATACATATATATATATATATATATATATATATATATATATATATATATATATATATTATATATATATATATATACATATATATATATTATATATATATATATATATACATATGTATATAAAATATAAAACGCAAGAATAGATATTGAAATATATAAAGGCATTTATGCTTAGAAATAAAAATATCAAAAATATATAAAATGGAGCGAAGTTGCAACATGGTCAGCTTCGTCAGGGGGTGTTGAGCACATTAACAAAAAATATGGCTTTTCTGCACTTGCCCAAAACATAGTCTTAAAGAATCTAGTACACCCCAAAGCCACACTAAAAGTGTTTTTATTATATATTAACAGTGCAGAAAAGCCATACTTTGTGCCAATGTGGTCAACACCCCCTGACGAAGCTGGCCATTTTATATATTTTTGATATTTTTCTTTTCAATTTCCCAAATATTTTCAGTGTATTATTTTTTCTATCTAGTATTTTCTCTCTCTCTCTCTCTCTCTCTCAATGTATTGTTTTTTATTTAGTATTTTCAATATATCATTCTTCATCTAGTATTAATTTATGAAATATTTTATTAACTATGTATATATATATATATATATATATATTATGCAACCTGCTTGAAGAGAACACTCATTATGACAATGCATTGGAAAAAAAGAAAGATTATTAATGACGCACTATTACATATGCCGTGATTTATGCTTGGGGGAAAATTATAAAAATTTCGGATTGTTAAAATCTACATTTTGAGTAGTTATAACAATATTTGTCTTTAAAATGCTAATTATAAGAAAAAAACCATTATCTTTAGTCTAAATTTCTTGTTAGTATCAAGAAATGTCTTTATTTTTATATAAGCGATTTACTTAACTATTGAAAAATTTTAATTGAAATGATTAATATTTTACATTAAAAACTATGTTAGTTTAAATTAAATTAATATTGTAATTTTTTCAAAAATTTATTTAAAAAATATTCCCCTTGTTTTATAAATAAATTTAATTGTGAGAAAAAAATTAGGAGAGTATAAAAACATGCAGTATACGGTATTTTAACTTTTTAAATGTAAAATTGGTTTAGAACTATTGCTATTTTTGAAAGAATTTCTTCTATTATCACACTATAGAATCTTATATTATCACTTAATAGTCACTGTGTAAAATTACCCAGAATATATTATTCGCAAACAACATCTATTGCATCTTAAAATGGTATTTTGTTTATTGCTTAACATCTTAATACGTAAGAGTACAAAATATTTCCTAACACGTATTTTTAATATTTTAAGGTAATTTCTTAAACTAAAATTATTGTTTGAACCATATAAGCCTTAGAGGGAGAAATAATAGTATAATTCGCAACAATGTATGAAATTTTAGTACAATTTTCATCAAATATTGCTTAATATCTCAATTTTATGTATCACTAAACTATAATATTATTAATTATTATCTAGAAGAGAAAATAACAGTTTAAATTCATCTTCATAAAACAAAAAATATTTTCTCTGCTAATTAGGATTATTATTTCATTTAAAGTTTACAGCTCTTTAAAAAATAATCTTAGATCTGAGTATTGTAAGTAGGGCGAATTTGCATTACTTACTTTCAAATCGAAATAATTTGCCATAAATAGCCTTTTTTTTCATTGACATAGAAATTTTTTATCCTAATAAATAAGTTTATTTATAATTTTTTAAACTGTGTAGTTAAATCTTTGTTTGAAACGTTTCTCTTACGTTTCTTTGAAACGTTTTAATTACATATATAAAATAAATGAAAATTTTTACTAGAAAATATTTCCAAAATTTTAATAACATATTTTTGCAACAGAAAGAAATTTGCTCTATGTAGATTAATTTTGATGCAAGTAATATTTGTATATTTTAAAAACTAAATAAATGGGGAAACATAGCAAAAACTGAAAAAAAAAATACAAAAATGGTGAAGTCACTTCCAAGATTGTAAAAAAAACCCTCTATATATATGTAATTTAATTTCAGGTTTTCCTAATCATCACTGTGAAAGAAAAAAAAATTCTCATAAAACTGCCACATTTTTGAAAATTTGAAAAAATAATTTTGCACACTTTCCATTTAATAATTTTGATAAGTAACTTTTGCATAAAAAGTACGCATTTTAAGGCGCATAGGTTTAAAAAAGTTATGAAAATTAAATAATTGAAAGAATTACGTTTCAACATCGTAAGAAATGAAAATACACTCGCGTTGCTGTGTTTTTCTGGTTTTATAGCAGTGAACGTTTATGCGTAAGTTTGAATTTTCTAATTAAAAACTTACAATTTTTTCATCTGCTCATTTTATTATAATTCAGATTATGTGATTCTAAAAGAGGAACAATTCAGAATTCAGTAAGATAATTCTAAGAAATATGTAGAGTTCTCTTTGACGCAATGTTTACAAAACCGATTCTCTCAACTGGGAAATATTTTTATAAATCTTATGAAACAGTGAAATGGATAGCACTGTTAGCTTATAAGAAGTATGCAATTAAGATAAATTATATAAATTAATTTTTATTCTGCAAATATATATAGTATACACAAAGAACACTTCAAATCAACTTCTTAATTATATTAAAGCAAAGAAAATGTTTCGGAATCAAAACAAAATAAAATGAAAAAAGTTTACCAGTTCGTGAAAAATCAAAAGCATTTCTTCTCAGAAATAAAGTATCAAAATAATTACATTTTTTTACAGACATAATTAGTAAACAAATTCTTAAGACATAATTGTAATATATAATTGAAATTGGTTATAATATTCAGCTTATAATCTAAGAAAATAATAAATATCGGTGTAAAATTTGCTGAGATTATATTTCCTGACATAAATCACTTTTCTGAATATGTATATTATAACAAATGTTTTTGGATCACTTTAAGGAGAAATATTCAGTAACATTTAGAATCTTACATTTCATTTATATTTATTGATCTTACATACTATTTACATTTTTTTTGCGAAATATTAATACAGTTTATTAATTTTTTTCTATTGCTAATTTACTTAAATAATTGCTGAATGGTGAAAATTGAATAAAATCATGTACACCTTTTTATTAATTAATATATATATATATATATATATATATATATATTTATATATATATATATATATATATATATATATATATATATATATATATATATATATATATAAATAAATATATATATATATATATATATATATATATATATATTTATATATAAGTTTAGTAGCTTAAGTAACTTAGTCTTGAATTAAACGTGATTTGACAAATTCTTACTTAATTTTGTAGTATAACTTATCATGATATCAAGAAATCAAATGTCTAATTAAAAAGTGGATAAACTATAACAATTTTTAACAGAATTTTCAATTCATTAAAATATGCAATAATATAGTTAATTCTGGTTTAAGTTATGGTTATCAAAAGTTATATTTTACTGTAACTATCTCAGTTTAAATTTTCCTGTGTAACTCACAGTGTTTAAAACTGTAATAACATATGTATGATTAATATAATAAAAAATAATGTGCAATAATATATAAGCTCATTCACATACATGCACGTTTTAAACTTAGGTACGACTTTTAAAATTTAAAAAAAGTTTTACTGTAATAAAGCAATATTTTAAGTAAAGAAATTTTCCACAAATACTTATTTTCAAAAGCATGAGTTGTGTTTTCTTGAAAAAGAAAAGTGTTCATATTAAAGTTTGTTTATTAAAGTACGTATAAAAAAATTTGAATATTTTTTTAAGTTGATTCATTAAGAAAAGAGTGTTATTCATATTTTATTTGCACCAAAGAAAATAAATAGTAAATGTAAGAAAGATTAATTTTCCCCGCATTTTTGCCATGGGATATAAAACTTTTAGGGAAAAAATGGTTTGTTATAGTTGAAATCCAATTATTTTAGCGTAATTATTACTTAAAAATATAAAATAATATGTGAGACAATTCATTTCATTGATAAAGCTAATGAGGAAATGTAAGAGATACATTTCTTCAATTATTATCCTTCATCCAAGAAATAACATACATCATAACACGTTTTAAGACACAGTATTTCGTATAATGCATTTCTTATATATGTATGACGAAGTATATATCTGTATAGATTTGTTTAAAATACACATAGTTTTCACACATACACATTATTTTTCTTATTCTGATAGAATGTATAATGTTACACGAAAGAAAAATAATCATTTTGACTATTCCAGGTAATCTAGTATAAAAGTCATGATTTCATGTACTAGCTGTGTACTCTTTTAACGACTCAAAATTTATCTCAAATTCATATGTGCTTTAAATTAAATACTCTCCAAGAGTATAGCTAACCGCCATTGACATTAATTTTTCTGAAAATTGAAATATCCAAACATTTAATCAATGGTATTTTCTAAATAATATTGCAATTTAAAATATGTTACTGTAAATTGTAAGTTACTCTTAAAATATGGACACACGAAAGTACAGTATGATGAAAATGTAACAAAGCATATCATATATAACTATTGCTTTGCATGGTACTCTTGTGACTTATAAATTTAAGCAAGTTGTAAAATTTACAAAATTTTTATGTAAATTAGTAGTTACATATAAATTTGTTTCTTGCATGCATAAATTCATTGAAGTATCCACATTTGTTATCAGATATGTTTATTTTGAGTACCATTAATTGGAGTTGTTACAGCGAAGGTCTTTTTTTGACACATATTTTACGATTTGTCGCAAGTAGTTCTACTTCACATAATTAAGATATTTTTCTTTTAACTAAGATACTTTAGAAATTAATCGTCAGCTTGGAAAAAAATTACTTTAAGCACTGAATATTTTTCATGCCTATTAGTAAACAATTTTTTGTTCAATAAATAGCTTACATGAAACTATAATATATTTAATGCATTTTGACTTAAGATTAAAATTTTATGGTTTTAATCACACACAGTATGGTAATTTATATTATGTCTTTTTATTTACAGATTATATTATGTCTTTTTATTAAGATTCAAATAAACTTTATTTTTTATTAAGATTCAAATAAACTTATTAACAAAGATTTTTTACAAAAACTATATTAAAATGAGCAAGCATATTTTTCCAAATTTATGTGAAACATTTCAAAACTCAGTAATCAGAACAAAAGTAATATTTATAATTTAGGTTAGAATTGTATCTAATTAATTAATTAATTTAGATATTAATTATATATATATATATATATAAATATATTATATATTATTCATTATATATATATATATATATATATATATATATATATATATGTATATAAAACGAAAAAATAAAAGCTTTAAATGTTAATAAAATGTTAAAACAGTATATATGCTTTGTAAGGCAAAGTTACTTGGAGTACAAACAATGAAAAAAAGTTTTTTCCCTAATTTATCTTTATCAAATTAATAAACGTTTTAATTGAATTCATATTGTAAAGACGATTTACATTAAATTTTACCATAGAAAAGTTCAATAATTTTACTTTAAAGATTAAAATTTGATTTTACAAAAAATATTTAAAATTATTTGGGAAACAATAATATTTGGGACTATCCTATTGTTCTTACTGGATTTCAATGAAAAATTTCCTTTGTTTTTAGAATAGGTATGCTAATTAATTTCACATTATTATTCAAATGAATTCCAAATGCTTAACATTTTAGAGGCGTTTACAAAATAAAATAGTAAAGTTTAAAATTGTCTATTCACTTCAGGACACGGTATAGCAAACTAGTTCCATTATCCCATTTTTTCAATTTATAACCACCATTCACTTTTATGCACAGTGGGAGGTTTCAAACAGAGCAATTTTTTTCCAAATATTTTACAGTAATATACGGGGATTGCTCTCTGTTCCGTTTTCAAATAATCTGCGGATGTACTAGTGATAAATTTCTGTCTGAGTATTCTGGCTGTTTTACCATTTTAAAGCGAAAAAAGTGCCTATCATTTTAATCGCGCATTATTTCAGAGCGCTTTAGAGATAAGCCTTTGTTCTTGAATCGGAAGTTGGAGATGACAGACATTGTTTGAACCTGCGACTAGCTTAGTAATGACAGAAGAATGAACTGGATAATTTATGGCTGTCGCTTAATGCAATAATTTCTATATCTGAATGCTCTCCTTTGAATTGTCTTGGAATTCATAAATGAATGGAATTTTTAGGTTAGACATTCAGTTTTAAAGTTTATCTATGTTGTTTATAAAAGTTTATATAATAGATGAATTACAAAAATTATGTTGACAAGAATGGAAATTTTAATTCTTCATTATTTTCCAGTGATTTACTTCCAAAGTTTATTATATTTTATTTTAAGCTTCATGTCTTTTTCATCTAAGCATAAATTTTTATAGAGACAGATATATTCAATATAACTTTACTATATCCTCTCTACACAAACATTCGTAAGGCTTCGTTCATTACTTGAGTAAAGAAATATTATGAGTTCTTTATTCTACACTCCTAACTTTATTAAATGATTTATTAGTTTAAAATGTCTTTCCATAAATATTTTAATTATAGGATATTTTTTTAATAGCAGAAGAAATATAATAAATTTCCTTCTACTAATTACCTTAATGATTTCTGGAAGCACTTTAAACAGTTTGATAAATTTAATTCAACGAAAAGCTAATTTAACTACAGTGTGGCAAATGTGTTCTATATAGGGAAATATTATTATTTACTTAAAATATTTATAGTGAAAAAAATTGAATTGTGCTTTAATAAGAAAATAATTTAATTTTAGTTTTAAAAGTTTACCTAAGGAAGTGACAGGAATAAAACATTGGAGACATTTTATTCTATGTTTAATAATTCTAGTGAAAAGACTATATCAAATTTCAGAATTATTATAGTTAAGTAATTAGAAGGGGCACGATACTTAAAATGTTATTTATCTTCAAAAAACTCGTATCTCTTTTAAGATTTGATTATTGAAATTGTGACCTCATTTTCTCAATTCAGTAATTATTTCACTTTTTACATAGAGCTAAAGAGAATGAAAATCTCTAGAGCTTGATTGTGAAGAAATGAATTAATAGGTTAGCATAGAAAGTGTGCCCAAGTAACCTGCTTATAGAAGACGAAATTTCTTCAACTTCTCGCAAATAAAGTCTTTAATTTGAAATCAGAAATCTCAGAAAATCATTTTGATGAAAGATGCTCTTAATATTGTGTTAAAATAGGTTATCACCATCGAAAATCTCTTGTAAAATTTACTTTAACAGTACAAATAGTATTTTAACTACAAATAGTTACAAAAATCAAAGCACAGAAAACACAATGAAGAATGAAATGTGTGTTATTATGAGTGTCAAGCGAAATCAATTTTACTATTTCATCTATTGAGAAATATAGCAGAATGATAAATCTTTAATTTCTTTTATTTTTAAAAAGTTGAAGGTATGTTAAATGTTTTTGTTTAACCATTTCTCATGACTTTTTTTTAAAATTTGGAATCAGTTAAATACATATACTGTCATAATATATGGGTATAAAATTAATAATATAGTCTTATCGAGAAAATTCTCTAATGTTTATCTTAAAATGTAAATAAATTAAATACTAAAAGCTAATAAATAATTGACTAAAATTTACTCAGAATGATTTTGTAATTGATTTTACTATTAATTAAGAGTGTAGGTTAGTACTGATAAATAATACAATTATTTTTAAAAAATCAATATTCATCTGTATTTTATTTCCTTTTTAAATAATAATAAAATTAAATATTTTTAAATTTTTAATATTTAAGGGAATTAATTTATTTATTCTCATCCAAAAAGACTAAGATATTCACTTATTTCATATTTTCCTAGAAAATGTTATCTTTGTATAATATAAAGATTAAATTATTAATAAAAATCCCAGTGAAACTTAATATTATGTACACCTATTTTAAGACTTCTAAACTGAAACTATGCATGACATTTGAATATACGACGTTAAAATTTCTATTTTATGAAATAGAAAAGATTTCAGAAGAAAGCTTAAAATTTTATATCTAATGAAGAATTTGTTCGATGAAATTTAATGTGTTATCAGTTTCAAAAGCAAAAACGAGAAAAAAGGAAAAATGATGATAAAGCCTAATTAGAGCACGTTATTATGAAATATGATACTTTTTGCTGTAGAAAAGTTTAAGACTGAAATGAATTTGAGCGCCTTATTTTTCAAGACATTTATAATTGTTTCATTTTTTTTTTATCAGAGTTGCAAAATTTTAGATCGAAGAGGATTAGGAAACGAAACTGAAGGAGATGTTGTAGAAGAAGAGATGAAAGGCTTATAGAAAAACTTCTATACATCTCCTGAATTTGATATTAAAAAGTAATTTCTGTCGCTTTAAAAAGAAAATATCAGTACACATAAACATCGACCTAATTACAAACCCCTGTGGAAGGTTCGGAAAGAGCACAGTAAATTTCTGATATTAGTTGTCAGAAAAAAAAGAGCGAAAAGAAATACGAATTCCATCATATTAATTTGTACCTTCGGGAGCTCTTTGCCCTACATCCAGATAGTGTTTGTATTTCCGGGCAACATCCCCCTACACCTTGTGAATAAGAATTCGCTATCTATAAAAGCCAATGACCGAGAGTTAAAACTGCTGTCAGAGGTAAATGGCCCAGCCCGACAGAATGCTTGATTGAGGGGGAGGGGGATTCGGCTATTTCACAAGCTTTGAGTTTACAGCTAGAGATAGGGTTCAATGGCCCAATATTAGGGGCATTTTTTTCAACTTGTAGCCAACCCCCCTCATAATTTTTTTCCTTCTCTGTTTCAATTTGGTGGCTCTAACCAGATGTGCCAGCCTTTCCATCTGCGCGCTTGATAGTTGATTGAGAAAAAATCGTCAAAGCTTTGAATGATCTTCCTTGCAAGAAGAGGTTTTCGAAGAAAAGCGATTTATAATTTCGAGTGTTTTCCGAAGAAACTTAATCAGAAATCAATTTTTTGGTTGGAGGATTCCAACTCTTTTCCTTTAAAATGAATTGCTGTCTTCCAATAAATTTCCTTAATTGAAAGACAGAAGAAATTTTTTCCCAATTTTCGGTAAACGAGGTATAAAGCATTTTTACAATATTTTCTAACAAAAAATATACTTCATCATTATCATTAATTAGGAAGATAGCATGAAGCTAGGAGAATTATAAAGTTTATAGCTATTATATTTAAAATATTTGAATGGATTTTTAAAAATCAATAAATCAATTTATCACAAAGAATACAATTAGTTACGTTATAAAGTTGCAATGAATCTACTTTTTAGAAATTATATTAGAGTGAATCTGGTTTAAACTGCATAATAAGGAATTTTGCTATATTCTTTTTAAATAATTGAATGCTATGATTTTCCTTTATGAATTACACAGTGAATTTATCATCTAAAAATATTGAGGATAATTTGTAGAATTAATTGATCATAATTATTTGTATAAAATCTCTTCAGAATACATTTATTAAGTTCTTTCATTAGAAGCAAAGCTTATCTATTATCTATCTATCTATATCTATATCTATCTATCTATCTATCTATCTATCTATCTATATATATTTCTTGTGGGTTTGCACGTATTCTTTAACATAAAAATTTCAGGAGGAAATTTCATATAAAATCAGTTAATGTTAAACAATCTAAGCTCTTATTATCCCTCATACTTCAGGTTTAAGTAAATTAATTCTATATAACTGTATAAAAATGCACAATTTTATTCCAAACTGATTTAAGTTTTTGATGTTTTAAAGTTGAATGTATTTGAATCACCGATTTCTAAATTGAATATTTCCAACTGATTTTTCGAAGAGATATTTTTGAATGATATAGAATATTTGTGAGTATATATTTCAAATGTAAATTTGTTTTCCAAATCTGCAAAAATATTTTTAATATTAAAGATTTCTAAAACATACCATATTACAATAATCCAAAACACTCTAAAATTTACAATAATCATAGAGAATATCCTGTTTAGGAATTTTCTCTAATATAGTTATGACTTTTATTATAATAGTGCATGAAATAACATCACATAATAATAGACTTCAAAATGAACACTTTTTAAGCAAATTAATTAAAATACCATAAGTAGAAAATTCTAGACTTAAAAAGTGTTTTTAGCAAAAGCTTTATATTATATGAAAAGAGTAATTTGTACTTTTCAAAACATTACTCAGGAAATTTATTTATTCATATGAATTTTCTTTTATTAAAGTTATGTATAAAACTCAACTTGATTATAATTTTAAATTTAATAGAAAATTTTAATTTTTCGCTATGATTTTTCTTAATGAAGTTCAATAAAAAATACCTATTTTATAAACTGAAAATATCTAGCTTAATAAAAATATTTTTAAGATGGGATATATATCTATGATGACTTATAAAGTATATTTAATTGATAAATGAATATTACCACAAATAAATAAAGCATAAAAATAATTTTTGATTTTATTTCACAAGAGATTTTTTATCTAATAAGTTCTATTATTTTCTTTTTATAAAATAATTCTAACTCGTTTTGAATATTGAATTGCATGTAACCAAAAATATTTTTTTCGTAATTATTAAATTTTTTTTGAATAAGAAAAACTATTATGATATTCGAATATGTCAAATGTAGAATATATAAGGAAGTTAAAATCATTTTATCTGCTTAAAATTATTTAAAACTGTTATCAAAGTAAATTCAAATGTTAAAGTAAATTAAAATTATTGTTAGTCAAAATTAAGAATAAATTATTTTTCAAAGTTTAAGTGTTTTCATGAAGTTGAGTTCAAGATATGAAATCTATATTAAAAATATTTTTCTCTACCAGTTTATAGATAACAAGCAAAATAAAAATGCACAAAATCATTTAATTTAATACAAATTGACCGATTCCAAGCTTATTTCATTTAACTAGAATAGGTCCAATTATTTTAGCCAGAATTGATTCGCATTTCATTTGTAGGATTAAAATAATTTTTTGTAAAATATGCATATGTCTTAGCATAGTTTAAAAAATCAAGTTTTACAGCTTTAATCTAAGCTATAACAATAACTAAGTTAATTTATATTCAGTTTTAGAGATGCATTAGTGGTACTAGAAATAAAATTTAATTTCAGAAATACTACTTTATATAAGATTTATTCTTAAATTTTATTTTATGTTTACATTTTTCAGTATATATAAATTTTTTGATGAATTTATAAAGAAGTCCTTAATACGGATAAAAGTTATCAAATATGTACATAAAACGCTTGTTTTATTTCACTATTCCATAAGCTAGACATAAAAAGGAAATGTTATTAATATTAGATTTAATTATAAGACATAAATATATCGTCATTGTCTTTACAATGGCGAGTATATATTTTACATCAATTTTAGGAGTTACACAAGTGACTTATTTCATAATTGTATTAATATCTCTTACATTCAGAATGTGTTTCAAAATTTAAAATCATCTTCAAAAGAAGGAATTTTCAAGATAAAAATTTAATATTTTTATGTATGTGTGGCCTGCAAAGGAATACTTCATTGTCGTTAAAGCCATTATTGTTTGTAAACTTTAATCAAGTTTAGAATTTTGCATAAAAATAGTTACAAAAAACTTGCAAAAAATATATCATTTAATAATTTTCCTCGTCCATCACTTAGCAGGAAGTATAATTATTATAATTTATTATTAACTTGTTAATTTAAGATGCATTTGTCTTAATTAATCAGGAATAATTTCTTAACATATGTATCATATCTAAAGTAAAAATTTCTAATATGTGTTTGAACTAAGGCAGAGAACTCTTTTGTTAAGTAGAATGTTTAGTACAGTTCTGAAAATTACCGATAATCTTTCCACAATATTTCATATCATAAAAAGTATTTCACTATACCTAAAATCATCACTATACCTTTAAGTTAAAATGATGAAGTTCTTAAATCCCTTTCGATCATTATATCATCTTAGAGAGAGTTAGATTTAATTTCTTACTGGTTAAATTTGTAATTGCTCTAGCACTGTAATTAGAACTAGTATCAAAACCAGATACCAAAATTGCTTTTAAAAGCAGTTGAAAAATCATACATGGTTTCTAGAGTTACAAAAAATGTACATAGTGAGTTTAGAAGAAGTTCACTAAAAGAGCTAGCTTTTGCTAAATAGTCATTTTGAAAAAGTAATGAGTTTTACTCAGAAATAAAATGGTGGTGCAAAATTAGACGATGCATCCCAGAAGCCATTTCATACTATAATATGTGCGTAAACTGAGTTGACCGGTTTGATAAAATATCTCTAATTTTGATAGGCGTAGTAATAAATTAGATAGTTCTGAAAAATAATTTTTCTAAATTAGTAAAGTGTTTCATTGTAAATACATCAATTGTGAAGTGTGATATGGAGCATAAAATAATATTATTGATGTTCCCAGTCCCCTTAGATAAGCAACTAATAATTAATAGAAAGGAGAAAATAAAATAAAATAAAAAAAACAGGAAGGTAAAGTGGTTCATCAATAAAGAAAATATGTTGAATACTTAAAGGACAATCTTATAATATTCAATAAGCTTAAAGAGAAAACAACGTAGTTACTAGTCATCAAAAAAGTAAGGAAGAAGAAAATTTATTGTTTGTCAAAAATTTTAGGTTTCATTTTAAAAAGAATGCTTTACATATGTTACATTTAACTTATGCTGCCAGAATAAAATATTCAGTGCTTTTCAATTAATTTTATTATTTATAAAAAAAATCAGTGTAAAATTATCGCCACAGTATCTAAATAAAAAAAATTGTAAAAATTGTCGCTGTCAACAATACATGTAGAAAATATTGTCCCAAAAATTTCCAGAAGATAGCAAAAGTTTAGAAATTTTGAATATCATATTAAATTAAATTTAAATATTTTAGCATGTAACATTAAAATAAAGTATTTTTACTGTTAAGTTTTAATCAAGCAAAAGTGGGGTTGAAAAGGTTAAATATATGTGTTATAATTGTATTAACGTTTCTAGGATACAACCTGAAGGGAAGTATTTCAAGACCACAATGTATCATGCAAAATAAAAAGATAAATACACACATATATATGACTAATCAGGCTGAATGAATTTAAGGAATATAGTTTGATAAAATAACAATTTTTCCCGATGGTGACATTTAAACATTTTTTGTAGATTCTAGTTTAACACGTACAAAATATATTTATTGCAAGATATGATTCTGAAAACTCTCTAAATTGTATGCATTAGAAAATTTCTCTTTGATATCTACAACAATTGTCTTTGGATGAATAAAGTGAGATGAAATACTTTATTTCTAAGAATTACATTTAAAAGGCATAAAACATCATTTTATTTAAAACCTTTTATCTTAGAAGAAATATTAATAATTTTGATACTTTTATACTTATTTGGAATTATTAAAACTACTTACTTTTAAATACATCTAAGCAAAAAATTTATTTTTCATGAATATATAAGCATTTTGTTTTCAGATAATTTAGTGACTATTTTAATAGTAATAAATACAATCATAGCTTCAATGTTTTGTAAAATTTATATAATTTTAAATTATCATTTGAAAGTATCGATTCGATTAAGTATTTCAGTATTTCAAATTTAAACTATTCAATTGATAATAAATTTTCCCACTTTGCTACACATACTAATGTAAAAATATTAAAATTCATAAAAAAATATATCGTATATTTTACTTTTTTTTAAGTATTCAAAAAAGGTTAATATTAGGATGCATTTAACTGATGAATGAAAAATAAGCAAAATATTTATTACAAATTGAAAGAAAATTTCTTTTCTTTGAAAACTATAAAACTGAAATGAGTTTATATTCTAAAAATTTGGTCAAATTACTAAAGCATAGAGGTTGAACTTTAATTATGATAGCTTCGTAATACTGTAGTCAAATATAAAAAAGCTTATAGAACACTGGTATATTTTATTCAGGACAATAATAAAAGTTTGAATATAGTGCTGATTTAATAACTTCTGTTTCTCTTAACTATCTAAAAAAGTATTCGAATGCTTTGAATGGGAATTATTTCTCTACTTAATAATGCTTGTGAATGTGATCATCTATATAATCGCATATGATTTCATTCTTGTAAGGTTTCCCTCCCATACCATTGTGTGATTTGTGATATTTTATCGGATAACTGATAAATATCATGATCGGATGGTCACATGTGAAAATCCAAATTTCTTAATTAAATTGGAACTACTATGTCCAAATTCTCGTGAGCCGACTGTGAAACCACGTTCAAAGTTACAACTATATAACTTGCTATTGTAACAAAGATATTAATGATTGTACTCCTGAAATCGTAATCTTTTCTTAATAAAAATAATAGTATTACTTTATATATGATATTTTTCCACGCCTAGCTGTATTTTTTATTATATTTGTCTATTTGTTTAATTTTGCCAATATATATATATATATATATATATATATATATTCTGAAGATCAGATATGAATGTGAATTAGAACATTAATATGAAAAATGCTCTATATAAAAGCATTTTTCAAATAACTCATGTTAGAAAGATCTTTTAAGTATTTTTTTTAAAAAGAGTCATATTTTAATCCCTTTAAAAATATAGGAGCTTTCTTCCTCATAAAAAATAAACGGTTGTGTAAATATTAGCAAAAATAATTATTTCTAAAATACGACTGACTTGAACACTTTTTTGAAATTTATGATTCGATAAGACCAAGAAATTATTTAATTTCTTAGAAAAGTTTATTTTGTATGTATAAAGTTGTATATAATTATATCAAAATTCATTCATAATCTATAAATAAGGATTGATATTTCGTGAAAAATATAATAGTTTTTTAATAATTAGTGAATGTGCAAACAAAGGAATCATAACAAAAGTTACTGCTTTTTTTTTTAATTTTATGTTCCCAACAATAGGACATAAAAGCTTATCAAAAAGTATAGGTTACAAAATTTAAAACTATATACTCTAATAGTTTTATGAATCAATCAATAAATAAACAAATTATGTAAAATAATGTATGTATGAATAATTTTTTGTTTGCGTGTTTGTCGCTCAACAGTCATTTTTTGCACACGAGGGCTAACTAGACCGGGACCTACGGCTTAAAGGGGATTCCAAACCACTACAAACATCCATGCCCAATGTGGGATTCGAACCCACGAACTGTTGAACCGAAGGCAAGAGTATGTATGAATAAAGAATCAGTCAAGTTTAGCAGGATTTGCTTACGTAGAAAGCTTTCTAACATTTATCATAGCGACAGAAAGATAATATATCAAATGTATATTATTAAAAATAATTTTCCCATTTAAATTAGTTTTTTATGGAAATTGTCATAGGTTAAAAATATATATTTTCATTTGAAAGCCTTTATACTTGACTAAGAATAGCAAAAATATACCTAGTCAGGGAAATATATATAGTCATTTAGAAATTTTTAGACTGAAAGTTTACATGTGCTGCTTTGTTTTGTATGTATGTTTCTATAATCATTACAAATGAATATTTGGCTGAAAGATATTTTCTATATTAGTTTATCTAATTAACTGGACAGAAATAAAAAGGTGTCATACCAATTTTAATTATCAAACACCTTCATAAAATCTTTAGTGATAAAGTAACAAATACCTGTAGCATAATTCAAAACATGAAAATGAAGTACATTTGTGTAAGTCTTATACATTTCTCGATTTGTTCCAACAGTTTTCATCATTTGTTGTAAAATTGCTTATGAATTTATTTGCATCTAATTACACCTTTTAATTCTTAGCTTTCCTTTTAAGTAAATCGATTTTATAATTAAAAGTTATCTTTCTAACGGTGAGATGATTTCATGTTTTCGAAACATTAATGTACTGTTTGATATTCTATGTGTTACTCAAGAATTCTCTTATGATCTCTATGAATTCTATTTTGAAAACTTTTACCTTTTTGTGCCAGAGCAATTGATGTTCTTTTCTGCAGGAATACATTCTAAAATCAACTAATACATTTTCCTGTGAATACTTAGAGCTTTCAGAATTTCAATATCACGTTATATACTCTGTAACCAAGATGCACCAGTGAAAAATGTTAAAGAAGAATTTATTTGTTCTACACGAAAAATGGAAAGTTAACTTTTACTTTTTCTAAGTTTAGTTCGTAGTGTTTTCATAATATCAATCATTGTGAATTTACAATACTTTCCAACAGAAAAGGAAAAGTTGAGTTTAGTTTGTAATATATTTAATTAAAAATTGACTGATTTCTCAAGATTTGTTATTCATTGAAGAAAAACAACTCAACTTAGTATTTCTTTTTAGTGCTTGTTTTTAAATCTTTTTTCAATTTTATATAAAAATAATCAAGAGCCACTCAAAACAAGATGCATAAATTGTTTTATAAATACTTAATTGATTGAAAGAAAACTAAAAATGTGAAAAGATGAAAATTGATACATCTTTATTATTGGCTTGTTTTGCCATTTGTGCATAAATAGAAAATAAAAAGAGAAAATTTCCTCTAGCACATTTTTCATAATAAAAAAATTTATACAATATTTATATTATTTAATTTTTTAGAAACTTGTGTTAACATATTTTAATCATTCATTTTTAATGGGGGTTGTTTTAAAAATTTGGAAAAAATTCTGTTCAGCAAATTAATGAAGGAATGCTGATTTCAATTTTATTGTCTTAAAAAAGCTTTAAATATATCTATATATAATCAGAATATTTTTAATGGCCATTATAGGGAAAATAGCTAGTAAAACAAGATTTGGAGTTTTAAGTCTATAAAACAGAAATCCGGAAATTGTTATGGGGATGAGAATCTATACGTATGTTATTAAAAATTTCATGCTACAATTATTAAAATTGTTTCTAAAAATATAAAACCATACAATAACTTTTTATGATTTGTATCGATACTAGTAGAACTTTTGACACCTTGGAGAACATACAAACACTTTAAAAAAAGGTTCAGTTTGTATGATATAGAGAATTCAGCATATTTTATTAAATAGCGAGCAATTATTTTTCCTTTTCAAATTAACTAATTATTGATACAAATAAGTTTATATTTAAAAAAATCGTGCATTTTCCTGAAATATAATTTTATTCGTATAAGTTACAAGCCAATATGCATTTTGGAATAAAATACTTGAATATACATGGAAGTCAAATCATATTTTCAAATCAAATCAAATTTCAAGAAGAATCATACTTACCTTTTGTACAAAAATTTTTTTCATATCATTATAATGCTTTACTTGGAAAACAATATTTTATATGGGCAGCTTTCTTACCTTATATATCTTTCTAATGCTTTATATGACACCCATGTGGCTAAAATATTTTAATACTAGTGCTCAGTATCATACACGTAAGTTTAAAATAATATATTTTTGATTTTTTTTTTAAATCATATTATTGCTTATTAATTGAGCTTTTGAAATGTTATGAAAACCAAAATTCATCATTAAAAATAACCCGAAAAATAAACTTTTAAATGAATTAAAATATAACTTGTAGAATACTATGAATATTTCTTTTCACTTTTGGAACAGTATAAAAAATATAACAATATATATTTTGGAACAGTATAAATTACAAACATAAAAACAATACCGAAGAGCTTGTTATTTTGGAACTATAACTATACACAATAAGTTGAACTCAATATAAGTATTTGTGACAGATACGAATATTTACTTATTGTGTCTAATTTTATAATTTCTATTACAGATATTTTAGGTATTTTTTGCATGAGAAGCAAGATTAGATTACATTATTTCTAACATCTAATATATATTATTGACAGTTGACACCAGCTAACTCCCCTGTACCTAACTTCAAGAATCTTTACAGGTTTAAAGGAAGTTGTGATTGCACTTTTATTAAAAAATCATACAAAATATTTCATTATAGTATTATTTACAGTATCTAAACATGATTATTTTGCAGCATTTCTGATAAATATGCTATCAGATTCTGGTTCATTATAAGGATAAGAACAAGATATCAGTATAAAAATCATGTGGTTCACAGAGAATTAAATTTAATTAAAATAGGGTTAATTGTCTTATAGTTTTGAAAATCTTTTGATTATATACAAAATTTAGAGTTTACAAACTATATTCTCTGAAAGTATTTGTTATTAACAAAAATATAAGATCTTAATTCATAAAAAATTGTGAGACAAGGAAAGAAGGTGCATTCTAATCAATTTTTTTAGAAGAATTCCAATCTAAAAAACTAGAAATCTGTGATTAAACAGGAATTTGACTAAATTGGGCTGCTTTATTTAATTTAGCTTTTTATCTTTCTCTTCTGCTTACATTTCTCTTCTTCCAGATATTATTTCAGTTTTCATTGGGAATGGCAAATTCCAAGATATTGCTAAAGGGCAGGTAGCTATGTAGAAAATTGAATTGCTTGCCTTTCCATGGTATCAATATTTGTATCAGATTCGTAGAAACTGTGGAAATAAGACGAAAATAGAGCTCTTTTGCAAGTTCGTCAGCTACCTTATTTCCTTCTGAACCTAGGCGAGTTTTTATCCATCAAATCCTGACCTACGGTTACTGGGAAGTCTTTGATTTCTCCTGCAATTGGATGCTTATTAAAAGAATTGGATGTAATGCATTCTTGACTACCTGAACAGATGTTTGTTGGAAGAGATTATGATGCAACTATTTGAATGAATTTTCGCAGAGCACAATCTTCAGCCTGATCTGACTGTGTTTCTAGAATGTCTTAAATCTGAGAACAGAGTATACCAGGTTGAAACCCGGTATTCCAAGCACTCTGTTAACCAAGTTCGAGTTATACTTCCATTACAGATCCAACTTTTTCTTCTAATTCTAAGCCATCTGTGAATATAGTCAGTTTGTTTTCAGTGTAATATGTATAATGTCTTTCCCTAGAACTACTTTTTTCTTAATATTGAAGAAACTAGGATGGATATTTTTTCCTTTTACAGTTTCCTCAATCAGACTTGGTGCTAAAAAAATAGAATTTATTTCACAAGAAATGTGTGCTGTCTTACATGCTTTACTTTGGCTTGTATTCTTAGATTTAGAAAAAGTATGGATTGAAGAACTGCTGAAAGAATTGTTTTAAGTACACTAGAAATATTTAGCAGAAGTTTTCTTTTTATTGACAAAAGTATTTTATTAAAAGTATTAAGCTGTTATTGTTATTGACGTTTACCATATTGCTGT
This sequence comes from Latrodectus elegans, assembly GCA_030067965.1. Classification (NCBI taxonomy): domain Eukaryota; kingdom Metazoa; phylum Arthropoda; class Arachnida; order Araneae; family Theridiidae; genus Latrodectus; species Latrodectus elegans. The sequence goes on from CM057809.1 coordinate 33,363,535, forward strand.
CTAATCCATCTTTCTCTCTGTGACAGTTTCATAAAGTAAAATTCTGTGCCTTAGGGAAATTCCCCAATTGTTTCCATCTTTCCACCAAAGTTTTCGATGTAATGCCGTGACTTGACTGGCTTGTGCCTTTAAATGTGCTGGGAAATTTAGCTTTTTGTCTATTGTTACTACAAGAAATTTAATTGTATCTTTTTCATTACTCTATTGTTTCTCGAAAGCATTTGCGGACACATTTAAATTTTGAAATAAGATTATATTTGGTTTTTTGTTTAGAGATTTGAAGAAAGCTACTGTGTCTGACCATTTTTTAAATCAAACAGCATTTTCATTGAAACTTTGGCTAAATTTTTTCCCTCTTTTACGCTACAATGAAAGTGCAATCATATCAAATACTTAGATATACTTTATGTTTTTTGTATCATGCTGGGTGTGTTTTCTCTAGATCACTCCAGTTCCTTTTAAGGGAGAAAACTGCAATGAAAAAACTTTAATTGTCCATTGATAAGAAAATTTTTTTAGTAAACTTACAGATTTCAGATTAATGAGGTAGATGAAGTACAATTACGGGAAGAACTTACAGCTGTTACATTATTACAGCTACAAACATTATTACAGGAAGAACTTACAGATCTGAAAACCAGTTTACATTATTATTATTTTTTTTTTAGTTATAGAATTATATTATTATTTACAGATTATATATATATATATAATTACAACATGATTGACAGAAAACTATCGTATTAAAGGAAAACTAAACTTAATGAGTTTGTAATTTAAGGATAAGGTGTGAAAAATGAAGACTTTCTAATTCTACTTTTTTACGAGAATGGATGCCTTTTTAGAATTAAAATATGACTTCCAATAATCATAAATTCTTTTAAATCACCAAGCCATTTTAAATTAATTATTTTTATTTTCTAAATACATTAATAATTTTTTTATATAAATTTTTTTTAAAAAAGAGAGTGAAGTAGATTATATATATATATATATATATATATATATATATATATATATATATATATATATATATATATATATATATATATATATATATATATATATATATATATATATATATATATATATATATATATATATATATTTCTAATTTTTATATATTTTTAAAATGAATTTTTACATTTCTGAACTGAAAATGTTACAAATATTTTTTAATTATACGATATATTCAATAATTTGTGTATTGGAAGGTAATGTATAAATATATTTGTGAATGAAAAATTTACAGTAGACAGAGTCTTTGTAGCTATTTAACATATAAATTAAGACAAATAAATGGGAGTCAAAAGAGATATTTTGGAAATTGTTTTTACCTAGTTTTAAAAAGAGCTATTAAATTAATTATAAATAATTTAATTTTTAGAAGCTTTTTTGTAAAAAATAAATAAATAAATAAATAAATAAAAGATATTATGAAACACTTAAAAATTGGACTTTAATTTAAAAAGTGTATCGATTCTTACTTCATTACAATAACATCATACATTTTCTGGTCTAATATAATAAAGCTGTTGTCTAAAGAAAATGTAGTTATTCGATACAGGAAAAGGAAAATAATATGGAGCAATATTTATTTATAGAGAATACATTTCTCTTTCAATAGCATCTGATTATGATAAAACCATGTCATTCTTTCGATAGCTTATCAATTAAATGATACTGATGAATGATTTATATGTCGTTAAAATACATGTTCATCAATGACTGACCAATCAGCATTATTAAAATAATAGGCACCGAAGATGTTAACAGAAAATAAATATTTTCAATTTTAATAGTAAATACTTCCCCCAAAATGCTTTTTAATTTATAATTTTTTCTTCTACTTTGATTGCAAAGACGATGCTTTTTTAAATAAATCCAATTGAATTTTTATTTACGTTTAGTATGGTGATAATCAAAAAATTAATCGCAGCTTTACTTTTACTATTTAGAGTATATAATAATTCCTCCATAATATTAATAATTATAGACATGCAGAATTAATACATTAATAAAATTATTAAAGTGTGTTCTTTTTAAATTTCTTAATTTTTAAGTTTCTGAAATATTTAAGTGTTTCAGCAAATATATTGCTCTTTTGTAATGAACAAGAACCTTCGCTAGGTAGAAAAATATAAAAAATTGTAAATTTTGATTAAAAAATGTACTTAAATTAATCTGTAGTAGCATAAATAACATTGATTCTAATAATTAATTGGAGTTCCCCACAATTTAAAAGGTAGATTATTATTTTAAGTATTTTTTATTAAGACAAACGTTTCATAATATTAATTTATTGATTCATTTTATTAACACAAAAAGCCTTTCTTTAAGCATTTAAGACATAAAAAGGTTTAAAAAATTAAAATGAGAAATTAAACTATTTTTATTTTATATGATGAAGAAAAGAGTTGAGTTGGGATGTCGGTTAAAGAAATATAGAGAAAAAGAAACCTCATTATTTGGAATATTATATTCAACATTTTAATATGAATTAATATTTTTAATTCACATCAATTGTTTCTTATTTTTTCATTTTAATCATTATTTTTCATTTTTGTCATTAATTTTTAGATTTTGCAAGAAAATGTTTTAAAAGATCGATATATTGAGATTATAATTTATATATGAAAAAAGTTTCTTTTATAATTATAATTAGATAAAAAATTGCCTAATACACATTATTATCAGATTTTAAGCACTTAAGAATGCACTAAACAATTTTCAGTTGAAAAATAACATGCATTAACTTGTAGAAATTATTTGGAAATTAAAAAGTTCTTTCTTCTTGTTATACAATGGGATTAATAACTTTGAAGTTCATAGTATAAAATGTAAACTTCTTTTTAAAATGTTTTCTTTTGTTTAGTAAATATCGAACATTTTTGTTAACTATAAACTAACATGTATCTAAATATTTATATTTGTTGTGTGTTAATCCAATTTATATCAAAGTAAAGTGTGAAAAATAAAAGTATAGATACAAAACAATGCAGTCATAAAATAACTTGAAAGTATGTTAAAGATTATTCTGAATCCGATAGTAATCTATATTATACAGATATTATATATGAATCTGATAATAGTTTATGACAGATCTGAATAATCAACTTTTTGACGTTAAATGAAGAACTGAAAAAACGATCAATTAAAAACGTTTGTAAGATATATTTCTCCCACCCCCTCTCTCATTGATGAAAATACAATTCTATTATGAATTTGACTTGCTTGATTTTTCTACTCTAGTAAAGTTATTAAAACTGGAGACCTTATCAAAATTCTGTGTATGGCATAGGAACCTAATTATGTAATAGTAAGATCTACAATGAAATCTTAAGTTGCTTACCATTAGACCCCTTTAACTAAAATATAAACAATGATAACCGATAAGTGCTTGTAAAGATTTCTAGTTTTACAAATATTTTTTTGATAATCAATTGACTGTTTTTGCCAATATTTTTAAAATCTTCAGCAAGTAATTTTCAAAACGAGAAAACACTTTTATTCATACTTATAAATTCATTATGAATTTTTTGAAATATTTTGATCATATTAATTTAAAAAGTGCCTAATTCAGGCACTTGCTTTCATAAAACATGATTTTTAAATAAATTAGCTTAAAATATTTCTAAAGTTCATAAGCTATTAAAAAGTGTACTTTTCAAAGTTGATACATTAATGTTCAAAGGTTCAATCTCAAGCCTGAGTAAAAAGCAAATATTGAAAATAATAACAAAATCATTATAAAAAAATTATATGCGCCTGACATCATATAAACGATAACAACATTTTAATGTAATTAAAAAACTTAACTTTCTTCAAGTGAGCATTTACAAATAAAAATACTTTGAAAAAACCCTAGATAGTTTCAGAATCATTTCGTTGCTAATTTGGTCAGGTTATACAGTTTTAGAAGTTTGGTAATGAGATTTTATATTTAAAATGAAGCTGTTTATCATTGGTGATGATGGACAAATTCCACTCTTGTTCTTGTAAAAGTATGATCACAAACTATGATGAATATCTTATCCATGCGACAATAGGAATTTTAATAAAAATGGAAATCCTTGGAAGAAGATTGATGTCAGATGACAGACTTTCTTAATGTGTGAGGACTCTACTCAATTTGATCTAAATCTCACTCATTTAACTGGAAATATTTTCGATTAATATATTTTTTTTTCAAAAACTCTCCTACTAGTTGAACTCTGTGTATTCCGGACATGTTATTCAGAGAACTATATCTATCAGCAAAGACTTCTCAGAATACCTTGACTTATAGTTACAAAACCCAGTATATCTGAGTCACATTGCCGTCATATTACCAATGTTAGAGACATGGAAAGGGGAAATGATATTTACAATGAATATTTTCTAGTTATAAATTTCACATTTAAATGATAGTAACTGATTTTTCTTTCGAATTCTGATGAAACATAACCGATTAGCATACATGCTTTCTTAATAGCATGCTTTTCCATCCTTAGTCGGCCTTCCTGCTTCTGGTATTTAACATTTGGAGGAACATTTTGTTCCTCCAAATGTTAAATATAACTAAGGGCATTATATAATTGGATATAACTAAGGGCATTATCAATCAGAATATTCTTCTCATTTAGAAACATTCATTTAAAGATTTTTAACGGTTTTATAAAAACAGTTTAAATATCATTTAAACTATCCCCACAATTTATTTCTATTGACAAAGGGCCTTATTTCTTTTCTGCCAAGAAAATATATACAAATATATGCAAATAAATTAACTAATAAAATATTTAACTAGTACTGGAATATAAATGTTTGATGTATAACTAATTTTTTCAAATTAGAGTTACAATGTAAATAAAGAGAAATTACGTTTCATTTGGAATATTTGAAAAAAAAATTGTAAGACTTAAAAAATATGAAAATTTCTTAAAGTCGCAAGCTACGTAATGTATATTGTGATTAATTTCCCTTTTAATTCCAACTAATCATAAGATGAATTAAATCAACACCAACCCAAATATGATTGAAAATTTTTATATAGTTTATACTTTTTAGATAATTTAATTTCAGTAACTAATTTTTTATAAATCTCTATCCTGTTTCTCTACACAATACAGTATTCACAGTTTTTTTCTGTTTAAAATATTTCAGAAATACAAAACAATTATTTATTACTTTTACATATCTTAATATTTAGCATATTTTTCATAAATTGTAATTTAGAGAATATTAAATTATGTTTATCTGATCTCATATAAGCACACGAAAACAATCTATATATATATATATATCACAAAATAATATCTTTAATTTATTTTCGCTTGCTTAAAAACTGTAATATACTCAGCAGAAGTCAAGCTGATTTAATAAAAGGAAGTTGCATGACTCATGTTTAAAGCTAGTATTAAAGAGATGATTTGGAATATTATTTCAGTATAATGAATAGTTAATGAATAAAAAGTAATTAGTTAGTTTTTACTAAGTGATTAGCTATACTTGATTTTAATCTCAGAAAAGCCTCATAGCAATTTAATTATATTAATTTTAATTAAATGAAATTAAGGATGGCTTTATAATTTCATAGAGTCTAGCTTGTATGCATTAAAGGATAATTATAATTTTGTATTTTGTTTTCAATAAATGCAAAATTACCAAACAAATAGATTTACATAGATGAAAGTATTATTGATATTAAGATTTAACAGAAATAATTACATTAAACAAACATCATGATTTTTAATTTTGTGAAAACAAGACAATTCATCTAAACTCTATAAAATAAGGGAAACCTGAACATATTATAACGTTTGCTTTTAAGCAAAACATTTTAGGGACTCTAGAGATAATTTGACTTAGTGGTAAGTCTGAGTTTAAAAAAAATAAATGTTCTTCTTGAGATAAATACTCGGTAATTTTTTTGAAATATTTGGAAATTCATTGCTAACTTCCAACAGTTATTAAGAATTTTATTCATATCTTTATAAAACAACTAAAAGATATACATATAAAAACAGGAAAAATATGATTTTAATAAAGAAAATTGAGAAACCAAGCACTTTCACTGACTTTGAATGCCAAATAACTACGGAGTTATAATTTTTGGAAAGTGGAACTGTCACTTTCCTGAAACGTTCTCAAGCAGTTGAGATTTAAGTTATCAGTAATGATTAAGAATTCAGAGATGAAAATGTACAACTGGATCTTTTTTTAACAGTTTTAATTTTTTGTAGAATAAAGAAAATCTAATTTTCTGAAATTTAATAAGAAGGGAGTTGTTAAGAAAAGTAAACAATTTTAAGCGAAAGTGTTTGGAACAAGTTTCATAATGTATATTAAATCTTATAAGGGATAGAATACGAAAACCATTTTGAATATCATTATGGTGTCTAGACAGCAAGAAGAAATACATTTCTAACTAGATTGTCAGATTAAAATTGCTTATGAAAAAAATCACATAGTTCAAACAATTATATATATTTATTTTTACAACATAAAAGTTTAAAATAAAATTTGAAAAACCCTAAGCATTTCTATAACTGGTGTTAATAATAATATAGTTTTTTTTAAAAGTGTACTTTATAGACATACAGTTGCTTCCTAAATTAATACTAATCAACATTTAAACCATTTTTTTATCTTAACATTATTATCATTCATAGGATATCTTACTATGTATGTAATGTATCTGAAAAGAGATAACTGATTTAAATAAGCTAAAGTTTTAATAGGATCAATGAGTCTCCATTGTTTCCATATTACGTATTATCGATTCTTGTAGTTCCAATATGATTATATGATTTTCTCATTTTAATCAAATTAAATATTTTTTATATTATTTTTATTATTTTTTATTGAATATTTTGAAGGAGAAATCAGAACTATTCAATCTTGCAAAATTGTTTGTGTGTGCATACTTTTCTTCTCAAATATTCTTAAAATCCACTTGAATCCTTAAAATTTTATTTCATATTATCAAATGATGAATTATGCTTCATATTAAAATTAAACATTGTTTTAATTCATCATTGAGGAGGGTATCTTTAAATTGCCCTTATACATTACATTTTTGAGTAATAATTTATACAGAATTTATTTTTTAGGGAATCTTTTTATTATTTTTATGACGTCATTATCACTTATAGCGTCATATGATGTATATAGTAAATATGATGCAATTAGTAGAATAAAGTTTACAAATATAGAATTAAAAATTAAAATAGAAATTTAAAAATAAATATTTAACAAAAATAAAAGAAGTAAAATTTTATAGTTAGAACAAGAAAATTCTCAAACCTCAAAAAATATTCAAAAATATACATCTTCGTACTTTACCAGAAAACCTTAAGAAAATGTTTAAGAATATCACTTTTAGAAAAAATAGTTTTTTGGTACTAAATAAAACTGCTTTTTAGTGCATAAAATGTGTACTTTTTTAACATATACAACAGGGAGAGTTAATTTAAGAAATTAATGTAAATCACTGCTAAAAATGTTTTAATTTTGTTTAGCATAATCATAAAAACTCAACATGGTTCTTAGTACGTTAATTTCTCTATCAAATCACCTCCCACAAAGCTATCTAAATATTTGCTAAATTGCCCACCAAGCATTGCGAATTCGCTAAATTATTTTATATGTGTTTGAATTCCTTAGAAAACTGAATAAGTTTCATTGAAGTAATACGACAGCTCTTGAATTTGCTAATTATCAAACGCTTGAAAAATGTGAACTATTCAAGTATTATAAACTCGCTGAGCCGCTCATAATATGTAATTATATATATTTATATTTAATTGTAAATTCCGCTGGATTTCATTCGTAAATTTTAACTTTTGTTTTTGTGTAAAATTTTCATTGTTAATTAATTTAATTAACTATCATTAATGCTAAGTTAGTCTTACGTTTTCACTTTATTGGTTTCAAATTAGAAATTTTAACGATTCTAGAATCAAGTATGCTTTTCCAATTCCTGGTTGAGACTATATTTTAGAGAACTTTGTATTCTTTCATAAAAACTAATATTTCAATGCAAAAATTACACGCAGATCTATTGAAAGTTCTTTAGTTATAACAATACTATACTGGAATTTTGTAAAGTGATAAATCTTTATAATAGTTTTATGACAGATTTCTTTGGAGATGCTGGAACACTTTTACTTTAAATTTCTGAATTTTCTGAAATTTTTACTAAATTTGACAAAATGAGAGAAAAGTTTTATGTTAATTAAGTATTTTAAAGCATGACAGTGCTACTTCAGTCATCCATATGTATGTCGTATGATGTATTATTAATTCCCGACTTATAATATTGATCATAAAAAAAACTATACAAATCTGACAAAATATTATTGTCTAAGAACATCTACATGCAATTTTAATTTGTTTCCATAAAAAATATAATAGAGTACTAAATTAAAAATGTAGCAAATACACAATATATGCTTTATGACACAGTACTTAGTATACATAATATATATATTATAATTAACTATGCAATCGACATTTTTGTGCAGGAGATTGCACATATATGTTGAATGAAGCACCTTATTGAAAACATTGGTATAGTCTCTTTGAAATTATTGAAAATATTCGATAAACTTGATTAATATTTGTGCTGATTTGTATTATTTGTTATAATAATTTTCGATCATAGTTTTAATTAATAAATTTGTGCTACATCTTTCACTTTTAAATATGTATTTTCTACTTAAATAGATTACTTATAAAAATATTTTTCCATACATTTAGGTAGAAATATTTCTATGAAGGCAGGCAATAGAATACTTAGAAGCAATTGAAGATTGTAAAGTTGTAAATGGCGATAATATATATATATATATATATATATATATATATATATATATATATATATATATATATATATATATATATATATATATATATATATATATATATATATATATATATATATATATATATATATATATATATATATATATATATATATATATATATATCCAAATAGTCTGAAATATAGTCGAATTGGCTGTTTCTAGTACATCAAATTTCTCTTAAATTTTTTGCTGATAATCATCATTCTATATCATCTTGTGTTTATGCATGAGCTTACCCAGAGAGAATTCCTGTGTCAATGATTTTCCTACTTTTATGTATCATGTTTCCAAATAATTTAATTGTTCAAAGAAGTTCTGGCTAATTTGTAAAGATGAGATTTTATACTTCGTTTATTGAATAGTATGACGAAAGATTAAACGTTCAACAAATTTTCTTATTGATTGCTAAAGATTATAATGGAGATATTTCATTGGACACAGAAATGTAATTATTACTTTCATAATTAAATCAGCTATACTAAAATTTACAGTAATAACTTTCGGATTAAAGAAAAGAATTGAAAATGCTTTATTTACTCGAAATTTGTCTAGCTTTACAATCATTCTTGTTTACTTTTCAGAAGTTATGATCTTAGTTTTCAAATATTAAGCTTTCTCGATCCCATCTAAATAATAACATTTTATATATTATGGATATATAAGAATGCTCAACTTGTGGAGTATTTTTTCTGATGAATAAATATCTAATCGTTAAACTTGTTTGATATTATCAATATCAGTTTTCTTTAAATGGTAAAAGCGTTACAAATGCGACATAATGTTATCACTTTTTTGAACTTTTAGCATGAGTTATTTGAATGTTATTACTCTAAAGAAATAGAAATAAAAAGAAATTTCCAAACACACACACGTGCGCATATGAAATACTATTATTACGTGTAAAAATAATCTGCAATTGATTGGAGAAAATTCAGTTGGTGCTATATTTTTAAATAATAAGTATTATTTCTAGCTATAAGACATATCTTAGTAGTTTAAAACACAATTAATAAATAAAACTTTTTATCTTCACAAGTTATTACTAAATTACAAACTATTATATAACTATACATTGTTGGACTGAAAAGGATTAAGGGAATTAAAATAAAATATTAATTTATAATTGAAAAGGATTAAAGGAATTAAAATAAAATATTAATTTAATCGCATGTCTTTTTTATTCACAATACTCAATATTTCAGTGGTATTTAAAACATTCTAATTTACATTTACAATTATAACACATCAAAAAGTAATTGAATGAATAAAGCGACGATTTATTTGCATTGATATTAATAGCATATGTATAAGGGAGTAAACATATCAATTCAAAAGAATAATTTATTGCTAAAAAGTTTACAAATAAAACAGCAAGCTTAGATTTTTATTACATCACAAGCAATTCAAATACAAAAAGAAATATGCCAAATATTAATTTCTTGTTATTTTTGTATCTTGAAATTCTAAGGCCGTTACGAGCATATTGGTGTAAATAGGGTCTTAAAGGAATAATGTATAAAAGAATTATTTATTCCTACCCTGTTATCATTTCAGTACCTATTAAATTAAACATTTGAGGCATAGTTGGTAAAAGAAGGACCCCAATTGGTCTCAGGAATCCTTGTAAAATACTTGATGGAATGGATGGATGAGTACTCTGCTGGAGATTCTGAGGGTTGTTGCATTTGAAGCTCTACAATTGGCATAACTTAATTCAGCTGAAGAAGTTTCTATTGAATCTTAATTAAGTGCGATAAGATGGAGACAACACCAACATTATGACAAATGGGTTATTAAATCTTGTCATATAAAAGACAAAAATGTACTGAGTACAAAGTCCTTAAGCAAAAATGTGAGTGTGATACACGTAACTGTTCAAACTGAATTTGTGTTCATTGCTAGCTAATTGCTACCAAACATTTGGTGAGGTTCCTATTTGTTTGTCCTTCAGAAAATATGCAATCAAATTTTAAATTCTGCTTTTTATGAAATCACTGTCCGTGTCATTTTTTATTTAATCATTACAACGAAATTCTAAAATTATGATTGCGTTTCAGTGATAAATTATTCTTTGGGCACCAAATTTTTATGACACACTTCTATTGATACTCAGGTAAACATGTGTTTTCCCTCAGTGTATACAAGTTCTTGATGTACTTAAAATTTAAAAAAAATTAGTTTTTACAAATTCTAAAGTGTCTTGCAGATTTAATGTTGAACAAAATAAATACTTAGCAACAAAAAATTAAATTAATATTATTGCACGATATTAACTTAGTTTTTCAATGAGATATAGCTTTCATTATTTCCAAAGTAAAACTTATTTACACAGTTCAAGTAATCAAAATTTAGATTTAATTCTCTATATCAAGTTTCTAACGCATTTTCTAGAAATATACAATTATGAAATTTTCCTAATTTTTTTAAAATCTACGTATTGATTCGAATTTGTTATATTATTTGCATTATAATATTAATGTAAGCAATAATATTTGCAAGTTTACCTTTAGAAACTTCTCAAAAAGACTCCCTAGAACTTTATCGGGAAGGCTATATTTCTCTAATCTTCAAGTGAAAGGCAGAAAAGTATTCACGTAGAATTAATGGTTAGGATTTTTTAATGTTTCCTTTTTAGAGGTGTATATTTTAATTATTTATAAGAAGACATAATTCATCGGAACATTATTATCATTTGTTACATACTATCGCTTACATCTAATGAACGATAATAATGTTCAGATAATTTAAAAATTATCGAGTGTATGTAATTAAATTTTTATATCATAACTTAATAATCCTCATTTTATTTTACAATTGTTGTTTAAGAATTTGCAAAATGTATTTTAGGATGATTAATTTTACCTGCTCTTCTTTATCATGCAAGGTTAGTTATTCCTTTTTCTAATTTGCAAGATACAATTCTTTTTCAATATAGAGGTTCCAATGACTATGTTTGAGTGCAATAATTACTGATCGTAAAAATTTTAATTCATTGCTTTTATCGAATTTAAAGGATTATTTATAGATGCTATTTTTCTGGTGACCTTTTTTAACAGGATTGTTTCTACTGATAATTTGAATAATACAAATAAAACAGTTTGAATTCTAGCAACCAAATTTTTAATAATATTAGTTTTATTCAGTCAAATTTTTTCTTGTCAAAAATACTTAATTTTTATTAGAAATATAAACACAGCCATATTGTTTTTCCAAAAATAAAAGCTATATAACTACAAAACAGTAACTAATTTAAATTTAAATGCGTATTTCCTTTATTTTTTAATTTCTTTCAATACATAAATGCTTAAAACTATATTATTAATATTATGAATAATTTTATTAATTCCTACGATTGATAATCATATAATAAAATTCTGATAATGCATATATATATATATATATATATATATATATATATATATATATATATATATATATATATATATATATATATATATATATATATATATATATAGCGTGCGTGCATATGTGGGTTAGTTAGTTACGCACTTAGATTCATGCATTTCAAAAAATTCCTAATTTTTGTTATTTAAAACAATTTAAGCATGTCAAATGATGTCAACGTATAATTTTTAAAAAGTGTGTTATTGGACAAATAGAACAATACAAATATTAATAAGGAAAATATTTTTAGGCTTTTTTATCAGTATTATGTTATTTGATTAATTCTCTTCAATTCTTAAGGCTAAATAGAAAGTTTCAATAATTTATATTTCACTGGATAGCAATTTGTTTAATTTATTGTTAATTAAGTTTTGTTATAAAATCTTTCTTTATAAAACGCATTTTACGCACAAAAATTTTCAATAAAAATAAAATGCCCTGGAGTCACAAAAACTGGTAAAATGAATAATTTACATAGAAAATGAGTTTTTGAGAGCTGAATTCTATTAAGTAACGTCCATATTTTTATTATAATTTTTACATAAGAAGAGTGGAAATTCAAAATAAAAAATATTCTACAAACTATTGATTTAAATTTGTCATGTATATATTAAGGAGTATTTGTGCTCTTTAAAATAATCCAACACTTTTTAAATAAATTATCACATTAATATTTTTATTTTTATAAAATACTCTTAGAGAACATGTTTGAAAATGCTTCCATAATTTTTTGAGAATAATTATGCTTTTGATGAAGAATGAGTATTTTTTTCAGTTTTTCCTTTGTTTTTTAAGATTTTCCTTAAATGTATCATTTAAATATACTCATTTATTACTTTGAATCGAATATGTTGCAGACAAATTTTTAGTATATAATAAAAATATTCATAAAAATTTAAGGACAAACATTTTATCATTTTATCAACACGTGAGACACAAATCCTTAAATTATATTAGGGGAATTTTGTTATTCTTGTAAATTCTACACTTAAAGCGGGAATTCATAAATAATTTTTGTGAAGGAAAATTAAACTGTATGAATACACATTTTGGGAAATGAATAAATTTTAACTATTAGATAAATATATCATTATCAAAAAGATTTTGAGTCTTTTGAAATGACCCTCATTTGCAATAATTTAAGTCATTTTAATCATTTTTTAATAAAAAATTAGATATACAAATTCGTATTCTTATTTAGAAAATTATGTTATATTTTTAAAAAGGAAACTATAAAAAAGTCTTTAAATAATAGATTAATAGCTTTGGTAACTATTTGAAATATTTTGGCATTCTAACTGCCTACTTATAAAATTTTCTTTGATAAATTATTGAAACTTATTTAAACTCATATTTTAATCTAAAATAAATATTTTTAAGAGAAACATTAAAAAGTAACTCGAATATATATGTGTTGAAATTTTTACATTGCAATTTTACGATTATTTTTATGAAAGTCAACAGTTCTCTTTTTATTACATAGTTCTTAATTTAAACAGCCATTCTCATTTGTGTCTTCTATATCACAGCTATGTAATACAATACTAAATGAGATCTCTTCAACTTTCCTTTATTTTTACTGGACATAAATTAAACATTATTTGTAAAAAAAACATCTTTCTATAAGTTTCAGTATGTTACATTTAATTTTAAGTAAAAAAAAAGTAATCTTTTCAGACTATCTCAGATTAAAATTTACGATGAAGATATGAGCATCTTAGAAAGAAATCCCGTTCCCTTAAGCTAATGGAAAGTAGCATTTTGAAGGTCCCATCGATTAGAAGCTACTTTTATTGTTGACGAACATCCGCTGCTCTTACACTAACCTATAAATAAAAAAAAAGAAGACTATCCCAAAACTGCAGTTCTTGTACAACTTTCCGCAAAGTAGCTCTCGTAATTATATCTGTTAAAAATTTACGACTAATATTATTAAGGCATTTTTTCGAGTACCTCATCCGCAACAAGGGCGTTTATGGTTGCGAACGACCGGTCCCAGGTGGATTATTACATCAGAAAAACTTGGATGAACTTAAAAACTTAACAAGACATATATTGCCCCGGTCTCATCCCATTGAACTAAACTTCCTTGGAGCAGCGGCTCAGGATAGTGTCCTATCCGTTCCCTAACGGCGAACTATATATCAACGTAGGCTTGTGAGCTCTGACAGGTACCGCTCTTACCATTTGCATAAAATCGTCGCTTCTAGGGGCGTTAACAAGCGACAAAACGGGGTGGCGGGTGGGGGTTGCACTTTTCGTAAAAATCCTTCGCAAAAATAACAAATGCTAATGTCGGTCGACCTGGCAGTAGGGCTTCACAGCGGTCCCATTTAAGGGTGAAAAACTACTTTTTCTCCGGTAGTTTCAGTTTTCAAACTGGCACCAGGGAATAAGACTGGCGCTCGAATATTTTTATATATGGATAGTAATTTTAATGCAAACCCGAAAAATAATTAAAATTCGAAAAAGCAAAAGGCATAATTTTTTTTTCTTGTTCCCTCCTTAGCTTGTGCTTGAGAATGTTTGAATCGTTTCGAGCGGTGCAGTTGTTAACACGGTTTCATAGGAGACCAAAGAACTTATGTTTTTTTTCTGTACTCATTTTCTTTTAAACAGGCTCTGAGTTTTATTTTGTTTACTCAAGTAAAAATAATTAAATATGAGAAACAGGTTTCACACACATTATAAATTTTGAAACTTGAATACGTACTGTGTCGCTCATGACATATCAGTCAAGAACATTTTTTAAAATGTTGCTGAAACAAAAATGGAAATTGCGCTATTTATTTACAAATATTCGTACAGAAAGTAAATGTCAGCAATTAATTATGTTTGTTTTCTTAGCTCACACTCCAGCTCAACGATTCCAAAACGAATAAAAAACAAAAGAATTAAAAAAAAGTTAAAGCATGGATTCAGATTTTTTTTCAGGCAATTTCTCGATTTGTGTTTAATCAACTAATTTAACAGAATTAGGAAGTTTAAAACTCAAATGAGGCTTGAAAAGAGAATAATCGGAAACTGTGTATAAAATATATCTTCATATTACATAGAAATGATATTTATATTCAGCAAATAATAATTTAATTTACTTATTTTAAGTTTGTCCTTAAAATAATTTTTATAAAGGAGGCTTTTATGCGGAGCTTTGTAGAAAAGAAATTTTCAGTTTTTAGTCCAGGAAAAAAATTTATTTAAACTATTTTTCATCTCATAATATTGCCGATGTGTATTGCATATAGCCACTGCAATAAGTTGATATTTCAATAAAATTATGAATTCGTTAAAATAATTTTAGATGAACAAAAATAAAATATGTATGTATGTACATATATACATATTTTACGAAAAATATTTTATGTACGTACATATTTTACAAAAAAAAAATTCATTTTAAACTTAGTAATTTGTAAAGATTTATAAATTTTTTTGATGAATTTGTAAACAACTAATACTTTAAAGTAAATTAATTAATAAAAATTATGTGAAATATGTATTCTTGTGACGTAATCTAAGAAATGAAGAAGTAACAGCATTATGTTACTTTTTAAAACTTGCAAATTAAATATTTTTGATTATTTTTGACCAGTAATAATTATCTCAATTTGAATTCAAATTAATATAATTGGAGTTTTGCTCAGGGGATATTACATTTTATTTTATTGATTTATATTTAAATTTTTCAAAACAACAGTGTCTTTGATTATTTTTTTAAGAGATTATCCCATCATGGAGAAAGCTAATGATTGCTTATAAGATATATGATTAATGTCATTTTCCATATTTTACAAAAAAATGCAATTTCTGTCAGAAACTAGATTTCAAATAATTGAATTAAAATTCCAAATTAAATAACAAAAACATTGGAGCAGTGGAAAACAGCTGGCTTTTAAAAACAGGTTCCTTTTGTTCACAATAAATTGTCTTCAATATATTAAAATATTTATAAAAAAAATCTTTGTGTTTTTTAAATTGAAGTATTATAATTTAACATACTTTTATTTTAAACTGTAATAATCTTTCATTACTGTACAGTAATGAATATACAATAATAAAAGTTCAATATATATTCATTAATTAAAAATAAAGCTCCATTTGAAACAAGAATTTGTTTATTGTCAGGAGTTTTAAGCTCTCTCAAGTAAATGCAGATTTTTATGATTATTTAGAAAGTTAAAATAATCAATGAAGCATTCTATAACCAGAGAAATAATTTTTAATGATGTCGATAATATTTTTCTTCATCCAAATTTTTATGAAATGCTGTAACTCTGATCGAGAATCTGTAGTTTTTCACTAAACATGTTTGCTGTAAGAAGTACTCTATTTCATGGCAGGTTCAACGTAATCAACTAGATATCGATAACCATTCCTTACTTTATAAACATACTTTTAAAATACAAGCTAAAAATTATCTTTGCTATTTTCTCATAGAAATTTTTCTGTTTGTGACAGCGAGATTCAGTATATCAACAGTATTTGAAAGATTCTAAGTGCCTAAAGTTATTGTATTGATAAAATTCATTTGAAATTCAAAAATTCTTAAAAGTATTTCAAAGGTGTGACTTTGAGATTTGAATTTTTAACTAGAATGATGTTATCTATATCCATGATAAATTATCACATTTTTGCCATAATAAATAAATTTCGTTAATAATTGAATCTTGTTAACAAAATTATTTTATTAATATATTTAATTGTCGATAAATTTCTTTACTTGGGATATAAGTAAGGTTAAATATTATAGGAAATTAAGTCAGATCAGTTAAAGTTTGCAAAAATATATTTTTCTTGAAGAAACTAATTTATCACTCAGTTTTCACAATAACAGTTTTGAAATTTTTGGATAAAATGAATTTGCACTGATTTAATCGTTATAAATTGGGGCATATTTCACTCACTTTACTTATTAGTTTAATGAATTTTTTATAAATGTAAGATTATAGTAAGAAATACATGAAAAGGGCTTTCATTGACTGTTTTTTGCTGAGTCCGTAAAATTTTCAAAAAAGAAACATAAAAATCTTTAAAAAACTCACATCTAATTTAGCAGAAAGCCTGTTACATTTATTTTTTCAGATTATGCTTACTAAAGAAAAAGCGACAGATTAAGTTTATATTTTTTACATCAGGAATTCATTTTCTCAGGAGAAATGAAAAACTTTTCTTTGGAAGGAATAAAAAAAAAAATTTTTTTTTCCTATTATAAAGCTTGTTTTTCTCATGTGTTTTTTTTTAAGACACATACTTTTTTCTTACCATTCTTAGTGTTAAAATATTTTAATACTGGAAAGTTTTTAAATTGTTAACGCAATTGTGACCAAAACGAGTAGCAAATTTGTCTCAGTTAATTAAAAAAATAATGGAACAAAACTTAAAATTTTCATTTCAATCAGCTAATGCGTGTGTGAATCACTGAAACAATATAATATAATTGCAAGAGATACAACTTTAATTCAACAAATAAGGTTTACAAAGATTTAATAAAATATTCTCAAAAATGGGCATTTATTTTTATAAATTTTTAAGCACACTTTTTCTGTTGTAGAAAATTAATTTTGTCACATTAATAGGTATTAAATTTTATTATCACATAAAAAAGCAAAACTTTCCAATTCTAAATGAATTAACTTTTTTTTGAAAAATTATTTAAATATTTCCTAATAATTAAAGTGAGCTACTTAAACCACCTTAATTATATATAATAATCAGTCAATGCTCTTACCTGAAATTGTGAAAGCTTCAAATCAGAATTTAATGTGATATTTTCTTCTGAGGCTTTTGAGAAAATGTATCGAAATCATTAATCACTGATAAATATGTTGTTTTATTAACACTTAATTTAAGATTCGACTGTTTATTAATGTGAATAAACAAATATGTTTTTTTCCAACAGGGACTTGAAAAAAACCTCTTAGAAAAAAGGGAAGATATACTAATATTTTAAATTATGACAAAATTATCTTTTTATGGAAATATTATGTGGTTGTAACTTTTCTGAGTATGCTTATATTATATTTGAATCAAATGGTTTTATACACATAACCTTATAAAGCATCCTTACAGAAAATAAAGAAACCTTTTTTAAAAAAATAACGCTTTTAACTCTAAAAAAGGGTAATATCCTTTTAAAAGCTTAAAAAGTTAATACGATTATCGTGTAAAATAAGTTTGTTTAACGTAACACTTTTAAGCAATGTAAAAAATGTATTCTAGAATTAAGTTAGGATTCATGTAATTTTTTAAACTATAGAGTCAAAATATTTTTTAATTAGATTGCATAAATATTTAGGATTACAAATATTTTTATCATGTTTCTTTTAACTAAAACTTCAGATAGTTAACTTAAAAATATTTTCAAACTCTTGAAATTTCTTAAGTCTGAGCATAATATGTTTAATTTTTCATCACAAATATATCAAAAGTTAAAGCTATGCAGAAATTGGAAATATTAAAAAAATAGTTGAATTCTTGAATAAATAAGGATATAAAAAATCTCACAAATTTTCTTGCAGAAAAAAAAATCTCATATTGCATGACAGTTAATAAGATTAATTTGAATTACTGAAAATGTTAAATGTATCAAGAAAGCTATTATATTTTTAATCAAGAAAATTAATAATTTACTGTTTAATTATTAAAGATTGAAAAATTATATCAAATTTCATTTTAAAAATTAAACTTAATTTGTCAGAGTAAATTAAATATAAAATACATACAAATATTTTTAAAAGATATGCGCAATAAATATTTTTAAACACCTTCAAATTTTCCGTACAAATGACCTTATAAAATCATAATACAACTAGCTAAAATTATTTTTTTTCAAAACTAAAAAGATGTTGATCCATTACTTCATCACTTTTCTAAATGATATCAAATAATCAATTTTTTATTTTAGTAATCTAGTCTCTGATCAAAGATTTTGAAATTTTGCTTCATTCTTCCATAATAACTACTTTCAATCAGACACTGTACAAGCCAATGCACCCTCAAGTTTTCTAAATAATTGAAATCTTGACTACGTCTTTGCCAGCATAAATCCTTGAATTTTTCTTTCTGAAACTAATTTTTAATTGTTTTAAACTCATAGCAAAGGGCATCGCCTTGCTGCATTTTCCAGATTAATCTTTGTAAAAGGGATCAGCTATTGGTGAATCATTTGTTGATAACAACTAGAGTTCTTCAAGAACAGAACAGATATTATTTCCGATATGCAGAAGCTCTCTTCATCATTACACAATTATCACCTTCTTGCTTACTCCATGATTACGCTCATATTTACATCATTTGGACGTTTCAGCCGTCCAAATTGATTTCATTTCTAGAAAAAATGATATTTTTCCAGGTAACATTTCCTCCTATGACATCCTTTGCTCACTTCATCAACGCTTTTTATGATAATTTAACAGTCTTGTGTGTAGGGGTCTCTATATTATTTTTATATACAACATTTGAAATCAATCTCAGAGAAATCCTAGGTGGTTGGGTAAGAATCAGTTTCAGTAGTCTGCTATCTAATTTTACGAGAGACAAGTTCCACTTCATTGCAATCTTAAAAATTTGTCTATTGTTGTGAGCTGATAATTTTCACACTCTCTGAAATATTTGATATTTTCGATAAAAA
Organism: Latrodectus elegans; assembly: GCA_030067965.1. Taxonomy (NCBI): domain Eukaryota; kingdom Metazoa; phylum Arthropoda; class Arachnida; order Araneae; family Theridiidae; genus Latrodectus; species Latrodectus elegans. The sequence continues at coordinate 33,383,419 of CM057809.1, forward strand.
TCTATTTAATTAAAATATTATAAATAGACGCCTTAGAACCTATAAAAATTTTAATTATTTCACGTTCCAATTTTCCAGAGCGTATAAAAACCCTATTCTTTTACCATCTTACCATCTCACAAAGATAACTTTCTTCCATGCATCATTATGGATTTCCTCACAAAAATAAATTAAGTTCTAATTTTATTTACAATACAATCGTTTACACTTTTTTGTGATGGGAAATTATAATTTACATATGATTTTGAAAGAAAAAGTGAATGATTTGTGAAACTCAATTGCTTTTTTAATAAAAAGTAGTAGTCATAGTTATGTAACACCAGTATTTTTCAAAAATGTCCTTTTTATGTAAAATTAATTTTTTTTAATTTAATGGTTTATCTAAGAAAATACAACTCTTATTTCAATTGTTTCATTCTCTTAAAATTATTCATTCTATGAAATTTACTATTAAAAGGAGTGATGTATTTAGAGTAATTAAGAAATTATTTCTTTCTTCAGAAATATTTATTAATTATTTTTTTTTACTTTTTATTAAATTGAATTTTTTTGCTTTTTATGGTCCATATTTTAAATAATTTAGTTAATTATACATTAATGTAGTTAATTATTTTTATTTTTATCTTCAGTTTTCATATTTTAGGAACATAGGGTAACGTTGGTAGCTTGAAATGCAAATTAATTGGTAAATGTGTTAAAATTCAGTGAATATAAGCATGTTAATCAGTTATGATGAAAGTTATTATATATTGACCAAGTAAATGATGAAAATAGTACATTTTACCACGTATCTATCATCAATCAAATGTAAAACAGCAATACAAAATATTTTAACATATTTTTCCCTACAGAAAATTCAATATAAGTAAAAGATGTTCGGAATGTTTGTCATAAGTAAAAATATTTTCCCGTTTCATTTGTAAATTTTGATCTTATTTAAATACCATATAATCTATAAATAATATACAAAAACCTAACAAACAGGAAAATACAATATACCCTTATATTATTAAGCTTAAAAAGGTTTTATATAAAATATAATTAAATTTTAATATTTTCCTAAGGCTATGCAGTCAAAAACTTTGATTATCACCCAAAATTACAAATAGTATCATTGAAAAGAAAAATTAATATGTCTCTGTTTGTTGAAGTTTTTTAAATTATTAGTTGAGAAACATATTTTTAAAAACAATTATTGAGTAACAAAATCTAGCATTTCCTATTGTTATGTATTTTTTAATTTGCAAATTTTATTTAGTATTTTTCAATAGTGTGTGTATTTAAAATAACGAATAATATTGTTCAAATGTTTAATTTTTATTTTTTTTTTTTAGATTTGGGAGATTTTAATAATTTAATATCTATAAATCGTGCACAAATGATTACATTTCTCACTTCATTTTCATTAGTTTTGTTCAATATTGAATTAGCGATAATTGAGGACACACACAATTTAAGCAACATTAAATTCATGACACAAAGACAAGAAAATTATTTGATAATTAAATTCTGTCCCCAATGTACTTGATTTAACTGACTAAAAAATAAAATATTTTAATAAAAATTATGTTAAATCTATGTAAATTTAAACGAACATATATACATATTTTAATTTCATATTCGTAAAAATATTATAGCAAATAATGAATTAAAAGTCTTTGCCTTGTTCTAAGAATGAATAAATTATTTTCATACTTTAAATTGTGCCAATACTCAAGAAAACATTTGCTTAATAAAACATTCTATCATAACAAATTTCTATCATATTTTATGCAATGTTATTTGGAAGAATTACTTCTGAAATTTGGAATTATTTATCTTTTAAATGCATGTACATTATTTGTGTGTCTAATTATATATTCCTTGATTTATGAGATTTATAATTATTGTAGGATATAAAACTTCAGAGAATATTTTCGAAAATCAAAAAACTGTTAAAATCTTCACAATACAGGAATTTCTTAATAAATAAGTTCTTTTAATTGAATTTTTTATATATAGCCTTTATTTAGAAACTGAAATAAATCAAATAACAAGACATCACTTTAGATTTAAAATATTCCATAAACCGCAAAAGTATTATTATTTTATTCTTAACAATTAATAAATATTTTTGCTGAAAAATACTTGTCAAAGAAGTTATATATATATATATATATATATATATATATATATATATATATAAATAATATATATATATATATATATATATATATATATATATATATATATATATATATATATATATATATATATATATATATATATATATATATATATATATATATATATATATATTATATATATATATATATATATATACATATATATATATATATATATATATATATATATATATATATATACATATATATATATATATATATATATATATATATATATATATATATATATAAATATATATATATATATATATATACACACACATATATATATATATATATATATATATATATATATATATATATATGAATAATAAATTTCACATAGTTTTTACTAATACTTCATTGAATTGTCAACAAACTATTTGACATTTTAGTTAGTAAACACTAATTGTATTAAATTCATAATGTATTATTTTATCAGTACTCTCTATTGATAAATATAACAGAACCAAGTTGTATTAGACATTTGTAATTGAATATCTTAGTGGGTACACATCTCAACACATTCTGCAGGAAATATATCAAAACGCATTTAAATGATAGATGGCTCCATAACTACATTGGTGCGCAAAACTTAAGCAACAATGTAATTTTTTAGTAGATATTCATGTAATTGCCAAAAAGAGGCTCAGGCACTTTGTATACTGAACACGTATTTTAGAAGAAAGATCCTGCGCAAACAAATATCAGGAACAAAACATCACGGGTGACTTGAGCCTACGTAAAATGCATGCTGTTGGCACGCGTAACTTAAGACTACAATAAAAGTAAAAATGAAAACAAAATTAAAGATATCCACTGCTGGTTCAAGTGAATTCTTTCGTAAAACATCAATAAGAAGAAATCACTTGGAGGACTTCACTCTCAAAAAACTGATTGGAAAGTTGAAGGACGAGTATAGTATGACCAGAGTTGCTAAAGAGTTTGGAATCAACAGAAGTGTTGTTTCGTGTGCTTGGAAAGCCTTTTCCACCATAGGTATAAATGTTAAAAAGGTTGTTAGTGGTCACTCCAGGAAAGCTACTAGAATGGATAACCAATATATCATCTTGCAGGTCATAACCAGTCAGCAAACGAGCTATTGCTCAGCAACTTCATACATAAAGGGAAGAAAAGTGTTGCTTTATTGTATCCAAGCTCCTTTTTAAAGGCGGCGTATTCACCCGCTTTCCTAAGCGCTACATAACTTTGAAAGTTGGACATCGTTAATGTAAGATCTTACCGATATCTCATTGCTTAGCTGCTACTGGAAAAGGAAAATATCTATGGAATGGATTGGATAGCTTACTCCCCTTATTTAAATGCCTAGAACATTTTCGAGATGCTTTGGGGTGATGCCTTGTGGAAAGACTACATCATCCGAGAAACTAACAAATGTTGACTAAAGAATGGACACTTTTGTCCTTAAGAACTTTTGAACACTGTAGTGCTGAGTATGGAAAGATGGTGATAAATAATTATTGCATAGTGGAGGTAACAGCTGCATTGCTAAGAAGAGGACATATTCCTTACTAGGGAGCATTTGCTTATTTCTCTTTCTCTTGGACAGACAATCATGTGTAACGATACTATGGGTTCAATAAAGAAATTTTTGTTTGATTCCATTATTGTACAAATTTTTCCGCAATTATGTTATCTCGTCATCGTTAAAATACTCTATGTGCTGTCAATTGTTTATGAGATCCAGAGATTTCTCGTGTTGTTTATTGCAAAAAGAGACCTGTTTTTAAGTATTACACACCAGTATATATATATATATATATATATATATATATATATATATATATATATATATATATATATATATATATATATAACATGATACCTTAATAATTTTCTTTTATTTCATCATAATTTGAATCCTTGATATTATTGACCAAAATAATCTGCTTAATAAACTGTATAAAAATTGTAGAATTCTGCTTTTGCTTTATGAAGTTAAAATTTAAAAGAATAGGAATTATTTGTATGTTACGTGCAATAATGTTTTAAATTAACATAAGAGTCTCAATACTTATTCTTTAGTTTAATGGTTAACAATTTTTAAACATAACATTATTGTTATCTTTCTTAATCTAAAGACATTATTATATTGGAATTCAAGTCTGTATGCTGTTTGTGGTTTTTTGATATTTAGCTTCAAAATAAAAAACAATTCTAAAAGTAGTGACTTTTTTATGTAGATAATCTATGAAACTTGTTTTGAAATACTGTCTTATTCCTAGAAATTCGTATTTATTTAAATTATTCAGTGCAAAAGAATTTTTTTTTTGTAAAGTTATATTATAAATAGTTATGCAATGTTGATAATTAATATTTATTATCTTAAAAAAATTCATTCAAAATCAAATATTTCGTTACGAAATTCTCTCAATTATATATGAATTCTTCTCTGCTTGATTGAAAATCTCTCTCTCATCTTTTTTATATTTATTTATTCATTTTTTAATTTCGATTTTTAGTTGTATCTATTACTCGATTCAGCTTATTATAATACTACTTGGAAATAATTCAAATACTTGACTAATATCACCAAAATTGGGCAATATGTAATACAACAATTTACTATTGTTAAAAATATAAATTTAATACAAGTTTGAAAGAAATATTCAATGATAGGTAAGTGTTATATGCTTTGTTTTTATATATACCATTATTAAATGATCAATAGTTAGTCACATTATGGCTACTTTTGTACATAAAAGCTAATTCAACCACAGTTTTAAAAAGATTATCTGTTGAACTGAATGGTGGGCATTCCCCCCTTTATTGATACATAATTTTAATGTTTATTTTTGTACTTAGTATTACTCTTTTCTTTGTATTAATAGCTTGCTGAGACAAAATGTTTCCCATTTTTCTGTCAAATTAATATAACTTAGTGATTCTTTAATTAAGCTATGAAAATGATAAATAAAATCCTTTTTTACTATGCTAAATAGTAAGCAAAATATTTAGCCTTATATAATGCCCATTTAGAAGGAAAATAAAAAATTGCAGATTCAACACTAATATGATGATTGAAGAAACATTAAATCAGGATCGGTTGTATTGAAAAGTCATTTTAGAAACTAAAAATATTTTACATTAATAATCATATTTTTCGGTAATCTTTAACATCACTCCAATTGTAAAATTTATGATTCCATTTGCCAAAAATTTGGCTGAAATTGATACAGAAAATCATTGGGTTGACACTAATTTTTGTTATTTTGAATTTGTTATTCTTCCTATTTCATTAGAAGTATATGATAAGATAAAACTGCTTAAAGAATACCGATGTTCTATCAAAGAGATGAAAATGAATCTATCAGAATTACATCAGTCGATTTAAACTATTTATTTACATCTATTTTTTATCCTTTATCATAATGGCTTAAAAATATTTTCTTCAACTTTGATTTATATTTTTCTTAGAGTTTTTCTTTTTGCTCTGAAAATTACACATAACAATGTATTTATTATTATTTATATAGATTAAAGATTTATAAGATAAATCTATAATAAATGTAAATAAGATTTTTTAATATATATATATATCTGTGTGCGTATGAATGTATGTATATATTTGTTTATTTCACAATAAAAGAAATAAGATTTCATTACTTTATTTTGATTTGTATGAAATGTGTCAAATGTTTTCTTATTATTTTTAAAAATTACTTTTTTTGATAAAAGAAACAAGATGTTGATTTTGATTATCTTTGATTTTATCTTTTTATTCCTGAAAAATGTTTTAAAAAATAAGGAAGTAATTTGTTAGCTCCTCAGTTAGCATTTAATTGTTAAGGAATAAATAAAAAACAATGTTAAACATTTTATCGAATCGAAGAATCCTTTCGGCTCATCATTAGGAAAGCTGTTCGAAGACTCACACAATAAGAAGTTAATTCTATTAGTTGATTGCTTTTCAAAAGTTTCCCGAGGAAATGATGTTGACTCATTTAAAACCTCGGCAGAGGTATTTCTTTTATTATTTGTTTTCAGAGAATACTGTTTGCTGTTTAGTAGCTTTTCAGAGGTTTACCACTGAAATTAATTTATAGTCGAAAAATCCTTCAATTATTTGACTTGTCATGATTATGTTGATAAAATCGTATGTGATCGAGAGAAGCCTACTTTTGATTTCCTTCTTTTCCAGTTTATTCCATCAACTAAACAATAGCAGTCTTCCTTTGTAGCTCTAGAAGAAAAAAGATTCACAGTTATTCTATTTTACTTTTAAGCATTAAGTGTATATAGAATTATCTTATCATTTGTTTAATTAAATTAGTGATAGTTTTATTAACTCTTTTTTTATCTTTTATAGATTTTTAAATGGTTTGATTCAAGTTCATAACAACACAAGCATTAATGTGTTATAAATATGTCACAAAGATCTATTTCGTAATGCATATTATGACTAGTAATATTTCTGACATTTTTTGCATGTTTTAATAACTATAACTAATAGAATTAAGTAATACCAAAGCCTATTTAAACATTTTTATATATTTTCATTTTTAGTTAATTTAGAATAATAGAGAGTAAAATGAACATACATTTTCTGTGAATGAAACTGTTATTATCTTACTATCCTCAAATGTTACAAACATAATAGAAAACAAATTCAACTGAGGTGCTTAAAATGAAAAGTACTTAGAAAATAATAAAAGCCTATGTATAAATTTGTTGCATATTTCGGACATTATCTTAAATTATTTCTGGATGACGAAGATAATTAGGAATAAATTAGCTGCATTTTATCGCTTTATGAGCTATTTGTTTCTGGAATTTTTCATTCCTTAAATTCATCTTCTGCTCAAAAGATATGGTTCAGTAATCTGGAATGAAAATTTTTTAATTGCATACACGAAAAACTATATTTAAATTTTAGGGCTTTTTAGACATCATTTATAGAGTAAAATTGAAAAACTTGCTTTTAGTAATATTTGCTATTGCAGCCTGTAAAATTTAAATTTCTTTTCTTTCGTTAAATCAAGGTAGTTTAATAATATAAATAATATATATATATATATATATATATATATATATATATATATATATATATATATAAATTACAATTTAACTTACATATACTTTGTGATAACTAATGTAAATGTTTCATATTTTAATGCTAACTACACATTTAAAGTTTATAAAATATTAAGACTATATATGTTTTTGTAGTTACTATTGTTATATGTTTTTGTAGTTATATGTTATATGTTTTTGTAGTTATTTTTTAAATTATTAATTTCGAAAATTGCATCTGATTTGTATAGAACAACATAAAATGGGTTTCGTTATTAACAGTTTTATGCTGTAATTCTCACTATTATTTGCCCTTCAATATTTCAATTTTTAGTTATAAATATTTTTTATGGTAACTTTATATGATATTTAAGTTATTTCAAGAGCCAAATGTGTGTTTGCTATTCCAAATTATGGTAATTTTCATGCATTTACTTCATTTTCATGCATTTACTTCATTTTCATGCATTTATTTTTATAAAATGAGTAAATTATCATGCACAGGACATGATGCAGTTTTCTGAAAACGGAATATATTAGACACATTCTCCAATAAACCAGTTGAAGAATTAATTTTAATTAAAAGAAAACATAGTAATCTTGTGTTTTATACCAATTATCCCAATTATAAAAATTGAAGATTATCGTTTAAAATTTTTGAATAAATAAAAAAAAATGATGCACTTTAGCTCATTGTGAAAAAATAATATTAATGACGCGCTTTCACGACTAAGCACGCACATTATATTTTGAAACACCAGCATCATCATTTGGGAGTGCTATCCAAAAATATTGGGATGTATGGAAATACCACTAAGGATTATTATAAAATGGTTCTTAGTATTCAATCCGAGTATTTTCATTCGTGTATAAATCGGGAAAATATCCATATTTTGTTGTTCAATAGTAGTCACGATGAAACCTAAAGCAATTTCGCTCTATATAGAAATGAGATTTTTTTTGTATAGAAAAAGGATTAATAGTTTTTATAGTTATATTTTTTAAATTCTTGGAATAATTTCACTTGACCATGAGCTTATGAATTTTAATTTATTTAGTCTGTTTAATCTGCATCTCAAGTACTGTGACTCATTTGATTCAAATCAAATATTATTTAATGATCATGATAATTTGTATAATTAATTTAATAATTCTGATTTAATTCATCGAAAAGCATAGGTTTTATAATTTTGATACATTCAATTTACTTTATATTTTTAACGTCGACATGGATTTCAGATTTCAAAATAAGGCTTTAAAACTAAATAAATTTTATTAAGACCTTTACCTTAACTTCTAGAAAAGCTAAGATAAACTGATTAGGTATCTCAAACAATTCTTTATTTTTATAAAATAATAAGTAAAGTTTTTGATTTCTTTAAAATATTTGAGAAATTTCATTCAACGATATTCATGAAATTTTTATTTTATTACTTTTGTTTCATCTTCATTTGAAATTATCCAAAAAATGCTCATTAATTTTACTTAAATAAAATATAATGTTTTGCTTTATTTTATTCTATGGAGGAGAAATATCACCCTAATTTGTCTTGAAGACAATCAAAAATATAGGCGAAGAAGTATTTAAAATTTGAATTTCCGACTTATTTTCTAACATAGAATTCAGAAAAAACTGTTTACTTGAATTTCAATCGATATTTATAACAACTTATCATTTAATATTATATTTAAATTTAGGAAAATAAATGTTAACATAAGGTAAAGATTTTAAGTTAAATGTAAATCATAATTGAAAAATAATTTTTTCAAATTCTAGCATTTAATACTAACACTTACTTTTCCTACAGTTATTATTTAATTGAAACAAATTTAAAATTATTAATCAAAAAATTTATTATTCAATACTTTATAATTATTTCTTTTAACTAGTTTGATGATTCGTTTCAAATTTCGGTATAATACATTTAAAGTGGAAGGGAAAGATTTTTAAATTATACAAATTTTCTTTAATGATCGTATTCTAAATCCTGGCTTCATAATTCATAAATTCAATATTAATTATTATAAAATAATATTTATGCTTTAAAAAATGCGGTATTTTAATAAAATTCCATACTAAAGTAAAATTGTTGATACAATTTGAAAGTATCCACAAAGTATTATGGATGATATTTACATATATGATTGTCTTCTATCTTATATTTTAAATAACTTATTTCTTTACATAACAATGCACATATGATAACAATGATTTAGTAAATAAGGTTTCTTCCGACATAATTTGTCATTTAAATTTTATATACATTTTTAGTATGATATTATGTATTTACATTTTCGAATATATTTTCCAATTTTAGTATCGTAATAATTAATTCCCTTAGCAATATCTGGAGAAAGTATTTTTATATCTGTTTCAGAGAATGTGTTTGCTCATTTTTCAAATATTTTGGGTTTTATGTTATTTTAAAGCACAATTTTAGCCCTGAAATATTAAATACTATCATATCATTTCCTATATTTGTCATACATTAATTTAAATATTTCCTTTTCAATGCTAAATTTTAACAAACCTCAATCATAAATAAATTCATTTTGAAATCGACAGAATACTGTATTTTAGTATATCTTACCCATTATTTTTTATATAAAAAATAATCCTATAGTTAATAAACTTATAAAATATTTAAAGTAGCATATATATGTATATATATATATATATATACATATATTAAACAAATTTTAAAATAGATAAAATATTTTCAAACTAAGACAAATAACAAGTACTTCTTTTATTTTGTCTGACAGTCTTAAAAATTTTTTTCTCATTAATGTGTAAAAATTGTTTAAATTACGGGTTTTCTTGATTTACTATCTCGAAATGTTCTTAAAAGAAATGTATTTTGCACTTGTAATTTACGTTTCTAAACTGAATTTTTACCATTAAAAATTACTAACCGATATCTGTGCAGATGATCTTTTAACCAAAAATTTAAAATAAGAGTTACATATATATATACTTATGACAGTCAGTTGCAAGAAAATGTAATTTTATCATTAAAAATAGCTTTGAAAACTGTGTCTTGATCACAAAATAATATTATATCAAGGCTGTAGTGACGAATTCTCAGATTTGTAATTTAGCATTGAATGTGCATTTAATGCTAAATTGAAAGTTCGAAAGTTATCTTATGTAAACTGGAACAAGGCAAGGCATGAAAATCTAGAAAAATTAAAGTCCCTTATAACAACTTGTGTATTGCTTCTGAAATACTGCTTCAAGAGAAATTTATAAAAAAATGCCTGATGGAAGAGTTCTTAAGAACGATGAGGCCAGTGTGTGGTTCAATATTCTCAGGATATTATCAATATATTGCATTTCTTATGTCAGCTGCATAATGATTGCGAAAAGGCGCATCTGTTATTCTTTATCTTAAGATGTAGAATTTTATTTAGCTCAAAATTCGCTTTCATTTAGAAACAATTCTGGAGCCACGCAATATAATAAGTGTGAATTGCTGTTTCACGTCAAGGACTTCCCAGTAACAAAGAATAATCTTTCCTGGTATTACCAGCAACATCACCGGATTTAAATTTGATGCAATAATTGTAAAATTGAATAAAAAGTATACTATAAAAATTTACTTAAATTCTTCACCATGTTTTAAATTTTTACTTTTAGACGATTCTTGCCTTGTTCCAGTTTACATAAGATAACTTTCGAACTTTCAATATTTCCATATTTGTAAGAAATGAATGATTCATTTTTATTTATACTTTTTACAAGTTATTTTAACTGTTTTGAATTAAAGTGAAAGCTTTGAGATAACAATAAAAACTATTTTAACAATAAAAATATTTCCATTTATAATATTAAATATAGTTTTATTTATGGAGAAAAATGGCTAAATTGATATGATTCTTCATATCCCTGAAAAAGCTAACCCAGATCCAATCAACAGGCTTTATTTACAACATATTTTCCCCGAACAAACGACACACATTCTAAATTTTAGCACAATAACATCTTTACAACTGACTCTAACATAGAATTTTTAAAAGAAATTAAGATAACAAATAATTTGTATTTTAAGAGCATATATGTATATAATTCAATTTTATAAGAACTGTACTCCAAATTTAGATTAACTTCAAAATAGTAAAAATGTTTTTATTTTCAATTAATTTTTCTTAAAAAAATATGAGAAAAAATTTTAAAATGTGTTATTATTGATTTAGAATAAGGCTTAATCAATAAATTGTTTAAAACAAGTGTTTTGATGTCATTCCCAAAAGTACTTCATTTTTCGATAATCCATATCATACATCTACATATCGACCGTTTTTTAAAAATTAATTTAGGAAGATATTTGATTAAATTTTTAACTTGATACGAATTTGACGTGAAATTTAAATATTGAAAAAATATCTTGACTTTGATTTTTGTCTATATTATTCTTGACAGATAAAAAAAATCCTTGATTCTTCCTAAAAATAGATATCACGTGATGTTAATATTTTTTTAAAAAGAATATATGTGCCAGTAGGGAGTGACATTTACTTTGGCAACAATTCCAGATTCCATGGAAAAAAATCACAAAGAAATCATGGAAGTCAAAAACGCTCATCATTCTTTTTAAGTACATGAATTAAGAAAAAATAATGCTTAGGGATATCTTGTTCTCTCCCAGCTAAAATCGAAATCCGACACACCGTTATTATTTCAGATTGTCTACATCGACCTTCCATCACAAAATGTTTTCCAATATATCCTCTGTTCCAGTTGTCCGTAATTTGAATGCATATAAAAAAACAAGAAAATATGCACTTTTTAAATTTAGATAAACAGGGAAGTTCTCGATGATTTATTGACACCTTTTCTAAATATTAAGCTCAAGTCGATGACGTGAGAAGAGTAAAAGAGTTTCTTTTTGAAAAAGAATTATTAAAGAATAAAATACAACTTGCAGCTCCTCTTATCAATGTGTCACTTTTAATTTGATTTCTTGCAGCTGAAAACCTCAAGAAGATTTTACTATATCGATTGTTTTTGTTCCTTTACGCAATTTTTTGTTATGTAAGAAGATTCAATTTTTTATATAATAAAATGCTCTTTGCTTTGTTTCTGGTGAATTTTATTAATTAATATTTAAAAAGCAATTTATATTTTTTACAAGTATAAATTATAAAATATACATTTAGACTTTAAATTACAAAGTTATTCCTTTCATTAAAAATATAGGTATAAGATATAAATGTTGTCTCTTCTAATTATATTTTATATAAAACAGTTTTAAAGTTAAAATTCAATATATCTTAAACATTCCGAGTTAATATGCTTATTTAAGTTTAGATTTTCAAATTTATTTTTCATTTGATCACAGATTATTCTAAAATTTCTTTTAATGAGATTCTAATTCAGAATTCACATAATAAAGTATATCTCTTAAATATTTTTAATTTATATTTGGGTTTTTATACCAAATTCATTTGTTACCGTTTATTATATAAAACTCTATGAAAGAGTTAATCAACAAATAAAAGACTAATGAAATACATCTGTAATATATCATGCATATAGCACAGGTTTACCATTGCCTAAATGTATTATTCTTAAATAAGAGCTATAAATATTTTTAATATATGGAAAACAAATTTAAAAAATCGTACCCTTCATGAATTCCTAGTTTATAGGCAATTTTATAAATTCAATATTAATATAAGCGTATAACTCTAAAATTTACTATATTTTATACAGATTAAAAGAGGGTGATGAATTCAACCTCATTCCTTATAAATAATTAGCTTTGCTCAATGATTTTTAAAATAAAGTTTTCCGAACTTAATGTGGAAAGACAAATACAAGTTTTCTTCACTGTACTTTATGTAATTAAGTAATATTTTCAACCAAAACCAAAAATATAAAAAAGTTTAAAAATCAACTTATATTAGGAAAAAAAAAGGTTTTTGAAAAGGAATGTAGGACATATGGGAAGAAAAGTAACTTTCTGTGCAAAATAATATCAAAGCCTCATGAATGAACTCAATAAAGTTCTTTATTCCAAAATCTAAATTTTATTTATCTAAACTCAATTAAAGTGGTCAAAGTATTTATAATTGGAAAAAAAATTTACATTAAATAACACATATGCATGTTATTTTAAAACGTATGTATTATAGTAACAAAATATCTTCAAGAATATTATCCATCCTATGTAGAAATTATTTACAGTAATTTGCTTGAAGATACCAAAGGTACAAAGGGAACCAAAATGTTTCGTTTTACAATAAATTTAATAAATACCCACACAAAAGTATTTAAGCACATTAAAATAACTTGCTTAATTGGAAAACAGTTTTCTTTATTAAGATCGTTTTTCATTTTTTCAAGATTACACAAAATCTCTTTAAAGTATTATTGTACCTTAATTTATCTTCAAATAAACAGTATTGCATTTTGAATGAATTTTAATATAAAATGCATATAAAAATGAAGTAATTTTTTAAAAAGTTGTTTTTAACTCAAAAATGTTAACAATAAATTAATTTGAAATCTAAAAGAATGCATACATATTTAGGAGAAACTTTGTATCAAATTCTTAAGTTTGTTCTTACAAGAATATAGTTAATTTAAGTATTTACACAATAGGAAATTTTATTTCATGTATAATATTAGTTAGGATTTTAATTAATTAAGTTTATTAAGTTAAAATGTATTTTTTTGATTTTCTTTCGTATTAAAAATAATTTTATATAATAATTATCCTTTAAAATTCAGGATTAAAATTTATCTGAATTTTTTCTATCAATAATTACCACTAATGATATGTATTTATATATATATATATATATATATATATATATATGTATATAAAGAAGTGATTATATATATATAATCACTTCTTCGGTAGTAATATCATTAAAAATTGTTTGTTATAATTATGAAATCAAATAGAAAAACGAAATTAACTTGCATCATTATTAAAATTAAGATTTGCCGTTTCATAAAAATTTAAAATTCCTAGAAATGTTTGCTCTGTAGGCTTAAATCTCATCGAATAAAATATTCTAAAATGAACAAATTCACATTGTCAGCACTTAAAATAATTATTAGAAAGTCAAAATAGTTCAAATTTAGAAATAAATTGTAAATAGCATAATATTTCCTGTATATAAATCGGAATTTATTAAGCTGTTTGTGATGCTATTATTAGAATATTGTTTTAATTTACGCACGAGTATTGCATTCATATATAACTTACCTCCAGGTATAGATACTAATAGTTCAGAGATCGTTGTAAAATGTCCACTTCAATTTAAACGTAATATGGTATTCCCTTATGTATATTTAAATGCTCGATGAGTCAAAATTAAAATACTGAATTCTGAGAACTAAAATTCATTTTCATAGGGATCGTGACAAACTTAATAATTTTAAGTTATTTGTATTCATCGGATTTATGTATAACATACCTTAAGGCATATTTATTTGTAAATCCAAAAATATGTCAGTCTTGGAAGATTTCTTTAAAAAATTTTTTTCTTCATAAATAATAATCAACATAATAATTTAACATACATGTTTTTTTATTAAAACAAAAGAAAAATATGCAATTTAATCTACAGACTTCATTTTAATTTAGGTGTAAATAATCAATAAAATTATGTAAGGGGAGAAAAATACATTAATTTTTATCTCAATCTTCAGAAGAATATCCCTCAACTTTCTTAAAAATAGTCTTTGAGCTGTGATCAGAAATAACTTAAATGTTGAATCAGCAATATTTTTTCACTAAAAAGAAAATTTTAACCTGTAAAACCAATTGCAATTAAATTTATGACATGAACTGAAACTTAATTTGATTTATAATGCTTAGTTTTAATAATATTTTTGAAAAAGATAAGTTTTATAATTTCTATATTTTATTTGACAATTTAAAAAAAATTTACTTGAATATTCTTCTTTAAAATATTTAATTAATATACTCTTATATATAAGTTTATTTTTGAAATTAGGTTTTACTATTAAAAATTTTATTTTAAAATATTTTCAGCTTTTGTTTGTTTTTTTGAAGTGTTTATTTAATGTAACAAAATACGAATTTTTTAATGAATGAAAACCTTTAAAGAAACCGTTAATATGAATAGTTTTGTAAATAAAAAAACGGGTTCTTCCTTTTCTTAAAAGCTAAATTGTCGAAAGCACATTTCATAAAACTAATATAAAATGTTATTCCTTAATCATGTACAATAGCAGAAAAACAAGTTGTTTGAACAACATGTCTCTAACGTGACGTATGCTTTATCCCATAATTAAAATTTTTCGCGAAATTTTAATTTCAATAAATTATATATTATTTTAAACTATACATAAATACATAATAATTGAGATCGTGTTTCTTATCTCGCATTACGATAGTAATGAAATAAATTATTTAAAATTTTTTCATCTAATATTTTTAGCAATCTCAGATGTATTTTAAACATGATTCCTTTTTATTTATGCATTATTAATTTACTTCTGCCGCTTATGTAAAAAATGTAGCACATTTATGTCGGAAAAGCCTATATTATTTAAATTATTAAATTAAGTTTTATTTAATAATTTATATATTATTTATATTACAGACAAGTGAATGGTTTTTCTTTACTTTTTTAACTGATATAATATTTCATTTAAAATAATGTCTAATACTCTTGAGATTAAAGGAAAATTTCGTTGCACAATATTTATTTAATAAAATGTATTTTTAATTAAAATAAATTTTTAACTTTTAATTTCAAAAAATTATTTAGATCATTTTTAAAAATAAATTTGATGTTACTCATTTCATTTAATAATAAACACGTAAATTTAGTTATTTATTTTAATACTGCTATATAACATGAGGATCAATTTTTATTTTACTTATTTTTTATTTTTACATTAACATAATATTTTTTCTGTTAATGTTATACAAGTGTGTGTTAGTTATATATTGTAGTTCCTTATTTTGCTCCCCAAGTGTATGCGCAGGTATTATTTTACAAAGAAATTCATTTAAGGTATTTAAAAACAATCTATCTAAAGCATTTAATATGACTTATAAAATCATCTTGATGTGCATAAATACAAAATAGAAATTTGTATTCTATAATAAAATGCACAAACATCTATGTAGTTAAACTGCTTGATTTTTTGAGCTAATAAATTATAAGCAAAATAAGATGTATAGTTATTTAAAACTACTATTAATATTTAGCATAAAAAGGCCTTGAATTTTTATAAAAATTACAGAAAAATATGTAAGAAAATTTTGCACTTTCAAACTCATTACAAGAATAAAATAATATGTGGATGCATTCTTTAACATTAAGGGATTGATAAATTTGCAAATTATTCGTATTCATATTTATTTTATTAATAAACTATTTAATAGGACGATAATCAACAATGATTAAACAACTTGTCAAGAGACACTTCTTAATCACTAAGTACAATTTACAGTAACATTAAAAATTTCCAAATTAATATTAGCAACAAAATTATTATTTAAAACAATTCGTTTGAAAATAACTATTGTCATATAATTCAATTGTATTTTTAAAGTATTTTTTCTTATTTTAAACATTCTAATTTATTTTAAAACCGTCTGGATAATATTCCGTAATATTCGAAAATTGCATAACAAAATTCTGGATCCTTGATAATAAAAATAATTACTGTTATAGTATGCAAGAAATCTATTCTTCGGAACATTCAAGAAATGTAATCATAATTATTGAAAATATTCTTATGGAGTATTATTATATATCTGATACTCTAGTTTAAAGAAAGTCGAATATATCTTTAAAAAAGCATTACAATAATTAAAAAAAGCGCTAAATTTGATCTTTAAAAATAAATCCATCATTTATAGAGCTATTGATAGTTTATAGAATAGTTATGAATTTTTCTTCATACAAGCATTAACGAGATCAGTTCTGTGATACAATAAACCAGATTCTTTGTTATAGAAGACTAGTTCATTTATGATGTTTAAAGAGCTTTTGTGGTCTATAATAAAAGTAATTCTATTTACTGATGTCTCTTCAAATGATTTGCAAGGATGATTAAAATCTAGACAAAGAAATGAGATTTGTACATATGTTTTAGTTCTATTGTTATAATTCAGATATCATTTTCACGTTCAATGCAATACCAAAATCAAATTTATATTTTCAAACCTAAATTCTAAAGAATTTAAATTGTATTTGAATAATTTAAATTCATTTGAAGATTTTGTATTTAAAATTTTATTGATGTAGGTCATATTTCTTCATTTGCCTAAATTCATTAAAAATAAATGAAGAGTCTTTAATATTTTCCAGAAAATTTATTATTTAGTTGAAATTAGCATAACTATTTAATGGAAATTTTTTGTTAAATGCCTTAAAAATATATATTTTTTGAAAGTGGAAATTATCAATCATATTAAACGGGGATAATTACAAGCAAATTAAAATATTTTAAAAGTATTTAATTTTAATGATTTTTTTCAGTTTGTGAAGTACTCTACAGTTGTTAAATATTTTGCATGCAACTTATTTACACCATCGATGAACTATTTTATACATCAGTAAAAGAATAATAATATACATTTTATTTTCTTAGGTGATAAAATATTCCGAAAACTTAAACAATAATTTTTCTGTTTTAAAACACAAATAATTAGAATTGATATTTATTTACTTACATATGTGCTTATATATATATATATATATATATATATATATATATATATATATATATATATATATATATATATATATATATATATATATATATATATATATATATATCAAAGCGTTTTCAGACTTTTGAAGATAATTGCATTATTGTAAAAAGACTACAAATAATTGAAACAGGAACACCAAGAAATGTTCATAAATTTAAAAATAAATGCATGTATGCATTGATGGCATTTATTGAGCATGACTTAAAGCTTAAAATTTATATTTCAAAGAATAACTACTGCTGAAAAATTCTCTAAAGAAATGGTAATTTTAAAATTTTCTTATGTGGATGAAAGAAGGACCATAGATCGAAATAATGGCTTAAATATCCAATGAAATCATGAATCATTTCTGAATACGAACATTGCACATATTTCTTTAGATGTGCACTTGTTCCTTTATATAAAGTTCCAGTTTATCCCTGAAACAATCGACTTTAAGGCAAACTTCTCGTTGTGTTAGAGCAAACATTGTATCCAAAAATTATTATGATATCTTTGCTGCAATGTAAGAGCATTGTCTTTTATTAAAATAGTTGCGATGGGTTAGGGCATGCAAAATTAGAAAATCTACTACCTGTTATAGTTCATTTTGGTCACAGCTAAAAGTTCACTGATAATCATTAATAGATAGGATGGAAAATAAAATAATAGCACTATGTTTAAAAACTATAGCAGAGAAGGTATCACTTTGCGTCATGAAAGTCAGAGATGAAATACTGATCATGTAATCTTCAAGCAAAAATTTTATCATGTTTAGAATTTAATTTGAGTCTTAATACATCATGTAAGCCATTGTTGAACTATTTGCCATTAAAAATGATAGTCATCTTCGTATATTAAAATATCTATGACTAACTCTTTTGATCTGCTTCTCATGTTTGAAATGCACTGGTTTGTTTATTAGGCTGTGTTTTGTGAACAAACTGAATGGATTTCTAGATTTGTGAATCAGGTATTTATTAAAATGTCCGTGTAACTATTTCCTTACAGAACAACTTAAAACGACTGCGTTTTTAGAAATAGCTACCCATCTGATAAATCTGGTTACCCATGGAAGTTTAATAATCCATATTTAATAGGTATAAACTCCATAAGTAGGTATAGACTCCATAAAAGAAAACATGTTTCATTAACAGTGGAATAGGAGGTGTAATATAATGCTACTTTCAGAAATCTCTTAAATGTCTTGATAAATAATAAAAATATCATTATCAATAATAAAAACCTCATTAAATCTTTAGATTCTAGCTATGGTTTTTAAGTTTTAATTACATATTTTACAAAATGTGAACTGTTTGGAACTTATTACATTTCAATTTAAATTATTTTTCATAATGCTTATAAATGATTATCCATTTGGAATTAATTTTCAATAATTTTAAGTAATATACATTTCTCCAACATAAAATAATTCAACACCAAATTGTTTTAATCAAAACTATTTGTTTATTTATATAGAATATATTATTCATGTCATTTTATTAATTTGGACTTTTTATATAAAATAACTTAAGCACAAGTAGAGTTTAAGGATACTCAAAACAATTTATGAAGTTCATATTTTAAAAAATATGAAATGAAGAAAACCGCATCATCAATTTTAAATTATGCAATATAGAATAATTCTGGATCAAATTTTTATTTTATATTGTACAAAATTTTATTTTATTCTAAGGATTAGCTTTGTGTTTACCAGAGAATACTGCTTTCAAAAATTTGCATTTCTTACACATTTATAAAAGCTGAAATCAGATATAAAATGTTTTGAGTAATAAGAATAAGATATTCCTTATATATGAATTTCAAATCATCCTTTAAGGAAATGTTTGTCATTGTAGATTCATTGCTAATTTGACAAAATTTCATGCATATGACAAATTGTCCAGCATATTTATTAGCAAAACAATTCTCTTGATAAATTCAATTTTGCATCACAACAAAACTAAATTAACATACCCACAATATAATAAATAAAAAACTGTTTTTGATCCATTTAATATATTAAATTTTCAGAATCGAGTGTCTAAATGTATAATTAAAATCTAGAAAGTTCTTCTTTTTTGTTGTTTTACTTTTATTTCAATTATTAATTTCACATCTTTATGAAAAATCAGGAAGAAATTATGTATAGGAAATAAATTTCAAAATTTTGGTTTTTTTTCTAGTTGATGAAAATAAAAGCGTTTATATTGGATATTTCTCTAAAAATTGTCACATAATTAGTTCACAAAAATTCTATAATCATAAGTAGCAATTTCTATTAAACCACAAACACCTAATCAATAATATAATTATTGATATGATGAGATATTTTTAATGAAAGTTGTCTGTCAAAATTCGAATAATGTATTGTGAAGGATAATTGTGGTGATAAAATTCCATATTTCAATTCATTTGAATATATTTCAGAAACTATCACCTTAAAGAAAAGGCTAGCTTCAATTAATTATAGTTATTTTATTTAATTAACTGAAATATAACAGATCAGGTTTATTAATATTAGGTTATTATATCAAAACACATTTGTAAGAAATAAGCGACCTATTTGGCGAATAATTATTGAATGTTATTTATAAAAATTAAAAATTAAATAATGCTGTGGAAATAGTTTTTTTAACTTAAGAACATGTACATATTAATGAAACCATGCTAAAAAATTTGTTAACTAATGTGTTTCGGATTGAGCAGATTTAATTTTAATCTTTCCGCATTAAATTACGGCATAATATTCTATTGAATTTTCCTATTATTATGATAGATATTTTGTAAAATTAGCAGAGATAACCATATAAACATAATATAATATTTATAGAACATGCATAATTTAACTTCCATGATACATAAAGAGTAAATACTACACAAAGATATTACTTAAATAAATTATTCCCTTTTATTTTATAACTACCATTTTATTTTTTAGCAATATGGGAGATATACTAGGAAAAATATTTGAGATACTTTTTTTAATCTTAAATTTTTACTTTACAAAAATTTAACCACTTTTTGATAAAATATTAAATATAAGTGTCTTTAGAAAATACCTTTTTTAATTTATTATATTTATTTTATTTTCACAGAATATCAAAGTGAATATGAATATTATCAAAATTAAAGTTTTTATGAGATTTTTTAGAAATTCTTATACTATTGTCTACACAATTCTTAAAGGACAAACTATTAAATTTAAAATAAAATATTAAGATTTTTTTAACAAATATTTAAAGTTGTGCTTAATTTGAAAGTAAATTAAATTTAACCAATGTTAAAAGTTTTAAATAATCACGAATTTATAAGTTATATTTGCTTTGAATTTCAAATGACACTGATCATTATAGAATAAAATAATGAGTAAAAAATATAAAATTGAACATGAGCTTAATTGAAAAAAATTAAAAAGTAGGAAAAAAAACAAAATACTATTAATGTAATGACTATATGAAGATTTATATAAGATTAATCCCGTAGGATCAATCGCGAAGAAAAATAATTGGATCAGATCATACTATCGCAAATAAATAGTTATGTAATGGTTGTCCTACAGATATTTACTTCAAAGAAATTGTCCCACCGTGTGCGATTTATAAAATAAGGATAAATATTATAAGCAGTTCAAGAAATATCATTCAGATGTTTCAATACGTTGAGAGTTTTCATACATCCCGATCTAATTAGCCCTCGTGGGCAAAAAACAACCATTGAGTGACAAACCAATCTTTCGAATACTTCTAAATTTTCTTTTGCCATAATCAAAAGATTAAGACAAACTTTAAGCATCCTGCTGATCACAAACTGGAATCAAGTTGTGTGAAAGTTTTAAATATTTTGCTGAATCTTTTAGCTTTGTCTTGTATCAAAATTATTCTTGAGAGTTGTTCTATGAGCGGTGACATAAGATGTCACCGCTCATAGAACTGCTGCTGTACAATTATGGCTTCTGTAAGAGGCAGTATAAGAAAGTGTTGCGATTGTATTACGAAAGCATTATTTCTCTTACTAAGACTAACATAAAATAAAGAGAAAACTGAGCTCCATGCTGACATTCTAATTTTCTCTGCCTATACTCAAATTATTTTCAAAGAAATTTTATTTGTTGTCAGGAAGGCTGATACAGGAAAAGTGGTGGATAGTTTGCGAAATAATAGAAAGAGCATCAAACTTTCCATGAATTGTATGCATCGTCTTTAAGAATAAATTTAACCTTAATCTATTCCTAAGGAGCCACCAAAATTAAAATTTGGCATCCTGCATATTTGATTGATTTAAAAGTCCTGCTACACCTTTTGTTATCAGAAATGTCTCAAGATTTCAGTATATATATATTAATAGATAGTAAAGCCCAACATAACAGTATGCATTGGTTCATTTGAGTTAAAATTGGAGTAGCAACACATTATGCAAGAATTTTCCAACAATAATTCTCTTTTTGATTAGAAATTTTAATTAATTACTTTCATTGATGATATCAACACATTTGATTTTTAATTCAAAATTTTCTACATTTTTTTATCCACACAATTATTCACAATTTTATTTATTTACAAATTTAGACAATGTATCAATATAAAAAATCTGAATTCTCTTTTCACAATCTGTCTTAGACTTGAAGAAAAATTAAAAAGGGCGATATTTATTTAAGAAAAGAGTTTTTCAATTTTCAAATTATTACATAAAAATTGCACGTATAATTGTCAGCTAAAACAAAACCGCCCACTTTCATTTTTCAATATGTATTTCATTTACTTTTATTGAGCACATAAATAAAATGTATTTATAAGATCTTAATTAAACTTCATTTTTTACAGGTCTCCTAAATAAAATATCTGATAAGGTTATTGAATTTATGGAATGATATTAAGTGAAGAAACTTTATCAATATAGCCTACGTTAGTTAAATTATCAAATTTTTATATTGAAATAAAATTTATATATAAAAATAACTGACTTTCAGAATTTTTATTTTTAAGTAAAATGAATAATTATCAAACTTTAATAATTTAACAAAAAGAAGTTATAAATAAAATTTCACTGAATGATATTGCATAAATTCAGTAATCTTGCAACAATTCTATTTATGTAAACTATAAAAAATAGATGGTTTAGTTGACTTAGGTATATGTGTGTGAAATAAAGAACGAAATTGTTTCAGAATTCCTTGATTTCTCCTGATTAAAACTTTTCTAAATTTTAATGGCCAATTTTAAAATATTTAATGTAATTTTAATATAAGATAAAAAAAGCATTTATTTAAAACTAAGGATTTCAATTTTCAATTTAACTTTTAAAAATATATAAGTTCAATAACAGAAATTTTTAGGATATAGATTTATTGTAAAAATGAGTATTTTTGCTAGTAAAAATTATAATTGCAAATATGTTGTTAAAACCAACAAAATGATATTAACACTATCGTATATAAAAATAGGAATTTAAACTCAAAACCATCTGAAGACGGAAATGATTTCTATACTATTATTCTTTAAAACGAATTGTTAGATAAAATAGAAATAATAAATGTTATCATTTATTTAAACATAATATCATCTAAAGAGTGATAAAAATATTACAAATTAAAATATAGCGTTTGATAATATTGAAAAATTGTAGATTTTAATTTTTTAGGCACTCAAAATTTTGCAGAAATGGGAAATTTAAAAAACAGTTATTGGCAACTGATTATAGAAACTTTAAGAGAAAAATGATTTCATACAAAATATTTAATATATGTTATTCTAGTGAATCCACACTTTTAAATAATTCAATTCGGATTCACAACGAATTTAAATAAACTCATATTTTAAAAAGATTGAAATTCCAAAAAAATGAATTAAACTAAGAAATTTCAGCTCATATACATGGAAAGGATATATTTGAACTAATTCACCTTATTTAAATTAAATAAGGATGCAATTTGCAATTAAAGAATTCTTTAAATCATTTTATTATTAGTTATCTAAGTACTAACTGAAGTGTGTTCAAAATATACAAATCTTGGGGCTCACAATAACCGGATGTAAATAAACGTACTGAAATACGTTTATTTACATCCAGTTATAAACGTATTAAAACTATTTATTCAGCTGGTTATGATTCCTATAAATAAGAGATTTTAATTTTGTTAAATTAATTTCAAAGTGAATTTAAATAGATTCAAATTACAATATGCAATATATATACTACATAGTAACACTATGATATACCGAGGTTTAAAACAATGCTATTATTATAAACATCATTTTTATAAGTTTATTGCTTTTCGGGAATGATTATGTATAATTTCGGATTCATTAAGAAGCGTTAGAATTCTAGCGTTATATTCATTAGAATTCTACTATTTTGTACCAAAATATTTTATCAAATATGATATTTTAATAGGAAAATGTAATTTAATACTGCAGCCTTAAATTATTTTACCATTATAATGCCTTAATAAATTTTATGAAATCTTAGTTATAATTATTTGTCTTAAAGCACAATTCATATTTCAAGCTAAATATTCATTAAAATAAGAATATTCAATTTTTCAGTCATAACACTCCTAATGATAAAAACATTGGTTTACAGAAGATTTTTTTAACTTAGTAATAAAACTGAATGTATTTTTAGGACGATTCTGAAAAGATTCCTCAAATCTATGAAACGTGAAACTTGCTTCAAAATTTAGAATATTTTTGCTAAAATCTTTACAATTATAATTAAAGCAATTAAATAAAGATTTTTGTGATTATTAAGTTAACATATTGAGAAACAAAATAATATGAATCAATGTTTTATACTAAAATAAAATAATTTACTTGTAATTAATATATAATTCTAATTAATAATAAATTATTGAATGTAGAATGTATTAATTTTTGAAAATATGACTCATATGAAAATATTTAAAAATGTTTTAAACTAATAAAAAATAACTAATAATAATTGATATGTAATTCTAACTAATAATAAATTATTGAAAGTAGAATTTATTAATCTTTTATAAACGTGTATTTAAAATAAACTCTAACATCTAAATTGATCTTCAATTTCATAAGTTTCTCATTCATTCGAAACCTACTCCACTTATATAAATTTTTCAGTGTTACATTGCTTTAATTTTGCCTGTTTTTTGCTTATGTAGAAAGCATAGTCAAATTCTTGACTTATTATTTAAATTTGGATAAATAAACATTAAGATAAATAGAAACAAAGTATTTTAATCATTCGACTAAAAATATGCATATCAGTATGAAGATTAATAATGCAATAAAAGTAATACAGATCTGTAAACTGAGTCCGAGAAAATTGTCAAAAGAAGTACTTTATACATTGCATAAAACAGAAAAATCCTGAGTTATGAAAATATAGATTTAAATAAACGTATTGACAATAAAAAAATAATACTTTACTTATAATATTTCAACTAGTATTTATTTAAGGATTTTTTGTAATTTAGAATAAAATGTGGAGAGCAAAATTTTTTTTTCTCAAACAACAATATCTAGAAAATAAAATCTTTTTTAAGTGTATTAAATTTTTTTTCTATTATTATATAAGAGTTTTGTATTGCATAATACTCCTATCATTTCATTACAACATTAATATTCCTATTTTACTATCCTGTTTCTTTAGTTATTTATAATATATATATATATATACACGGGGGATGGCCGAGAAAAAAGATACGTTTTTTTAAGTATATTCAAGGCATGTCTACTCCAAAAAATGTATCAATCTGGATTATATTTTATTATTTTTATTTTTCAGGTGGGTAATTACAAATGCTATATTTTGGACTAAAGAATCAATGCCTATTTTACATAAACTGAATATGTAGATAAATTGCTCTTTTTTGTGACGGGAACATTTCATCTTGTTATCTATTCTCAATATGAGTGCATATGAAGATATATTATTCGATTGCGTAAGTTAATGTTCTTAAACTGATTCATTTTTATTCATTACTGTTAATATTTTGTCAATTCTTTTATTAAAAGAAATTTGAATGGCAAAAAATTTATGTACCTCATATGTTAGAAAACATGTTATATGGGAAAATATCTATTGCTGATTTTACTCGATATTACAATGTCAGAATTATATAAACTCAGATGAAAAATATTTTAAAATTTTAATAATAGGTAATTAAATCTGATTTATTTAAAATCAGCTTGTTTCATACGTTGAAATTCTTAATGAAAGTTTAAAAATTATTTTATTAAATTTTTAAAATATACTCGATTTATTTTAGGTTTCTTTAAAAACGTACTTTTAGTAAATTAGAATGTGAGCTTACCTTTATTTAGTTTTAAATTGAAAGATTATATTAATATATTGAACAGATTTACCAGTGAATTCAATTATATTTGTGTCAAAAATTAGTCTAATGTTTGCGCTTAAATTCTTTAAAATTATATTTAAACTATATTTTAAGTAGAAAACATTCATCATATATAAAATTTACTTATTAAATTAGGAATTTATAAATTTTGAGTAAAATTCAACAAATTAATTGTTTATAATGACTCTTTAATTTCACTAATAATTATGTTTTTTAAATAGACAACAAAAAAGTAAATGTTATTCAAATAATTTTAAAAATGATCCTTATATAATAGTGCATTTAAATTTTATACAATTTTTTTTAATTTCATAAAATTATTCTGAATTTATTATTTTAAGACCACAATTTTATTCCTTGTAGAATCTCATAATAAGTAACTGTTGAGGGTACAAAATATTTTTTTCGATTTTAATTAACGAAATAAAGACTTCCTGTCTGTTAAGATTAGTGTGCTTATAATTCAACAGTCATTATTTTACCCACTAATTAGAACAGGCTTAACAGTTTTTACGTGGATTCTGAATACTACAACCAGTCTCTCTTGAAATAGGAATCGAACCCATGAACAGTTTACTCGAAGGACAGATCACTAAATAATCGGTTACTAGCTCAGCTCTTTCAGTTAAGAACAGTATTTTCAACTGGAAACAGCAAACATATGCTGTTCAATACCCTCAAATAAAATATGTAAAAAAGAGGTAGGAAAAAATGAGCAGATAATAAAATCTTCTCTGTCAAATTTTAATTTTCCTTTATAAATAATTCTGTAAATTAGATAAAAAAAAACATTTTTCTCTTTAAAATTTTGTTTCATTTATTAAATAAATTGCAAAATTTTAATATGAAAATTTAATCAATCGCAAAATTTTATTTTAATATGAAATATTTTCAAATTTGACATCATTATAAGTTTAATTATGTATAAAAATTTAACAAATGTATAAAATACTTCCTTTGCTTGTCCTGAGGACTTGAGCTAAAATGTAAAATTATTCATATATATATTTGTGCTCATAGAAGTAATTACTTTTATTAACAAGATCTTAGAAACAATTATTTCTAAAAGCATTAAAATATATTCTTCACTGAGAAAGAAGTTCAAAATATGGTTGTGCTTTAATAAAATAAATTGTAGAAGTAGATTGTGTTACTTTTTCACTTAGAAATATATGACTAACATGATTTTCATACAATAATCATAGTAATCATGATATGCAGAATTTTGATTATTTCACTACAATACACTCTGATAATGATTACTAAAATTTCTAATTTCAAAAATTCTGTTAAATCAGAACATTAATCAAACATGTTCTTCATTGCAGATAAAGTTGATTAATAAACGAAGTAAAATGTGTTTCTTTATTTACACACATGTTATATTAGACACTATAAATCTGACAAAAATAAATTAAAATAAATTTATTTACCTTGCAAAAACTCTAAAATAAGAGTTCAAATATTTATTACTCTAATGAAAGTTTTATTTATTAGATTTCAACAATTATTGAAAAGATGAGTTTAATATCTTAATAGCTGTGCTTTTAAAAAAATGTCACATTTTAAGAAAAAATCATATAGATTAGTTATTATTATTTTTGTTTTTATAATAGTTAATAATATAATTTTTCTATATCACAAGATATTTTATTTAAATTTTTTTAAAATACTTCTAATGTTCTCAAATACTTTTTGAATTATATTTTTCATTCCTTGTAAAACATATTTCTTAAAAAAAATACTTTTTAAACTGATAAATTATATATATATATATATATATATATATATATATATATATATATATATATATATATATATATATATATATATATATATATATATATATATATATATATATATATATATATATGCAAAAATAATTTTAAAATATAAGATTGTATAAGATTGGAATAAATAATTCTTGATAACATGATTAATTCGTCGAGATTATTCTCAAATTAGACACATTTTTATTGAGTATATGTATATATATATTAAATATATATTTGGAAAATCAAAATATTATTTTCAAAGCAAAATACAAACGGAAAATTTAATATATTTGAAATATATTTTGAAAGACTTAAAAAAGTTCTTAAATGCTTTGTGTGCTTTAATGAAAAAAAAAATATTTCACTTGAAAATTTAATAAATTGAAACATTTATTAAATTTGCTTTTATTAAATTTTAAGCTGAATTATTAAAGATTATTCTTATCTGCATGACATTCATTCTTCCCACTGTAATGACTTCTATCAGAAAATAAGAATTCATGAAAACTTCATGTTAAACAGAACTGTAAATAGTCTCTTTTCTTTCCATTGTCATTAGTTTACAATCACGTGTCTTTATTATAGTAAATATGTATCTGAATTATTTTACTCTTTTAACAAGAGTATTAAAAATACACATGCTAACACTTACTTTAAAAAAGCTGCAAAATAATAACACTTCTTAAATTATGCAGCTTTTTATATAAGCTGCAAAAGCTTATATTAAAAGCTGCATAATTTAAGAACAGTTAATGAATACAAGGAATGAATTTTAAAGTATAAATTTCTACAAATTATTAAAAGTGTTAAATTTAAGTTAAATTTAAATTTATCAAAAATTTCACTTGTTTTTCAAAAACAAGTGTTTAACCAAAAAGTTAACCATTTTTTCTTTAAATTTTAAAAATTATACTTTAAATCGAAACTATTACCTGCGTTGTATGTAAATATTATAAACCTATCTGGTATCTATAATAAAGAAAGCTATGGACAATAGCTAAGATGATAAAATTAACCTTATCTGTCATGGAGTCACTGGTAACCTCTTTCACGAAACAAAGAATTATTATATAATTAATTTTAAAAATTATAATATATAAAAAATTTTAAAAAAACTATTAAATTTTATATGAAACAATATTTTATGTTAAAAGTTATAGACACAAAATCAAATAGCTAATTAAAAATCAAATCAGTGAATCTGAAAATTCATTTGAAAATGTTTACTATAGAATCTAATTCTTGAAATTAATGATTAGTTTTTCCGATTTACCCTTAAAAAATATGCAATCAAAAAAAAAGTTCGTAAAACTTTATTTAAGGTTTTAATTTTTAAAGTACTTTGAAGTTTATTTTTCTTTTCATGCTTAACTTTTATTTTATTTTCCTCTTGAGGATTTAGAGGGTTGTTCACAGTGCCAGCAATGTAACTCAACCTGGCAGAAACCTGTTAATTGTACGTAATATTGCATACTGACAGCAAACGTAAATCCTCCCAAGTTCCCGACAAGCTACCAATTTCCACTACGTTTACCACTGCTGAGCAACTCTATGAAACACCTCACTTGATAAAGCGATAAAAGCTAAGTAATTGACGTAAAGGATGGGCTGGGATGGGTCAGTCTGACAAGTCCAAGACATAGGAAAATCTTGGCTTAGTTGCAATCGTATCGATCACAGAATTCTACCCCTCTCAATCCTCGAAAGCCCTGACTCTTCACAAGGATCTAATAATACATTTGCCATGAATTCTGGGTACATATAGATCTAGATTTACTTTAAAATACTCAACTGCAATCTCTCTGCCCTAACTTTAAAGCCTTGTTTTGCATTTGTCAGTATTTATGGAAATAAAAAATATATACTAGCTTTGTATAAAACACATTAAACCAATACATCTAAATTCAATGAAGTTTTATTTTTAAATTCTCTTATAAGTTTTTAATGACTGATTATCAAAAACAGTTAATGCTTAGATTATGCACGAGACAGTTTACTTTGAAAATTTTAAAACTGATGTTCTCATCATTTGATCAAAAATATCATAGTGGCTATTTAGTCAAAATACTCTTATTAGCAAAATGTAATCTATAATAAATTCAATGATAATGTTCGAAAATATCAGTGTTAAAAGGATGCATAATTACTTAAAAATAATAATTGTTTTTAAATAATATTTATGTTTAAGTAAATATATAGTTAAGTATATATATATAAATATTTAGATTGCTTATAAATTCTACCCCGAAGATTATATAAATAAAGTGGTTTTTAGAAACTCTTATATTTTTTTAATGTTTATATCATTACTCATCAAAAAAAATTCCTGGTATTAATATTTGTCATTAAAATTATTTTTTCTAAAAGTTATGGAATTTTGTGAAAATACTGATTGTAATATTTGTATGGAAAAAGCATTTTTAAAGTAAGATACAAAAAAAAAACACATTGAAATTTCTATTAAAGAAATTTTAATATAAAATAATTTCATTTTAGAGCTATTTTAACTTATAAATATACTTCTTTAGTTAGAAGTTATGGAAACATTTATTATTAAATATGTCGCAATTTTGTAAAAATTATTTACCTTCATCGTAATAGCATTTATGATACACATGCATGTAAAACAATTGACTTAATAGTTTTCAAGATAATTGAAAAATAAAATTTAAGTTTTTAAATATTTTCATTCCTATACAATTGAAAATAATATTTTTAAGTCTTATATTTTTCGTAAAATTTACTTGCATCACATTAATATTTAACTCAAACTAAGGTGCATGTACAATCCTTATATTGTATTAAAATACAGTAAATAAATGCATAAAGTTATTTAAAGTTTGATAAATTATCATGTTTTTGATTCAATTAAAACTTAAAAAATTAGGCCATTTTTGCTAAATTTTAAATTAATTCTTCATTCAATTTCCTCTTAATTAACACTCAGATTCACTTGCTTAACTATAACATGTTAAATACATATTTTTAATTAAACTCTTAATTTTTACTTATTATTATAAAGTCATATTTCAATATATTTTCTTATTAGGGTTTTTAAAAGTCCCATTCTATTTTGAGAATTTCCATGAGATATTTTTACTTTAGCTTTATATTAAACAATAAGAAATTATGATTTGAAAATGAATTCATCTAATAAATAGTATATTTTCTTATAATTCAGTTTCATATGAAATCAAACTTAAATGAAACTTTCATATGAAATAAATATTTAAATAAATAAGTAAATAGGAATGAAGATATATTCGTTTAGTTTTAAAATTGTTTATTTAAAAATATTTAGAAACTAAGGTATATAAGAAAGAGCTTACCACTTTCAAACCTGATATGCAGATAAATTATTCTGTATGTGTGATTGTGTGCTCCAATTGTAAGAAAAGTTATAGTTTTTAATCATGACATCTTGAATTATTAATAAAATATTTATAATTACTTAAGTCATCGCAATATCATTTATATGCGATTAAATTATTCAATTGGTCAAAAAATTTCAAAAATTAAATTTTAGAAAAAAACTTTTAAAATTTTTTTTATTTATTTAAAATTAAATTTTATTTATCTTGTAATTTATTAATATATAATATCTTAAGAATTGACTATTTTTTATAAAAATTTAAAAATAGCAGTATTTTGGCTATGCGGTGAATTTTCAAAACAAAAATTTCTGATTCAGGAAGAATAACTAAAACTGAGTTGGGAATAATAAAAAATATAAAATCTTTAAAATGCATCAGATCTACAAGGAAATATCTTTCTCAGATTAAATATTTCAACGTCAAAATACGGAATACCAATCTTATACAAAATAGTTTTACTTCAACATTATTTAAAAATTTCAGTGTTGATTAAGTAATATTAAACTCTTTATTCCAATTTATTGAACAATAAAAATAATTGTTTGGAAACAAAATGTTTTGAAGAATAATTGATCATTTTTATATAAATTTACTTTCGTATAACAATAAATACATACCTTTAATGAAAAAAATATACAATTCGCGCCATAAAAACGAAACGCTATAGCATATCATAATAAAACAACAAAATAAAATTTTTCATCACCCTAAAAAATTAAAAAAAAATTTATTCAATAAAAAATTATTTCTAAGCAATTACTTATTTTAGATTTTTGAAAAATACTTACGTGTTGCATGGAAGTATATTTTACTTAGGGATCGCAATTAAAATGCTTGCTAAAATTTACATTTTTGAATACCTAATTATATATTTATCATTCAAAAATAGTTATTCTAAAAAAAGATAACTTTAATCTATTTTTTAATAAATTTTTAACTTTACATGAAAAATTCAAATTCTCCGAAAACTAATTTATACCATTAAATATTATAAAATTTCATTTTTTTCTAGTTATATTGAAAATTAAGAAATCACCCATAAGTTTGAATATAATTACAATTTTTGGTAAAAGTTAAAATTGGACTCTCTATTAAATTCCATAAAAAGGCATTTTAAATGGTGCAAAATTTTTATCATAATAAGTGAATATTTAAAAAAATCAAAATATTAAATTGTGAACACAAGGTTTGTTAATTTAATTAAACTAAGAATAATTTTCAGGCAAAACAATTTTGAAATATTAATAAGTTAGTTATATGTCTTCATAAGATTATTTTCAATAGCTAAAAGAATAATCAATATTATTCAATAAGTTAGTTTTGAAAATTTCTGACATCGTCTTTTCTGTTACTTTTAGCTACATTTATCAATAAAATTAGCACTTTGCTTAGATCTTAAAAAATACCGAAGAATTTAGAGCTGGAATTGGATTCCTTTATAAGTTTATATGTTACTAATAAGCTTTAAAGTAAATGTACGTTAATTTACATACATGTCCTATCCAAATAAATACTAGTATTTTACGTCTAACTACTATATCACTGATGGAAATATTTGAATAAAAGTATATAATTGATCACATCACTATATTTTCATATGAAAGGGGATTCTTATCCACTTAGTAGTATGCATATTAAATTTTATAGAAATACATTTATAGATTGTTTTTTTTTTTCATCCATATGAAATATATTCACTTTTTTGTATTAATTATTCCTTAATAAATCATTGTGTAAGCTCTTATTAGGGTTATAATCTAAGAATATTTCAATATGTATCAAAATTTTTTCCAAATCTTTATTTTAAGACATTAATTGGAATTGTTATTATTCAACTAATTTTGTAACCTAAACTTAAAATAATTTATGCAGACCTTTCGGATGTTAACTTGTTGAGGAAATCACACAACTCAGTGTAAATAAATACTTAAAATGTTATTTGTGAAAGAGTCGAAGATGAAAAATTTTATATTTAAATATTATTTGCTCTGAAAATATGAATACAAGATTATTTCTGTAAGTTTAAATATTTACATCAATCCTGATCTATGTTCTTATGATCTGTGATAGTGTGTCTAGGTAAAAGCATTAAAATTATAATGATATTGAATTGTAAACGATTTATCCATCATTAAAAATTTGTTGACAGAATTTAAATTATGAGTAATATAATTTGAGTAAAATCGCCTTATAAAATAAGCTATCACACAAAACTTTGTTTTATCATATAAAATATGAATATTTGTATTGTATTTAAGGATAGACCAATGATCTGTTTATTTTTTATTTTATTCAAAAATATATAATAGAATTCAAATAGAAAACAGTTTACAGAAAATCTTTAAATATTACTGTGGAAATATTTAATATCCTCGGGTATTTTCATCTACAAACACACATTAGAATCTTTAAGAAAAATTACTTAAAACAAGCAAAGAAAAATTCTTTCAAATAAGCTTTATGAAATTAATTTTATATAATAGCAACGAGAGAGATTTAAGTAACGTCCATTAATAAGGCTTAATATGCATATAATTTGTGCATTGATATGATATGAAAGCTGTTAATTCAGTAACATTAATATTTATTACCAAAAGTTTCTGCATACTTACAATGCCACATATGTGTTTAAATAGTAAATTAATATTACCCCCAGAAAGTAATAAAAATAAATACAAAGTATTAACTACTATAAAACTATAAGTTATGGTTTTATTTTCTGTTTAAATAGAAGTTTTAAAGCTTATTAAAATATGTTTAATTAAATTAAACAAATGAGGAGAAATCACTCACAAAAATCCTTAAGCAAGGGAAATAAAACCTAAGAATATAGTTAATATATCATCAGTTAT
Source organism: Latrodectus elegans (assembly GCA_030067965.1). Classification (NCBI taxonomy): domain Eukaryota; kingdom Metazoa; phylum Arthropoda; class Arachnida; order Araneae; family Theridiidae; genus Latrodectus; species Latrodectus elegans. Next base: position 33,417,651 of record CM057809.1, read on the forward strand.
ATGCATTTAACATCCGTTTTTCTTTTAATAAACTCTTAGAACATTAAACTTTTTGATGCAGAATCAATCATTTGGAATGGCTTTCAAACAAATAGGTTGTGTTTTTAAAACATAACTGCTGCCAAATATCTTCATTCAGATTAAGATGAATTTTACATTAGTATTCGAAAATGTTCATCAATCACCAGTTTGCATTAAGCATTGCATGCTTTGATTATTTGTTGTGATAAACTTCAAAAATCCTGCTTCTGCAAGTAAAGATTATTACAATTTCTTTTATTATCGAAAATTCTTATATTGAACAATTATTATTTTTATAAATACACAATATTACTTTTTCACATCTTCATACTGTAATGCATGTCTAATGAATATTTCTCCAATTCCCAGTCGTGTTTGATTGTTAGAAGTAAGCTTTATTTTCCTAATTTTTTTGGCTGTTTTTCCCTTTTGAAGGGCTGGTCACGATTTCAAAATTTAACTACATTGAATTTATTTTAATATACTGGTGTGATTTTGATATAGTAATTAAACCATTTTCACCCTTTTTTAGAAAAAAAAAAGTTGACTTTTTCTATTTTTTTTGCTAAAATAAATTTTTTTCTTAAACATTCTTTTTTGAAATTTATTAATAATGATATCTTTACTATATTTTTTAAAATTTAAAAGTATGTCATACAAATTTACGTGAAGTTTCTTTATGATTATAGAAACAAGTAAGACTTTCAACTATACTAAAATTTTATTTTAAAAATTACACAAAAAGTTTTGATAATATTGTGTGAAAAATAAACATATCTCAACAAAAAATTGTTGAAATTAAATTGCTATAAGCGCTTGAAAATAATTAAAGTGAATTCCATCGCTATTTGAATTTAACATTAAAACTGCGTGAAAAATTTCATACATAAATACACAAGTATAATATCATTCATGATATACTTTGGTGTTTCCCTTACAAGTAAGAAATCGCCATGAAAAGTCTTAAATTCACATTTACAAATTTATATTTTGCTTACAATAAATATTTAGAAATAGATGTAATTAATTATTTTATAAAAATAAACATTCAGTAAAAATTTCTGTTCTATATTTTATCTGTGCACGTTCTTACAAATTTTATTATTTCGTATTGACGAGATAAGCAAAGTAATGTGAATATTTGTAATTAAAAAAATGTCTTATTTTACTTCATTCCTAGACTTTTTATTAAGATTATTTTTTTATTCCATTTCATAAAAAAATGATAAAGAATTCATAAAATAACATTTTTTATTAAATTATTCACTCGTAATATAATTCTAGTTATAAATGCTGACTTGCAATGAGATTTAAAAACTTTATAGTGACGACTTGTATTCAGTAAAAAAGATTATTTTTTCTTTAATCTTCCAATTTTTATGCTTAACTACCTGATTTTAACATTTAAAATATTTTATTTGTTTCTTATATACTTATCTCCTTTTGGAATTTAATCTGGAGAAATTTCAAACAATCAATAAGAAAATCTTGACTGTAATCAGAATGACATTTTTACGTAGGATCGAAACGAGTAAATACAATACTTATGAAATAAAAAAGCATGACCTTAACTCTTAAATTCAAAAAAATAGAGGAATTTCAACATAGGTAGGGTATAATACTCATAAAAAGTTTTTATGAATTTTAAAACTGAATATTTTATAAGTATGTCACTCTCATCACAAAAAAAAATTAGAAACTCACTACACATTATATTATGCAGTTAGTAATTAAAATTATTTTGAAGTTTTTTATGCTTTTTTTTTCAATTGAAGCTCTGTTTAAAAAACATAAAAATTTTGAAAGATGTTTACTTTTAATGTGTCTCATATCAGTTTATTTCTATTTTAATTGCAGGATGCATTTCTCATATGCTTAGTCTTATTGCTTTTAATTTTATAATACACATCAATTATACGCATTATGTGTTAGTATCAAATATTGTATACATCATGTGTAATTTTTATGTTATTTAATTAAACGTATATAATTTATTAAAATTTATTTATGCTATGTAATTTTTATTAACATTTAATATCTATATATTTATAGTTAAAATGTTGCAGAATCATAAATTGAAAAATAGCACAAACTCTTCAAGTAATATTGCAATATTATTTCTCATATAATTAATTTAATTTTGAAGACGGATGTTAATGTAAGAAAAAAGTATTTAAATTTTTTTTATAAAAAATTAGAAATATATTATTTTATTTAATTATTATCACAATTAATTTAAAATGCAATCATTAATATATAATAATTATATAAAATATTCATTAAATTTTAAAAATTTAGATTTTATAAAAAACTCTGTAGTTTGTTATTATTCTGTAGTTATTTATAAAATTCCTATTACATGTATCATTGATAAATGAACAAGTTATTTTTAATACATTTCCCTGAGAATTTGAAAAAAAATTTTAAAAATTGTATAAGTATTGTAAACACCTTTTTAACAATAAATTGCAAAAATTATCCAAATTATTTTTCATTTCACTACATGTAAAGAGAAATTAATAAAAAATTAATTTCAAAATAATTAGATGGACATATTGCTTAAAAAATGGTATAAATTACTTTATTATTAAAGATATCTTTGAATAATATTTACTTAAATCGATTTTTTAGGAAAAATATTTTTATTCTTTAAAAATCGAGATTACAATCAAGAATCTTTCAAGAAACTTTGCCTCTTTGTAAAATATTTTCCACTCAAGGCTTTATTGATTGCTTAAAGAAACAGTATTTGATAAAAGCTTTGTAAATTTTAAAATAACTTAATAATTTTATCTGCATCGTTAATGATAAGAGTAATATAAACTGAAAAAGGTTGTTTTATTAAATCTTGCCTTAATTTCAATGTCATATGTTACCGCAAGGTGATTTTTGCGCGTCCATTGACTTTAACCTATCGAAAGCGTTCGTAATAGAAGCAAGTGCACCTTTACATTCGATGATTACCTACCTTAAAAAGGCCTTACAAAAAGCTGGGAAAAAGGGGCATTGCGACGGGGTATAGATACCCTTTCGATATATGGCAACCCTACTAGGTGTTCAATAGCATCATGGGGCCCATAAAGTATGAAAAGGTCAGGAACCTAAAGCGGGTATAAAAAGAACCATCTTGAAACAGGAAGGGCAAAGTCGTGCCAATAACCGCTCATTGCTATACCTGTTCTTTATCTTAAAACTAGAGGGAGCCTCAAGATCATACCGCAGATTGTTAATAAAAAAACATTTCTTAAAATATTAAACCTTTAAAAATAGTTGCAAACCGTTATAATAATATTATAGTGAAATATTGATTCTATAGAGATTCTAACTCGGAATTACAGATTAAAATTTATTTATAATTGCAACAATATATAATATATTATTACTATATGTAATAACATATATATGTATGTGTGTGTGTCAGTGTGTGTTTGTGTGTATGTCATTCAATAATTTTGTATTCGTAGATAAAATAAATATTTTGTTTTATACAATATCAAAACTATAAATTGGCTAATTAATATTATTAATTTAGTATCTAACACAGTTCTTTTGCTAATAGTTTCTTTTTCCATAAACATTCTTTTGAAAAAATTTCAAAATATTATTGAAGAATAAAAACTAATAGAGGATTTACTGGATAAATAATTCAGATATAAATGCACAAATTAAAATCACAGTCAGTTTAAGGTAAGAAAATAAATAAAGAATGTATTTAAGTCATAATCAATGCATTTTTCTGAATATATATAAACCAATAGTTTTGATTTAATTTTAAATAAAACATAATAAATGTGAAAATGTAATAATACTTTATTAGACACATTTTAATTTAAAAATTAAATTAGCTATGCGTAATTTATAAATATTTTAGTACATAATTTTATAAATATTTTAATTTAATAAGGGCATTTAAATTAAAAAAAAAGCCTGCATAAAATAAGCAATATATATGAAACTATTACTCATATAGAAGTTGTAAGATTAGTTAATTTGACTTACAAATTCCCTTAATATTTCATCTTGTAACATCACGATTTTAAATTTTAAATATTTTGACTACATAAGCAAAATAATTGTACTCACATAATGAGAACATTTAATAAACTTAACTATTTCAGACAATTTTGTGACGTTATAAATTAAATTCAGATTTTAATAAATATTCAAATCTTTTATGTGTTGTAGTTTCTAAAAATAATATATCTTTTAAATTAAATACGTTTAAAATATGTTTTATGGTAAAATACTATATTTGCTATTTTCGTAATTATCTAATTTTATTTTTAGGGAATTTTAAGTATAAACAATCGCACAAATCACATTTAGTGTTATTATAACATTTCATAGTAATTAATAATATTACATACTTATAACACAGTCAGGGAAAATATTGTAACTTTTGTAACTTTTTTAAATGGGCAGTATTTTCAAAATTAATTTAACACTTTTAAAATATTTTACTGTGTAATTAATAAGAAAAATTATGCTAATATTAGGGAATAAAATTAAAAAATAATATGATTTTCTTATTAGATTTAATTTTGTAATTAACATTTATTTTGTCATACAAAAGGATTAAACTGAAATTAGTTTTTCCTCTACTGAATAGATAAAAGTGAAAAATTATTTTCGATAATGTAAGTAGAAGGGTAATGGTGAAAGCTATAAATTCTTATAAAATTGCTTAAACTTATTGATAATTACATAAATTGTACATAAAATAATGTTTACTTTATTTTAGGCTCATTTTATAATTAAAATGATTTTCCAATAAATTATAATAGAATTTCAAATGTCTTCTTAATATCTTTTAAAATATACTTTTGTTCCTTTATTCAAATTATATTATTATTAGAATAAAACTGTTAAATAAGAATTTCATTTAGAAATAATATCTGTATGTAAAATTCACATTTTTTAAATGCATATTGTATTGAATTAAAAAATAAATTTACTCGCATGCAAAAACATTTTTTAAAAGAAAAACTAAATGAAATACTACAAATATTTTACAACTCGAAATAATAGTCACTAAAATTAAAAACATGGTTATTTTTTCCGATTTCTTTTTATTATTTGTAACAATTATCCATATGAATGCTGGTGTATTTTCATATTTTGGTAATACTTTATGTGATGGTTGGCATTAATAAAATTTATTTAAATTATATTATAAATAAAAATTATTTGAGATAAATTTAGAATTTTCAACATGTCTCAAACAAGTAAATCTAAAATCTTGGCGGACCAGTCTCAAAAATTAAAAAGGCTATAAGAGTTTTAAATATTATTTATGAGTAATGGGATATGTAAATATGCAATAAAGTGGATGTAAATATGTATATAGCCAATGCAAATTCATGTATTTTTCAGGGAGAAAGAAAACACAATTTGAAACAAGCACGTATTTTGAAAATAAATTTTATTACCTTTATTATGGTGTAGATGAAAATTGATGTCAATTATTGTATGAGTATACTTTATGTCACTGAAAGTACTTGAGAGAGAGATATTAATTGAAAATATCTTAGAATTTTATTGATTATAAATATATATATACATACATACATACATACATACATACAAATAAATATATATATATATATATATATGTATGTATATATATATATACATACATACATACATACATATATATATATATATATATATATATATATATATATATGTATATATATTGAAGAAAAAAATTGTACTTGAAATACTTATAAATAAAATATTAATAAACGATGCTTTTATTCAGGAATTTGATTAATAAAAACAAGAGTGCACACAATAGGAAAAACTGTTTTGATCACTTAAAATATGAAAATAATTTGCAAGTGCAAAAAATTGCAAACTATTCACAAAGTCAATAGAGAGTTCAGAGTCTATAGAAACCTTTATTATATTTTGTAGAAAAAATGATTCTCCTCTTTAACTGATTAATTTTTCTTGTGCATCTCAACTCTTGAGCTAAATATCAAGAGAAAATTTTTAAAAATGGCACACGAATAAATTATAGAAAAGCCCCTAGATTCTATAGTTTACTTTTTCGTGAAAAGAAAACAAAGTCTAATCAAAGCGTGAAAAATTTTTCCGGTGATCTTCATGAAAAATGCCAATATCAGAAATATAAGATAAGTGTAAAGAAAAAAAAAGCTGTTTTATGTTAATGCTTCTTTCTTTCATACAACAAGGGAAGCAACTGACAGGACTAGAGTATAAATTCGCCTTGCAAAAAACACATTATTGATAGAAGATAAGAGCCCCAGCTGAGCAAATTCAAATTTATTCAAGATACCCCACCCATTTCGTTGAAGAGATGAACATAATGTGCTCCTATTCACATGAAGGTGATGGAAGTTACTGCCATAAAAAAAGCAAAAAAGAACTTAAAAACATCAGCATCATGGCAAAATAATTCAAGGTTTAAGTAGTAGAGGGGAAGTAGAATTTTTTTCCTTCTTCCAAAACTCGATGTAATACGAAACAGCCTCGAATTCTTACTGGAGACTAATAATTGCCCCACTTTTGCTTGATTCTTCAGTTCTTTCTTTGTATAGATATATATCTATGTTTTTTTCACCACCCATTTCCAAATTGATTAACGTTTTCAACTTCAGTTCTCTACGTCTGATTCCTTCAACCATTTTTTTCATCATATCTCTCTTCACGTTCCTTCTCCTTCCTCTTTTTTTTGGCGCGCATGCGAATCCTCTTCCCCCCCCCTCAGTTTTCATTAATGTCGCTCCGATTGCATCTACTTAATTTCGCGATTCGCATAAAAGACCAATGAAGACAAAGAGAAGCTGCTGTTCATTCTCTCTATCCGTCTCCTCTTCCTTGCAGATTCTGGGAGAGAAGCGATAGAAAAAGAAGCTCTCCCCTTTCTTTCTTCTAGATCTCAGGGGATGAGGAGGATCAGTCCTACCCCCTTCTTTCCACCACTTTCCTCCCTTGCCCCCATCGTTTTTTTTTCTCCTCTCCTCACATCTCCCTACTCTTTAAAATCTTTTCTGGAAGCTCGTATACTTCTTCATCCTGTCAGAAGGGTTACATTAATTTGGCTAATAATCGCTAATTTTGAGAGATAGTTTGGAGAAAAATTATTCAACCGCGCAATTTCTAAAAGGGAATGTAATTCTGACTGTTTTAAAACTGTTTTAAATAAGAGATTTGTGTAGATTCTTATGCGATGATTAACAATATATTAAAATTCATGAGACTCCTATCGCTCTTAAATCATTTTTTTTAAAATTTTATAATGAAATTATTTTAAATTTTCCTTAAAATATTTCATTTTGAGAGCTTTCTGTAAAATTTATATAAAAATAAACATCAAAAACCAAAATTAATATAAAATTGAATTATTTCATTAAATTTTCCCTGAATATCCTATTTAAAAAGAGTTTATTTTTAACAACAGTGACTGCACAGATTTATAAAAAAATCTCATGCCATCTTATTGATAGATTTTTAATTAGTATTTAAAGATTTTAATTTAAATTTAAAAACATTTACTTCAGTAATTTTATATTTACAAGTTTTTTATCCATTTATATATTAGAATTTCAATTTACATATATTTTCTCCCACAAAAAAATCTCTTGCATTTACTCTTTTTAAATAATATGCATAAAATAAATTTGACTAAAAAATGGTAAATTTTTTGTTGTGTGTTGCCTTTATTTAATAATTAAATAAAATTTAAAAAATATGGTATAAATCATTCCATGACAAATATTGCATAAGAGTGTATAGTAAAATTATTATAAGAGTATTCCTGTACAAAACTGCAGAAAATTCATTAGCTAAAATAAATTTTTAATTTTAGCGATAAATTTAAGGATTCACAATTTTTCATAATTTATTTATTTATCTTATAAATAAGATTTAAATTAAAATAATCTGTTAATCAGATGTTTTTTTTTTCAGCAACTAGGCATTTTCTTAAATTTAAAATATTGCTGGTATCGTAGAAATGGATTAACATTAAATTTTGTGAACTGAAGTAAATATGTATCATTAAAATTGTATCTCAAAATTCTGGCTAATTAAAAATAAACTATTGGATTGTTCGGAAAGAAATTTCATTTTTAATTAAAATGCAAAACTTATAACGAATAAATACCTTATTACAATGCATATTATCCCTTATAGTCCAATAACTTTTACCATCTTTCTGGTAGCTGTAGCACGATTTCACACTCATAAAGTGGTTGGTTTTTACTATCAAAAGCTGATCTAGGTGGGAAAAACGAAATGAATTTTTGCGAACAATCAATTATTTTAAAATATACTTTTTTCTTCACGAAAATAAAAAATAATTCAGAAATTACTAAACTTTTAGTTATAAAACTTTTTAATTTATATTTCTAAAATAAATATTTAAGTTATGAACTTTTAAATAACAAAAATAGGGTGAATATTAGGTAAGTTATTAAAAATTGCTATTAGTTTAGTTGTTTCTTTAAACTTTTAACTGATAAAGTGATTTAATACACACGCGATATTAACAAAATTGCTTCGATAATGCTAAGTCTCTCACTATAATTTAATTAATAATAATAATGTAAATTGTACAAATTCACAATATAACTTTATGTGGTTATATTTTGATTTTGCGTTTGATATCATTTTAATTTCAATTTCCAATGCCACTTTTTACAGAGGACTTTGTGAATCATATTTCAATGGACTCCAATAATGCTGCAAAAAGTAATGAATAAAGCATATAATCAATGAAAAAATAAACTTTGTAAAAATGTTAACAATGTATCGAAACAAAATCACATCTTTTAAAGAAAGTTTGTAAAAGGTTTCAGAGAATATAAACATGCCATTACATTATCAATTTTAACATAGAACTCTTGGTACTACATTGATCATTATAAAGACTTTTAAAAATAGAGAATATGACGTACTGTGTTAAAAGTATTAAGTTTTGTGACAAAGGTCTGATCATAGCGGGGAATTCAGACTCTGAAACAAGTCACGCAACTACTTAATATGCTTACGTTTATGTATGTATATGAATGCACGACTTTATTTGGTCATGTTTGTTCGCTTACTCTAAAATCTCATACATGTATTTAACAATTTCTAAATAACTATGTATGATGCCGTATGTTAATGTGAAGAAATATTATGTAGCAGAAGACGACAAAATATTTCCATTAGTTTGGGAAAGCATTATAATATTCAAATTCGATTTGATAGATATTCTAGTAATAATAATATAGAGCTGTTGTTTCTCCAGAAATTAAAATAAACCATTATTTTGTAAACGCATGCATGTATGTAAATATTTTATCTGAGAACTAATTTTCACATGCGTAAAATAAAAAATATTATATTTAACACATTTAAAATTTTCTGAAAAAGTCAAGATATACATTAGAAATAGTAATAAAGTAAAACATAATTTTAGGTATGCATAAAAGGATTTTGCTAATTTTACTATGATAAATTACTATTTTGCCTTTATTTTGTATACGCATACATGTATGTAAATATTTTATATGAGAACTAATTTTCACACATGCGTAAAACAAAAAAATATTATATTTAAAACATTTAAAATTTTCTGAATAAGTCAAGATATACATTAGAAAAAGTAATAAAGTAAAACATAATTTTAGATATGAATAAAAGACCACAAAATTTTTGTTTAAAGATTTCAGAGTAAATAAATTTTTATGGTTAATTTTTATCAATTAATATTTTAATTTCAAAAGGATTTATGGCTTACATTTTTTTCTCTATAAATGATCACATCTGTCAAATTATTAGCATTATCCAATAAATTCTAAAATTTGTCTTAAATATCATCTGTATGAAGGAAACAAAAGTTAAATTAAGAAAGTTTAAAATTAGAAACTCTGTAATTTTTCTAAAACAAAGCTTTGTCTAGTTTGATTGTTGGCTAGTAAATTGTCTAGTTTAATAGCTTTAATATATTCTACATGTAAAAATTTGACAAATAAGTATTTATTAGAATTGGCAAAACATGCTGCTTAAACTATTAATTTGCAGAAATTCTAAAATGGTAATATGTGTCATTTGCAGATATTTCTTTTTAAAATTTGCTTAGATCTGTTCAAAAAATGTTTATAGTTTCCCAACGATTGAATTAAATGTAATCGCATGCTTAATAATACTTGCAATTATGTATTGATTTATTGCCATAGCTTTACAAATCGATTAATGTAGATGATTACTATGGTCTAATTATATTGCAGAATTATTAAAAAATATTGTTGAAAAGTTATTATTTAATAGATTAAAGTTTCGGATTATAATCAGAATAAGTATAAATAATAAATGATAATAATAAATATAGTTATAACAATGATAATTAATGCAATCAGAAATTCAAACCATTCTATGCATACAATAAAAGATAAATAAACTCTAACATTAATGGTATGAATAAAAAGTTATGTCTGAAGAAAATAATGAAGAAAATAACTTAAAATGTATTGTGTGTTTAAATATAAAATTTTATAATGTAAAAATTGTTCTGATTTTATACCTACTTCTAAATATTTGCTTTTCTGAGAAGGAAATTGTCTTTAAAATGTAAAAATACAGATGCTGCAAAATTGAATTTGTATTTCAAGTATGTTTAAGTATAAAGATTCTAAATACGAGTTTCACAAATCAGCTTTCAAAAATATGAAAAACTTTAATGCGCGCGCTCCCGTGTGGCAGCGAAGTTACATATTAACCTTAAACATTAAAAGAACAGTATATATATTTTTTTTTGGAGAATGTAAAATTATTTTAAATGACAATTAACTGTTATGATAAATTTGAAAATCACTAATGCATCACTGATTTTTTTCTAACTATTAATTTTTATTTCTTATGTTAGACTTAATATTCAAAGAGATATTATTGTTGTGATGTTCTTAATCTTTCATTATATACGTTATGCATGACTCAGCTTATTACTTATATTTTTAAGTTCATATAAAATTATATATATTTTAAAGAATCCATGTTCATTATTCATGTGCAGTGCCGTTCTTCGCACTTGATTATGAATATTAGAAGCCCTAAGTACCATATTTTCTGCACAAATGTTTAGTTTGACACAAGATATCACGAGGTCTAGGATGAGTACTTCCAATATTTAAAAATTAAAGAAAAAATCGAAAGATTTTCCTTAACCATTTCTTTCTGTTCAGTGTAAAAAAGATTTTAGGTATTAAATATGATAAATAACTCTAAATAATTCAAATTTTTAAAATGATTGCCATAATCAACGCTTTTTATCATTTTCTAATGGGTCTGATGATTTATATATGAAATTATAATTTTTGAACTTTAAAATATAACCCAATTCTAAAATATCAGTATAATAAAATATTTTTTTTAATTAACCAGTCCTTCAGTTTTGTGCCTCTTATTGTGGAAGCCTTTCAACTAGTGGAGAGGTATTCAAGTGATTCTGAAATTATACATCAGAGAATATATTTAAATATCAAGAACGGTATTAAATTGTGAGGTAAAGATATTATTGCAGTACAAATTTGATAAATATACGACTTTTAAAATTTTAAATATTGCTTTTTTAAATCCAATGTATAGATAAGAAGCAAAAATATCTATATGAAAAATATTTTACTGCAATCACTTCCATTTAAAGGATATATTTCTTTTGATTTCCCTAAAACTGATAATTTCTCTAGAATCAATCTTTAAAAACATTTTCAAATTAAAATATTTCTAATAAACTCTTTAAGCAAATGTATCATTGCATAAATAATGATCATATTTTGTTGATTATTTTAATTATCATGATTAACAAAGTTTTTACTTAATTTGGCGACAATTATTATTACTAAGTATTGACATAATGAGCCGCCCACCCTGTTTAGTGGTCAGAGAGCTTGACTGCGGATAGGGAGGTCTTGGATTCGAATCCTAGTTTTAAGCATGGATGTGCTTTCTCTCTCTGTCTGTCCTATCCTTGTCCTTTCCTTGTATGAATGGGTTGTGAATGGTTACGCCTACCCTATAAATGTGTAACTATGGCATGTGTGTACTGAGAAGTCAGACTTCACACCAAAATATGGTTCAGTTGGAAAAGTGGTGCAGCGAACCCCGTAGTGCTAACTTAGCTGGCACAAGACAACAACAACATAATGTACATAGCGAATGGCTTATTATTATTTATAAATTATACTACAATTTATTTCATAGAAAACACTTATGATGATAAAAAAGATATTTCAACAAATTTTATTAGATGTACAGCTAGTTTTCCTAAAAGTATTATTAACAAAAAATATTCATTTATAAAAGTAACATATAATGGTACTTTAAAAAAATGATGATTAAAATATTTATAGATGTACGGCTAGTTTTCCTAAAAGTATTATTAAAAAAAATATTCATTTATAAAAGTAACATATAATGGTACTTTAAAAAAATGATGATTCAAATATTTATAGAAAAACTGTATTTTTCCAATTTAATATATGTAGTCAAACATACTGTACTGAATGTTAGAAAAATTACTCAAGGGATAACTTATTAAAATGAATGTTTCTGTATTTAACTATATGTTTTGTAATACGTCAATAAAATCTCAATCAATATTATTTTATATAAAAGTTTGAATTTTTTAATGTTTCTTTCATTTTTATATGAATTTGCTTAAAATATTTTGATTTGAAAGCAAATTCTGTAATTAAATAGTTTCAATTTTATCTAACAATGAATTTGAAATCAGTGTGGTCATGAAGTATAAAATATACTAAAAATAATTTTATTATTTTTCTTTATGAATAAACTATTTAATTTTTTTTTAATAACCAATTCTTCGTAATGTTTTAGCAATAAATACAACATAGGGAAAAAAACCAAACAATAATTATATTAATTTTTAAAAAAATGTATTACGGAAATTATTATAAATCTATTCATTTCAGGATCATATATTTGGAATTGATTCATTTCATATAAAATTAATTTGCTTGTCTAATTTATAATGTATAACGGTAATTGTTTTTTATGCATGTCAAATTAATAAATTATTTATTGCATTTTAAGGACTGAAAATTAAATTGTACTAATCCTTAAAAATTGCTTAGCAAATTATATTTAAAACAAGAATGGTGCAAATGACTAATGATACGGGTTGTGAAAAGATTCTTAAAAATTAATGCTTTCCATGAACTATTAAAAATTGGTTATCTTAAAAAGCTCATTTTTTAACATTACTTTAAAAGTAGTTGAAAAATATTTTCTTTAAATATACTCATTATTCTTCGAATGATTTTAATATGCTTACAGTAAACATTCTCTTGAATGATATATTATAGTTATTCGATTGAGAAAATAGTCTAAAATTGTTTAAACCGATTTTAAGAGCTTTCTAGAGTATTTATTTTATTAGACAACCTAAAATTGTCTTACAAGAATATTTTAGGCTGTCTGGTATAATTATTTTCTGCCGTTTCATGAATTGATAATTGTTGTACACTGAATTCAGCATGAATTTAACTAATGGATGTTTTTACCTATTCTAAAGATACTTATTTTTATTAGAACAATTGTATTGTTATGTATAATTATGACACATTCTTTAATATACAACTGGTTTAAGATAATAGTTGTTGATTCGTTCACGTTTTTGATTAAACTTAGATAAGTAGTTACATACACCCCTTATATTTTGATTAATTAAACATGAAGAAAATTGTAGGATTATTTTTCAATATGCGGAATTTATGCAACAATAACATTTAGTTCTTTTTGTTTTTAATAAACGACAAACAAGATAATTTTGATGTAAATATAGTTAACCAACTGTCGTGCGAAAGAAATCCTTGCTGACAAATGTGCATAAAACCTCATTCTTAAATTCAATCAAACATTAGTAATTAAATTATTTTCCTAAACAAGAAGATATTTTTAGTATAGAATTTCTCATACAAAGTTTATGCTATAAAATATAAAATTTTAATGACAACTATTTGTTTTAAATGAAATAAGAATTAAGACATTCTGACTTATAACAGAAACAGCATCAATTTATCAAATTGTTGACAGTGAAAGTATTAATGATTTTCTTGCATCATGTACTCATAAAATAGAACTATAAACACAGTTTAACTTATTGCAATTAACAATCAAACTTCATTCTATGAAAAATTAACTCTATAGAAATATATCACTTTTGCATCAATTACATGAAGTTATATTATTAGAAAAGAAATTTTGTTACAAATTTATCAGCTTAAAATTATTATTCATTTCAAAGTAAATGATTACCCCCATTACAAAAGTACTAGCAAAGTAATTAATTAGCATTTAGCAGCTTTGAATTGAAAAAAAATATTATTCTTTTAATTTATGTTTTTTTAATTTTATTACAATGTTGCTATCAAAAAGTTTATGACACGATAAATTATATTAAGTGATTTGGATTGAATGTATAAAATATAAATATACTTAAGAATATTTAATTCATCGATTATAATGAAAAGAACAAATAAAACTATTTCGCTGTAAAGTCACTACTTTATTTAAAATACTGTTGTATTTATTTTGATTAATAGGAAATATTTAAAAAAAATCATAAAAAATATTCATAAAAATAAAAAAGACATTCATAAAGAAAGTTTTCACTGGTTGATTCATCTATATGTGTCTCATAGTTAAAGACACGTATAGAGATAAATTAACAAGCAAAAACGTATTTAGATTTTTATTTACTGCTTAAACACTCAACTGTATTACTTTGTGTTGAAATATTCTCTTAATGTTTTAGTTTAATAGTGGGAATAAAAGTTGAGAAAATATTTTTTAAGTTCCATTTTTTCAAATTAATAGAAATCTCTTCTGTATGTTGAATTTCATTTGCTGTATTGTATGGAAATATGATTGTAATAGCTGATGAACTGAGCTAATGAAGTAATAGAAATAAACATGCCTGAGAATAAATTTTAATAAAATGGATAAATTGAAATGTAAGTAGGAAAAATGCAAGCAAGATCTTGTAGAATGATTAATTCATAGAACATAATTGGAACAATCCTTCTCAATAAGATTGAGAATATTGATAAACATACAAATAATCTGAATACTTTATTTAATTCAAAACTGAATGAAAACAGGTGGTAATTAGCACAACATATTTTTATTTCTATTCCTTTTAATAATATAATTATTGTATATATACACACTAATATATAAAATCTTCTTTGTTCATGTGTTTTAGGTCTTTTTTAACATTACTATTAGAGTATCATATTTATGTCATATTGGCATTTGAAATCAAAGTAAAAGTATTTATGTGGATAAAATAAATATGTAAGATCATTGTATGCAAGATCTAATTAAACTTATACGGTTTAGATTGAATATTGAATTTATAGAATCATATTATTTCCTAAGAGAAACAAAATTAACAAAATGTTGATCAGATTGTTTATCTTCCAATTATTATTTTAACACTTTTCTTTGTAAATCGAATTTAATCACAACTTCCTGTACTTCATATTTTTCTAGCTTTTGAAAAAATAGAATTCCTTTTTAAATAATTATCATGCTGGCTTTTTAATAAAATTGGAAAATTTCAAGACTTTTTGACAAAATTGAATTTTTTATAGATTATTACTAATATGCTATTTGTAAAAATAAAAACAGAATTCTCATATTTTTATCATAATCAACTTGAATAAAATTTTATTGAAAAAGTGCATATAAAATTAAGTCGTTTTTGCCTTTTATGGCAATATTTTAATGCTAAATGCTTGATAATTGTGTATTACCTTTATTTGTAATTGAAGTCCAGTAATAAAATATTTTAATTTGCCAGATCATTTGATTCATAATAATCAGCAATTTTTAAGTTTCCCGGAAAATTTTTTATCTATAAAATGATTTCCTGTTTATGTAAACATTTAAATATGAAATTAAATTATTTCCATGAAATAACAATTTGATAAAAACATTTAATTTTCAGAAGTTTTTTTATGATTATTTTCTGATTTATTAGTTTCAAAACATAATCCCCCCCCAGAATTAAATTTTATGAATCTTTATCTTAACACGTATTAATGTATATATATATATGTATATATATATATATATATATATATATATATATATATATATATGTATATAGAGTAAGAGTATATATATATATATATATATATATATATATATATATATATATATATATATATATATAGTGACTCTCAAAATTAGATAATAATGATTTTAATGTACTATTAATGGCATTCACTGGATTATTCAATGGAAATGAATTTATGTTTAAAATAACCTTGAAATTTACAAATAAAAAATATATTCATGCATAAGTCAAGATGCATTGAAATAAGAATTAAATTTGTATTTTACTAACTCAAGAATTCATTACGACAGTAAAATACATTTAATTATTTTACACAAACATTTTTGATTATATTAAGCAAAAGTGAATATTTTTATTCGGGAAATAGATAAAAACATATTTAATGTACAACAATATTGATGAGAATTTAGAAATCAGTATATATTACAGTCTATATATAGCAAGAGTAGTTTTTCTTTATTTTCAAACTGAACTGTTTCAAATAACAGATGTGAACTCGCATTTCAATCTATCCCTCACTTAAAGTACCAGTAGTTACACAGAGATGGCGCTCTCATTTGCGAGTTTTTCCACAGCAGAAGTTGTCTACTGACACCTGCTGTGAAATCGTTTGTCAAGCGTTATTTTTCTCCTGCAATTGCTATTAATTTTCCTTAGCCACTTCACAGTGTTATCAGTTTTGAGTTCATCACTCCGTTGCTTTATTGAGTAATTTTATTTTTATTTTACAAATAGCTTCCTCGGAGGAAGCTGTTATTACAAAAATGAAAACAATGGTATTTAAATATACATTAGTAATTTTTAACAGTGCGACTTAAATTTTCTAACACATTATAAAGCAGCCTTTTCATGTTCTAATTTACTTCCGTGTCACAACGTCTATGTAATACAGAAATGAAATTTGTTTAAAAGTAACAGACTGAAATTTTTTTCTAAAAATAAACAATAAAAAATTTAATATGATGTTTATAAAGACTTTAAAAATATTTTAATTTTTAAAAACTGTAATCTTACATTTAATGCCATAGCGTATTTTACATATAATTTTGCTTAAGAACATAAGCAACATGTTTTAATGTTTTCATAACAAAAGTTCAATACTCATCAACAATCAGAAAAAATCAGATAAAAAATTGTACCGTCAGATTATATCACATCTCATATATTTTATACAAAGAGAGCACATTCATTATATTATATTTCCTATAATACTCAATTCTATGATATAATATTTTATTAATGCATATGATCCTTTTAATTTTAAATTTTACAAATGGTAACAAGATAACGTTCGCACTGAAATCCCTATTCTTTAATAGAGAATTACGATTTTGTACACATAAATACATATTCGTTGAATTTATCCCATATGGTATAAAGGCCATTTCTAACGCTCATTATCTTACAGCTATAGAAAAGTTCAAAATTTTGCTTTTTAATGATTTAAAATTTTCAAAGATTTAAGAGCTTTTTATTTACTGGGAGAGAGAAATCCCTTCGCACTGTTTATTCAAAATTTTTATTAGCATATATTTATCCATTTGAATTCAATATAAATTGTAATTATTTTTAATTTAGGTGAACACTGTATTTAGTAGTATTTAAATAATTACATCACAAAATTAAAATTCATATTAACATTATTATGCGTGAAGCTAAAACATAATTTTATCTTTTTATTAATTTCAAAATTTAATCACAATTAAATGCTTAGAAACACATATATAAAAAGTTATCAAAATGTCTTTAATAAAAATTTAAAGAAATTTGCTAAGTGGCTAAAAAATACTACCTATATTTATATCATGTTTCCTACTTGTAAATCAATGTGTTTAAAGATAATAACGACTTATTTTAAAATACTATTTTCTAAAAACTAGCTCAGAATTGCTAGAATTTTCTACTAAGAATATCTAAGAGTTAAGAATTCTGAAAATTGTTATTTTCTAAGAGTTAAAAAGGCTTAGTAATTAGCAAAAATCTCATGTTCTTAAATTTATTTATTTCATAAATACCAACATAAATGTTCAAATGATAAAATTAGTTCATAATATACAGCACTAAGCCTACATATTTTTATTTGAATAATTGATTTATTTCGTATCATTTCCACTGAGAATTCCAGTGTTGTAAAACGCTGTGACCAAAGTAAAAATAAGGTGAATAAGGTAAATGTAAGTAAATAAGCTAAGACGTACAGTGGATATCTTAAAACTGTAATAACATCTTTAATATTATGATTCATTAATTTATTTTTAAAATATTCTATTATGATATTTTTTGTTTGATTTCAAAACTAAATTTTATTTTATGTAAGGAGTTCAAATATTATATTAAAAACAATGAACTAGTTAGAGTCATATTTATATACATAATTAATTTTTTAAAATATTACATAGTTTAAAAAATTTACTATAAATTTATTAAGCTAATGAAATTTTGTTTTACTGAAAAGAACAACTTCTAAATTAATAAGCAGATTAAAAATAATTTGTTAAAATAAAGTTGCATTTTTTATCTATAAGAGATAATGTTTTATGTTTTCCTATTTCAAAAATTCTATATTTTTAATAAATTATGTATGGAAATTTAGTATTTTCAAGACGCCAATGATTTGATTTGTTAAGTATATAGCACATAAATGTATGTTTTCAATTTGAGAATCATGGAAAATTTTTGACAAAAAACAATTTACAAAAAATGATTGTTTGCAATATTGCTTTATTTATTTATTTATTTATTTATTTGTAAATGCATTTGTGAACCAAGAAAAAGTAACATATAGAAAAATAACTTGACGCCGTAACACAAAATAAAATATTTTAAGCCAAAAGACTTAGTAAATACTTACAAGTTTAGAAATTCAAAATGATTTTAATCAGGATTCACTACATGGATAGTTATTATTGTAGATAAACTGCACGATAAAAGTTTTTTTGGATCTGAAGTATTAAAAAATGTGGAAAAAATGAATGATGTCTTTCATCTTGTTTATAAAAAACTAAAAAACTTTGTGAAAAAATTCATTCTATTGACTGTGATATTTTATAGCTTTAATAAATGTATATTTTCAATATTAATAATGATTTTGTTTCCACAAATTTGAAATTTTATTTCAAATCTATACGCCATCTGAAAAAGCTATTGCTCTCAATTTACAATGAAAAGTATTGTATATATATATATATATATATATATATATATATATATATATATATATAATATATATATATATATATATATATATATATATATATATATATATATATATATATATATATATAAAGTATTAATTATAAAAATTAACTTCAAAGGAAGCTGAATTCTTTCTTTTACAAATAAGTGAAATCTGTTTTGGTTTCTTTCAAACAACAAAAAATATAATCTGGATATTTTAAGTGTAGAATTGTTTATCCTTAAATGTTGTACTAGTTTGTTGTCTGATATATATTTCTCACAATTCCCGAAACCAGAGAAGCGTTAATTTTCTCTCACCTGTAACAAAACACTAGCTTAAACCAGCAGAAAGCTCATTACCTTCTCCTAATTTAAATATGTAGTGATATTACATTCTGACTTTCCAAGCAAATTTAATTACACTTGTAATTTTCTCACAATAAGTTAAGAGATAAATTAAAGCATTTTCTATGTTTCATCTAAGAGCAAACCAAATATTTCTACAGTTTCCAGAAAAATGAGGATTCAAAGTTTAACTTTTAAAAGTGTTTACTAAGTGTCTCGTTTTTCTTAAATTTAGCAAATGATTTTCAGAGCTGAGAAAAAATGTATCAAGATATACATTTTTATTGAATCAGACAATAAATCCTTTGAAACAAATGAATTAAATTTGAAAGGATATTAAGAGATTTATCTGACTAAAATTAATACCGCTGGTTATGATTTTTTACAGTGATTTGAAATGGGTCCTAGAAATCTATTAAAAAGTTAAATTATAAATAGATTTTAAAGTGTATTATCAACTATATATAGTTTTCCTTTTATTTAAAATAAAATGTGCTTCAATTGAAAATAAAATTTTTATGAGAATGTTTTGTAAACTGTGCAAAAATCATTTGATTTTACTTTTCAATTATTCAAAGCATTTCAGTTATAACAAAAGAGAAATGAGTTTACAAAATATATTTAACAGTCAGAATAAATAAATATATGTCCATCACAAAATCGCACCCATTTATGAGACAAAGAATTATAATCTATTTTTGCAGTTTAATAGTTCATACAAAATTTGAATTTTAATAAAAAATATTCTGCAGCAAAAATATTTGTATGATACTTCATTTCATTCATTATTATTGGATATAAATTCAAACGAAATAGTTAAATACTGAAGTATTAATAAAGTAATATTTTGCTTAAATAATGAGATTAACGAGTTTTATATTCCTGAAATACTAGGGAAAAATTAACATTCACAATTTTGATTTCCTGAAGTTTATTTACTGTAAGCTACTTAATAATAGTTGATATATAATTCTTACAATCTCGTGTAGAAAATTTAACCATAAATGGACTGTTACTTGGATTATTTGCTATCAGCACATTCAGAAGTGAAAGTGATAGGTGTGCCATCGCGACTCCAAAAGCAGGTGGATCTTCCAATAATTCAGAAGCAGAGATCAAGTAAAAGACCCCAAAGTTCTATTGTTTCACATAAAAGACTTCTCTATTACGAAACATTTTATGTGCCCCAAATTCCAATAGTAAACGCAAATGTTCTTTGGTTGCTTCAGGATTCGAACTTACTGCCTTCTGTTATAGAGAAGAACACAATAATCAACCACGCCACTGCGGCCAGCTAAGGCGTAAAGTTTGCAAATATTTTCTCCCTAAAACATTTCCACTGTTGTTTTTATTTCAAAATTTATGACAGATCTGTTACTGCTATATTTTAGTACACAATGATTCAATTTAATATTTTATTATAGAGTTCCTATCCAGTTCCTTATCCATATTTCTGAAAACTGAAACCGTTTTATATATCCATTAAACCTGTAATTTTGAACCAATTTAAAGATGTTTAAACTGGCGTCTCTGCCCCTTTCCATATATTTTTTCAACCTATCGAGAAAGAAACATTAAATACTATGTAAAAAATATCCGCACACTGACATTTTAAGCCCTACGACTTTCGAATAGGTCAGAATTGAAATTCTTCGTGGCACGGTATGAGAAGGACGTCTTTCCTCATCAGATCATAGCAACACTGTTTGAATCACATAATATCCTGATTTGTTGAAAATTATTTCTATCCATATGAAACTTATACAAGAAATGAAAGTTTTGCTCTTTCAATAATAAATGTTTGATTTTCGAATTTTTTCACTTATCTTCTGAACTTTAACAAAAAAAATGAAGCTGAAAGTAGAAAAAAAAACTGATTCCTCATTAAAAAAAAACAGATAAAACAATATTTACAAAAAGAAATTAATTACTTTATTCTGATAGAAATTGATTTGAATTATTCTTTATTGTGAACTGAGAGGTTGGGTCTAAGTTACAATTTATATATTTAAAAGTATGTAAACCTAAAGGTATATAGACGCGCGGTTTGCAATCATTGACTTAAAAATATTTTAGATTGATTTTTCTGGCATTTGTTATTTTTTTAATAATCATATTGTAATTTAAATGATTTGATATTTTATTGATATATATATATATATATATATATATATATATATATATATATATATATATATATATATATATATATATATATATATATTGAATGAACACTTATAAAAGAAGATAAAGGTTGAGGGAAATTTCTTTTATAACTATATGCTAAAACAGTTCTAATTCTGTTGGTATCATATTTTAATCCGTTATTCCGTATATTAATATTGCGTATCATATTTTAATGTGCATATAAGTCATATAAGTGCTTATTGCAACGAAAATATTTATGAAATCATTTCAAATTAGTTTAAATACTTGTAAAATATTTATTTTTCCAATTGAACAGTTTTTAGAAAGTCATGAACTGTTTTCTTATGAAAAATCATATCGCCATTTGGAAAAATTATGATGTAATTTGGCAAAAATAGTCTTCTAAAGACATATATTTGATAGCTTTCACCGAGATTAACATGCATCATTCCATTATGTAACTTAACTTTTCTTAGCACTGTTCTAGTTGACTTTTTTTCATAAATAATCAATGTATCTACATTATTTTCCTTTAAAGAAGGAGGCAAATTAAAGATTGTATGTATAGTAAAGTAAACTCTCATTAGTATTCTCTTTTTAAAACTGTCATATACCTGAGATATTAACCGAATTCTGATAAAAAAATATGCTGATTTCAATTTTAGTTTACAAAAGACGTGAGTTTTTTCTATGACTTTAAGTAATGTATACTTTTATCTGGGTAAACTCATGAAGGAAACTTTTCATTTCTTAAAAAGAAATCAATTGTCTTTGAACTTGCAAGTTCCATTCCTTATATTTTGTGATGCAATTAACATGAAATTTTTCTTTGCATTTTATAAGCATTTTTTTCAAGACGTGCATTTCTTATGAGGCTCAGATCATACCAACGACGTGTTTGGATTAAAATTAGACTTCATTCCCTGATTTGTTTAGTTTATCGCTCTGAGTTCATATTTTGCACACAAAGACTGATTTCATTTAGTGTAATCAATTTCATTTCGATTTTAAGGCAATTCCGAGATCTATGTATAAGGCAGATGTAAAATTTAAGAAGTGTTGAAATACATAGCAACCAAAAGGGCACTATTCATTTTCAGTTAGTGAACAGGCCTGCAGTTCAACAGTCGGTGGCTTCAATTCCCACCTCGGGCGTAGATCTTTTTCAGAGTTTGAAGCCTATTTTTTGTCAGGCTCAAGAATAAGATTTAGAAAAGCCCTCATATGCAAGAAAATGCCCATAAAGTGGAAAATATAAAAAGCCTCTTATCCGCACTTTTCTTCTATTATTATCGATAAATATATAACAATATTATATTGATCGAAAGTTTAAATAAAATTTTAAAAATTCAATTTAAAGTTATGCTCAAACAAATGGCTCTGTATTAATGAGTGAACACAAGTAATTTTAAAGCAGATTGATTCTAGGGTTTCAACACCACAAATATCATATTTACTCTCACAACTTTATAGAAATTTGCATTGTGATCTGGTTGCAGATATCCTAATATTAAAAATATTTTTCCATCTAAACTAAAACATTTTTAAGATTTTATTCATTCCCATAAACTTAAAATAATAGTAGCATAAAAACACAAATTGCTCTCCATTTTTATATTTTTAAAAATAAATGATTTAATGAGA
Source organism: Latrodectus elegans (assembly GCA_030067965.1). Taxonomy (NCBI): domain Eukaryota; kingdom Metazoa; phylum Arthropoda; class Arachnida; order Araneae; family Theridiidae; genus Latrodectus; species Latrodectus elegans. The sequence goes on from CM057809.1 coordinate 33,441,100, forward strand.
ATATCCAAACATGTTATAAGTAAAAATAAGCATGAAAGTTCCCATTCGTTTTTGTTTGAGAATATATGAAAACAATTTCGAAATATTACTATAGAATGCATCGCAATAAAATTTGTCATATTGTTTTCATAAAATGCAAAACACAACCCTGAATAAAAAAATAGTGGTTTGCAAATTTTAATAAATTTTATTTAATTATTGCCCATTTTTTTTATCTATTACCCATTAATCACTTATAGTAGTTAATGAATAATATTCATAACAAAAATATTCATGCAAATTCATAAACACGTTCTTTATTTTAAAGAGATATGAGTATATATGAGTTTAAACCGAATAAACATACATTTTTAAATTGTAAATATTTGTTTTTTTTTTTTTTTGGCTTTAATTTTTTAAATTAATTTGTATTAAAAATAATTCCTATTAAATGTTTAAATCAGAAGAAACCAATATAAGCATTACAAAGAAGTTTTGCAACATAAATTCAAATTTTTAATTAACTATTTTTTGATTTTTCATTGTTGCTTTAGGATATTTCAATATATCTTCTATACATTAAGTATGAAGTCTATTGTCTCAAAAATTGTTGGTAAGGAACTAAATGCTCTCTCATATTACATTATTTTCGAAATAAATAATATTTTTATGTAACAATTTTTAAATATACACACCATCAGAACATACTTCGAAAGTTGAAATATAAATTCAATTATAATGTTAATGTGTTAAATATTTTAAAAGAAGAAAATGCGTTATTTCATAAATGCATCTTCTTCCAAGAGTGCTGATATTGATTTATTATTATATAATACTATCACAAATTTGTAAAACTTAATTGCAAAAGTGTTTGAAAACACGTGTTAACATAATATGAGAGTAAAAACAAGGCAAGCAAACATTTTATGTTATTTAAAGGATATGACTGTAACAATATAAAAAATTCTTTCTTATAAACAATAATGGAAGCATCCGTTAAAAATTCAAATTTGGTCGACTAAATGTAAAATACACTAAATGAGCTGTTAAGTGTACTGCTCAATGGTTTTTTATAATATGCCGTAAAAATAGATATATAAAAGCACTGATAATAATAAATTGTCTTCAAAGGTCAAATTGTGGCTTTGAGTTGTATATGGGTAATCTAGCACTCCTAAAGGCAAACTCTGAAAAGTACCATTTTTCTTAAAGGAAACTATATAAAACAAAGTAAAAATTTTAAAAACGCATATTCTTAAACTACCAGTATATTTTCTTAATTTTCGTAACGAAAAATGTAACGATAAGTAGGATGTTTTCATTTCTTGTTATTGCATTTTCTAAGAGATATTATTTCTAGAGAAATATTCAGTAAATTTGAGTTAACATTTTTTAACTTTATTTGGTTTTAAAGGGAGTTTCAAATTTAAGTTGATCCTCATGTAACTTATAGAGTAACAAAAGCTATTATCAAACTGAAAGAGAGAATTACGTGCTGTTAACTGAAAGATTTATCTAGAGCTTTGCAAGATTGAAAATATTTTATTCTACATTTGATCACAATAAAATATTAACAAGCATTTCTCTCTGCAACAGTTTCCCTTGGTTTAGGTACATGTGGTGTATTTGATCAAATTGACATAGGTGGTGTATTTTCAATGAAATTTTTCATGTAGTGTCCTAAATAGATATTTAAGTTGTATTAATTTTAATAGGACCTAAAAAAGTAATAATATTTTAGATATCATTTCTCACAATTAGAATTCAAAATTCATCTTTAAATATTATTTTTTGTAAATAGATAGTCTGATAAAACACTAGAAATCAAAATCATTCCTTTTGTAAATAGAAAAAATTCACTTAAAAATAAATGTATTAAATAGTATAATATTAATACAAAAAGTGTGAGTTACTTAAAAATATAATTTTAATATGCCTTCTTTTTCAAAAGCAATTTTTTCATATTATTAATAAAACTTTATACAATCAGGATTGGAAACAGGTCTATTATAAATATAATATAATAAAATAGTCTGGTTTTAGGTGAAATAAGGTTAAATAGCATTAACCTAATCATAAAAACTATCATGTGCTTTACATCTTATTTGTAACTAAAATAATGGCCTTGATAATTTTGACTATAAAAAATAACAAAAAATTTCAAATATGATAAATGTTTACACCTTTATATGTTATTAACCTTTGCCAATATTTATTGTAATTTGACTTGTTGTTTTTATTGATTTTTCTAATGAATAAATAAACTTTTTAGAGCTAAATTTTGCATTTTTACTGATATTTGCTATATAATTTCCTCATGCATTTATTTTTATAAAATAAAAAATTTCACAATTTCATTCTTAACATTTGCATCAATATAATGACATAGAAAGAATTATGTAAACCCAGCAATGGACGAAGATAACTGTCATCCATACATAACTGAAAATAAAATGTGCCTACATTAAAATACGTCCTACAAAATTTACGGTTTGAAGATTTGAGTCTCATAAAAAGTCATATAATTAAAGCAATATTATAAAGAACTAACTAATTAAAAATATCATTACTTTCTTTTACGTACGGAAAGTTCGTTCTTCTGCATTTATCAAGCACTTGAAAATTTGCTTAAAAAAGCAATATGAAAATATTGATGATAATATTTTGTGCTGTAAAACAAGACTAAGTTTAAATACAATATACCAATAATCATGCGATAATATATTTTTGATAAAAATAATAATATGTATTATCCGAACAAAAAACTTTTCACTGTAGATGAAATTCTCAACATAACATAAAATGAAAGATATTACGCAAATAGTATCAATAAACTTAGACTGCTGAATGAAACCTATATGCTAAACCCGTGAGAAAGTAATAATTTCAAATGATGAAGCTTGAAAATACATAACTTTATGAATCTTTAGATTTTGTTATTTGCAAGTATGACATGCAAACAAGAACTGGTGGTGGAAAAAACAACAACTGATGGTGCCATCAGTTGTTGTTTTTTCCATAACCTACTCATAAATAATTGCTGTGAATAAGACTGACGCTTAATTTGTCCAGTACTAACAGGAAGCACATCCTAAAAGAGTATGATATATATCTCATTTTGCGTTCGCAAACATTTTAAGATGTATCAAATAGCAGCAGCAAAATTACAATAAATAATGAGAAAATAATAATTTGAGACATTAATGATAAACTATATATATATATATATATATATATATATATATATATATATATATATATATATATATATATATATATATATATATATATATATATATATATATATATATATATATATATATATATATATATATATATATATATATATATATATATATATATATATATATATATATATATATATATATATATATATATATTTACTAAATTATAAAATAGTTATAAATCGATTATGTGCTTGGTCATTTTTATAAATATTTAACTTTTTAAACTGTAAAATATTTCATAGCTTCCATTCAAGTTTTCACAACTTGCACAAGTTATATACACTATTTTAATGAAATTCTTATTAAATTAAATTTTCACAACTTTTAAGTTGAAAACTTTGCTATTTCAGTTTATAATCAAACTATTTTACTTTATATTATTAACGCATTTGTTTATAATTATTAAAACTAGAAGAATATTTATTAAATGTAATAATCATACGTAAATATATACTTTGAATATTGTATCAATAATTTGCAAAATTATATATAAACTTATGTGACTAAAATACTTAAATTTTAAAGAAAAAAGCAATTAACTAGCAACCATTGTGCCAGCAGCTTAAGACGTAACTAAATCTAAAGTTTATAGAGAGATACAAAACTGTAAAGTAACTGCTGATTTTCTTTTAATTCATGAAATTTTCTTAGGAAATTAATTACAGAATGAAAGTAAAGGTAATTCATTAATATTTATATTACTTTATATTTTGATAAGAAACAAATTTTAAAGGAATTTTAACATTTCATATGCTTATTTAATATGTTCAATATCCTACTGGTTTAAATTTAATATGAGTTTTATAATTTTCTATTTTTAAATAATGTTAAAATATTTACTATTATTCATATTACTGTTTAGGTAAATTTAAATAATAATAAATTAGCTTTAATCGTAGGCCTTGCTTTAATTCGTGAGTTGAACATTATGCACGAGATTAGAGCCTCATCCATAGTTAAAATCTATATAAAAATAAACTCTTCCTGTCGATAAGCAGAAAAAAGATAAAAGATAAACTGCATAAATTGGAGGTTTGAATTTTTTCTCGTAAATGAAATTTACATGAAAAATTTAAGATCAGTTTACAATTTGACACGTGGTTTCTTAAGGAAGGAAAATTATATTTCTAACAGGAATGTGTGGAAAAATAAAATAGTTTTAATATAACATTTTTATGTGAAAGAAAGCTAAGAGTGTTATAAGAAGCCGGTATTTGATAACAGTGCAAAAAGATGTTAGTTTCCAGAAAGGTAAAAGATTTTGCTCATATCACCCATAAATATCAAACAATTATGAAACCTTTAAGTATCAGAGGAAAATATATATCATGATAAAATGAAAAAAAAATATTTTTGTTATTCAAATTGATTCTTTCTATTTACACACAGAATTGCCAACCCTCCATTTTTAGATATAAATATTTACTTTTTTATGATATTAGAATGGTTATACAATTGATAAACTAGGATTAGGCACACTTAAGTAAAAATTCTTTTTAATCATTTAGTCTTCATTTACAATGATATGAAGCAAAAATGGAAAAAAAATTCGTAAGCTTAGTATTTTTTATTAAAGTTTCATGGTTTGTAACCTCAGACCAAGCTTATTTTTATTTCCTTTCATCCCTTTATTTATCGATTTGAAATTCAATAGCCTTAACTTAATCGAGAAAAAATTTTAATTGTGAAAAATAAGTTATTAATAAGTTAAATAATTTCTTTTCAATTGTTTCCATATTTGAAATTTAATAGAAAATATTTGAAGAAAAGGACTTACAAAATGGAATTTATTTAAAATTAAGATTAAATTCGTATGCGTTTGTAATTTAAGTAACAAATATGGTAATAATTAAATATATCAGTACAAAGATTCGAACAGGTTTAAATAGCAGAATAAATATATAGCATGAGAAAACGTAATAACTTTTTTTAGTTTAATTTGGTTTTTAAACCCTTTACATATCAAGGTCTAATAGCTTTATATTCAAGTAAAGCACCTATAGTTATTAGAAAAGAATATTTTCTCAAAAGCTATACATATTATTATTTTGCCGTTTTTATTATGTTTTTACTTTTGCTCATTCTTTCAGAGTAGAAGATTTTAATCATGCTGTAGTTTATAGTATAAATATTATTAATTTTTCACATCCATAAAAATAAACTATTTAAATATTACACATTTTTTGACTTATTCCTCATTATTGGATTATGTTATTATGGAACTGGAATCCATGTTAACTATTTTCAAGCTCAAAAAAACTGTATTGTTCCAGTTTTCTATATAAAGGCATGGAGTATTCAAAAGCAATTCACGAATTTAGGTTACAATATGCATTTTTGTTAGAAATAGAACACGCGCATTTCAAAAAAATAGTTTTAACAAATTCAGTCTAGTTTGAACAGTCGATATCTCTAGAAAAAATTAAGAGCTATATCTACTGCATACTTACTCTCTGACTTAAATATATGAACATTTTAAAATTTCCCAAGAAGTAAACGTAAAAATATTAATTTCTTTCATCCCTTTATTTAAAAAAAATTGAAAATTGAAATTGAAAAATTGAATTTGAAAAAGTTATTTATTTCTCTTAATATCAAATTTATACTTATTATATGCATCATATTTTTATAGATTTATAGCGAAAGATTTCAAAATAATATTGATAAAATTATCAAACAGTAAACTAACTTTCAAAGCTAAAAGTTTATAAACTTAATATTCTTCTGAATGACCTTATTTTGATAACACCAATACTGAAACTTGAAGGGATTTCGATAACTTTTTCATCAAAATACTTCAAGACATATCTTCACAAGATTTGTGAATTGCATTGGTAAGCTTTTCAACACTTAAAATTAGTTTTCCATGATAAGAAGCTGGTCGAATCATTTTCTATTAAACTGAAGTTAAAATGATAAGGAAGAATAGCAATATGTTTTGAAAATTTCATTTTTGATTTCGATAAGTAAATGGTATGTGTTTACTTCAGAAAAATGTATATTTGGTATCGAGGAAGAATTTGCCATCCAAACTATCTGCAGTAAGAAATTGAATAATCTTCTTACAAAAATCAAATATAAGTAAAACAATCAGAAACTTCATTTGTATTTATTTGCTTTCAGTATCATCTATAAACACCAAGTTTTAAAGCCTTAAAAGTGAATACATTTACCCGACTAATTTAGACTTAAAACTTAAGATAATTTCTGATGATTAAAAAATTTGAGATATGTGAAAATGCTTGCCAACGTTTGCATAAACAGAATCGTCCTACTTGAAAAAGAATGAAACAAATAGATGAAATAAGTATATGCAGCAAGAGATTTGAACTTGTTTTAGTGTTAATATGAATTGAAAATATTTGATCAACGTTATTGCAGTTATCAAGATAAACATTAATGGAATTTATTTAATTTCACTTGAATGCGTATAGTATTCCAAAATAATATTTTCAAAAATTTTGATTTTTACTGTGTTTCTTTAAAAGATATGTGGTTTTTTCCACGCCTTCTCAATACTCAATTTTTTTTAAAAACGAATACAAATTTTTCCAAAATAGATTACTTTATAAATCAATATATGACTACATAAGCTCATAAAAAATCAAATTATAATAAAAATTATTATTACATTATAATCAAAATTAAAGAAAAATTTTATCAACATAATTAATTAATTTGTGAAATTTAATTAATTAATTATTTTGATGTAGTTTAATTAGCTAATACATTTTATGCGGATAATTTTAAAATATTATTTTACACACTATTAAAATAGTTTTCATTTTTGTAAAGTAATTCCAAATAGTTTATTAATAAACCTCCCAAACAATCATTTTTTAATACATCTTAACAAAACACATAAGAATTATAATTAATTCTGTACTCAAATATTTACATTTTTTGTCATACTTCATTTTATTAAAGTTTGTTATAGTCTACAGATGAATTTTACTCAATTAACTCTTTCTTGCGTGAATTTCATTTTTAAATTTTTGCAATCACACGCATTTATTTTAACAGAAAAATAATTCACATTTACTAAATGTTTGATAGAAAATATGAAAGAGATATATGCAAATTAATGAAAATAAAAACACATCAATATTCAATAGGGCAAAAAATTAATTAATATATAGAATTCCTATTGGGTAGTACATAGAATTCTATAGATAGTAGTATCTAGAATTTCTGTTGGAGCTTAAGAATTTTTTTATATTTTCATTTTATAAATAAAACCTTACATAAGCTTTTGAAAAGCATGAAATATTTTTGATAATCCTAAACAAAAACTTCTAACATAAAATATGTTATATATATATTAATAACTGTTTGTAATATTGAAGTTTTAGTATTTTTACTAATTTCCTCGTCACCAGGACTTTTGGTGGAATATAAAATTCATTTGTACTTTGTACCTTTATGGACATGCAACAACGACAACAACAATTAAGTTGTATGTGTGGTGTGTGTATGTGTATGTGTGTGTGAAAGACTACAATAATTAATTATACTTTATAATTTTTATATTGTGCAGATCTAAATACTTTAATTAAGATATGAATAATTTAAAATTTAAGAATAAAAAACATGTATGTGAAAAAAATATTTTTAATGTGCATCAATACAAAACTAATTTGTTATTAAAAATATATTTCATTAATAAAATAAGACAAATTTTGTTTCATTGAACTTTTAATTATAGTCTCAAAGAGTTATAGGATAATATCATTTTATAACGAAATAATTATAAAATTTTTTCATATAAAAACGAGCGCTATTGTATAAAAACCCCTTTAATTAAAAATTTATAAAAATATTAAATGAACAGAAAAGTAATTTGAAAATCATAGTTTGAGCCATTAATTTGAAAATAATTCAATTCAGTATATAATTCCATATTTTTAAACCTTATATACACAATATAAGGTTTAAAAAATGGAATTATAAAATTAATTGCATGCTTTATATGCAATATATATTTGATAGTTGTAAAATATATAATTGATTCAAATATAAAATATATAATTGATTCGAGAAATAATGCTATTCGATTTGTTCTAAACAAAGGAAAATAATATAATTAAATTAGAAATTATTGAAGTAAATGAAAAATTTAGAACCTATTAAATAATTGTTTAGTTTTCTGCTATCTAAGACTAAAATTAAAATAAAATTGATAGTTTTAAATAATAATATTTGAAAGGGATTTTGTTTTAAATTTTGCTACAAGAATTATCCTTATATTTTAATCCACATTTATTTGCTCAATTGAATTTCTTTAGTCATTATTAACATAATCATTTTATATTTATTAAGCAAACAAAAAATCGGTCTCCATTATTGAGTACTAGATAGTAAAAAGTTTCAAAAATTTACACTATCATTAAGCGAAATAAAGTTAAAAAATTCTTAAACCTACAAAGAAAACTGATTCAGGAAGTTAAGTTTCACATTTGCTTATAAGTGTAAGTAATCCAATGTTATTAAAGTGAAATGTTATCTGGAATAATAATCTATACAGAATAATGACAACAAAACAGAACATTTGGTTTAAGACATATATAACTTAAGGGCTATTAAAAACTTTGTTAAATTTTTAATAATACATTTATAAATAATGAATAAATGATATTTGTGCAATAAAATGATGGAAATAATCAATATATTCATATCAAACTTTCAATATGATTAAATTAATTTATGAGTAAATTTACTTAGTCAATATGTAATTACTTAAATAAATAGATGGAATTAATTCCGTTTAAAATACTAAATATCGATAGATAATGTCATTCACATTTTTAACGATAACTATAGAACATTTTTGAAAGAAGAACATTCAATAATTTTAAAAAGTATCAAAATTTAATTTACTTAATTATATAAGATGTAATTACGTTTTAGTTTGCAGTATAAGATCTCGTATATCTAACAAAATTAATATTTTAAGTTTATTTTTACAAATGATAAGATTCTAGAGTTTAACTCCTCACAGAGTGACATCTCCTCAGTGGCAATAAAGCAAAGAAAATGAGGTACGTGAAATTAACTGGGGAAAAATATTTTTACATTCCCACTGAATCTGTTACAATCTTCCGGGAGCTTAATATCTTTTCACGTTAAAAGAACGTTAAATTTTTAGCTTACGAGACAACAGAATAAATCAAAGCAGTTTGGTGTAGTACATTTCTATGGAAAAACACAAAAGAGTATTGAAGATATAATTAAAACTTTTTGAATGAATTAAATTTTGAATATCTTAAGCTTGTATATGGATAAAACTATCAAGAAAAATGTCTCCTTCAAGTTTGTCTTTTTATGGAAATGTTTTCTAGAACTATTTTTTGAATATTTTATTAATATCATATTTAAATATATAAATTAATTTTTATTTTAATATTATCTTGTAATAATAAAATTGTTTTTACTTGGAGAAAACACTTTAAGTTAGACATATTATTTAAACAGTGCGCACTAAATCAATAATTGTTTATTTCTAATGTTTAAAATATAGTAGTTTTGCAAACATTTAAATTAATATATAATTAAATGAAGTGATATCAATAACTAAATTAATCAATAATTAAATTAAATAATATCAGAACTTAAACATGACTTTCTCATAATAACTATGGAAGAAATGTATTTGAAGAGGAATATATTTAAATATTTTCTTATTACTTTAATAATTTAAATGCAAAATTCCTGAATTACATTCTATGTTTTAATGCCTCTTAAGTGTTTGATAAGGAAAAAGAATATCGTGTAATATATATATAAATATCAAAGCTAAAATTTAATTATTATTAAATATATTTGCAAGGTCAGTTTGACTGTTTTAACAAAAAATTTTGTATTAGTTTTATAGTTCTTTTGATAAAATTCTTTTTATTAAATATATATTTAAGATTTAAGAGATACATTTATAATTTCATTTAAATGTTATAATTTTATACGCACTCTTCAAACTAAACATAATCCTGGAAACAATTTTTTATTAAAAGATGAATTTTTCGAAATTTTTCCAACTTCTGTAATGAAGCATGCCATTGCTCAGAATTAATTTATCCAAAATAACTCAGGCGTATCGTTTGTTGTATTTTTATAATCTGATTTGTATTTAAGAGTAATGTATAATGGAATACATATGATATAAACTTAAATATAAATGATAATTTCAATCTTTATTCATCAATTAAAAAGTTTCTCATGTGAGGCAAATAATATGATTTTATTGTGGAATTATTATAACCCCATAAGTTTTACGAATAATTAACATTCATTTTGATTTTTCACTATTACATCACCTTTGAATGAAAAAGAGGAAATTACATTATATTATATTTTAAATATTTTTAATGAAATATATAATTTTATAAATTTTTTATTAGCTTTACGTGATTTTTCTTTCATGTATTGAATTAATTTTCATGTAATTATTCAAATTTCATTGATGCCCATTTTGTTAGTTTGCCAATGAAACAGAAGAAATATTAATTAATAATAAGGATACTTATATTTTTTATAAAATATAAATAATTTTAAAAAGTAATTAATTAATTAATTTGAAGTGATATAAAATGTGTCTTACATAACCAGCTTTTCTACCGATTAACTTAACACAATTAAATTATCATTATATAATTTGGAAACTCATTTTCTTTAAATTAAATTAATATCCTCAGATCTTCTCAGGAAATAGGGGATTGAATTTGGACACAGATACTACAATTACTTAAACATACAAAATTATAAGAGATGACAAAAAATAACTACGAACAATAAATGAGAGGAAACACGTGATGAAAATAAATGAGTCCCCTGCATTGCATGGTTTAGTATTTCCTTTTTCTTGATATATACTAAGACTGTAATAAGTACTTAAGCTAATGTAGTGCTTATATATATATATATATATATATATATATATATATATATATATATATATATATATATATATATATATATATATATATATATATATATATATATATATATATATATATATATATATATATATATATATATATATATTGTAACAGCATTTCACAAAACTAAATTGAACAGAATAATGTTTTATTATAAGGTTAAAATCATGTTATACTTATGATTTTATTCTTTAAAAATATAGATCACAAAATGGAAAAGGATAAAACAAAATATTTAATTCATCTATTGAAACATTGAATTTATATTCATATATTTAGACAATCAACGTAAAAATACTTAATTTCTTATTTAAATTTTACTTATTAGGAACTAAATATAATTGTAATCATTTCATTTCTATTGAAAATTTGAGGGAATAAAAGATTTAGCTTGGGATTTTATTGCGTTTCAAATTTTTAACTAAGTGAAAATTCTTCGCATCATTCCATTATATAAAAATATTTTGAACATGAAACCATTTCTCTATAAGGAAAATGTGTTATGTACTTTTGTATAGAGATAAATCGATTATGCTTTAGATTGCATTTTTCAGTCTTTTTGAGAAAATAAGTCAAATTATTTTCGAAGGATAAATTATAATC